>CM064566.1:18821853-19244848 GCA_032716605.1 Paralithodes platypus
ATTATAAGTAAATGTGAAATAGCACATGGACTGAAAGTACGTGTGTCACTTGACTTGACTTATACATTACGTTAATTTTTATGCATTTGTGCTTAACATATATATTCCAGAAACTTAAATTAATTTATTGCCGAGGATTATAATTTTCCTCTCTCTCTCTCTCTCTCTCTCTCTCTCTCTCTCTCTCTCTCTCTCTCTCTCTCTCTCTCTCTCTCTCTCTCTCTCTCTCTGTGTATGTATGTATGTATGTGTGCGGGTGTGTAGTACAAAGGAGTACAAAGGAAATCAAGCAACAACAGATCTAGTGACCCTTCTAGGCTGCTTGTCCTCCAAAACACTGAGGATCAAGTGTCCAAACAGTGGTTTAGAGTGGGTAAGGGAACATTGGAAAGGGAACTACTGCCCTGGAACTAATGTCCGTGGCAGGACTAGGAACTTAGTAGGGGACATAATTATGGGTTAGTAACTGAGGGAGGATAATAAAGTTATTCATTTACAAACGCAGTCACTCGCGGGTTGATGCGAGATATTTGTCAAGGCGGAGTTTAAATGAATCAACGGTGCTGCAGTCTATAACGTCTCTGGGAAGCCCATTCCACAAGTTGACAACTCGATTGAAGGTGAAATTCTTACATTCGTGAGTTAAAAGATTTACCAATAATTTTGCAACCGTGTCCGCGCGGGTAATTAGATTGGTCGATAGTGAAGTACTTACTACAGTTTATTGTCGATGCCTTGATGATTTTGAACAATTTTTTTTTTTTTTTTTTTTTTTTTTTTTTTTTTTTCTATGTGATTGAGGGAGGCAAAAGGCATAACTGCCTATAGCGAGTGCCTCCCCCATAGTTGAAAGAGTGACAGGGCCAAAATCAAGGGACGTTCGAGCCAAAATGCCTGGACACACGGAGTTTGAAGCAATTTAAGTCATAGGAGAGGGAAAGACTGATTCTGGGAGAGAGTTCCAGAGCTCAGCTATTGAGTAGAAGAAAGTTTGAGAGTAACGTTTCACTCTTGGGTTGGAGAGTTGCACAGAGTAGGGGTGGGATTGAGTTGCAAGACGGGTACCACGTGCCCTACGTAAAGGAGGTGGTATGCACTGGGATAGCTCTGAGGAACACTGATTATTATAGTAGCGATAGAATAGCGAGAGAGATGCAACATTGCGGCGGAGAGAGAGAGATTGCAGAGAGTTGGTGAGTGGACGGGAGTTAATGATACGAAAGGCCTTCCTTTCAACTTTGTCTAGGAGAGCAGTGTGAGAGGAACCTCCCCACACATGTGAACAATACTCAATACAAGGGCGCACTATGCCCCTGTACAGAGCAAGAAGCTGTGCAGGGGAAAAGAACCCCCTAAGGCGGTTGAGCACACCCAGCTTCTGGGATGCTGCCTTAGCAAGACTGGTAATATGGTCCTTCCAAATGAGAGCAGAAGAAAAGAGACACCAAGAATATTGAGAGAAGATGAAGGGTTGATTTTTGTATTGTTGAAGAATAAGGGATAGTCCGCTGGGAGATCCTGACGGGTAGATAGATGGAGAAATTGGGTTTTGGAAGCATTAAAGTTAACAAGGTTTTCTCTGCCCCAATTGGAAATAGTATTTAGATCAGAATTTAAGAGTTCTATGGCTTCATTACGTTTGTCGTTGAGGGATTGCTGGCTGGGGCGTTCTGAAAAACTAATGGAGTAGTGCAAGGTTGAGTCGTCTGCGTATGAATGGATGGGAATTAAGGTACAGTTAAGGAGATCATTTATAAAAATTAGAAAGAGAATAGGAGATAGGACAGAGCCCTGAGGAACACCGGAGTTTATAGAGTGAGGAAGTGAACAATGGCCGTCCACAACCGCGGCTATGGAACGGCCGGAAAGGAAATTAGAGACAAAGGCACAGATGGAAGGATAGAAACCGAAGGAGGGTAGTTTAGAAATTAAAGATTTATGCCAGACTCTATCGAAGGCTTTCGATATGTCTAGTGCAATAGAAAAAGTCTCACCGAAGTCCCGAAAGGAGGATGACCAAGAGTTAGTAAGATATGAAAGAAGATCACCAGTAGAGCGACCCTTAAGGAAGCCATACTGGCGATCTGAGAGCAGATTATGAGAAGAGAAATGCTTAAGAAATTTGGAAGCAAGAATAGTTTCAAAAACTTTAGAAAGACAAGAGATAAGAGCAATTGGACGATAGTTGGAGGGTTGAGAGCGGTCACCCTTCTTTGGGACAGGTTGAATGTGAGCAAACTTCCAGCATGAAGGGAAGACGTTAGAGGATAGACAGAGACGAAAGAGTTTGCCTAGGCAGGGAGTCAGCACGGAAGCACAGTTTTTGAGAACAACAGGAGGAACACCGTCCGGACCGTACGCCTTATTAGTGTTAAGCCCAGAGAGGGTAGAAAGTACATCTTTAGAAGAGATTAGGATATTAGGCATAAGTAAGAGAGAGGAGGGCGGAGAAGGAGGAATAGCACCGGAATCATCCAAGGTGGAGTTTCTAGCAAAAGTTTGAGCGAAGAGTTTAGCTTTGTCAGAGGAAGAAGTGATGGTTGTGCCATCAGAGTGGGAAAGGGGAGGGAAAGACGAGGAAGAGAAATTGTTGGAGAGGTTTTTGGCTTGAATTAAGTCACCTCTTAATCTGCGCTGGGTTAAAGGAAATTGATTTAATTCTCTAAGACGCTCTTCGTATGGTTTGTTCTTTAGGCTAGGTATCATTTTGGTAACTCTACGTTGAACTCGTTCTAGCTTGTTTATGTCTTTTTGGTAATAAGGGCACCAGCATTGAACGCAGTATTCCAGAAGAGGGCGGACTAAGGAATTGTAAAGGGTTAGGATAACGTCTTTGGATTTATGCTCAAATGACCTGCCAATTATTTTGTTTGACTTCTTAACAACTTCTGAACATTGTTGACTCGGTTTTAGGTTACTCGATATTGTTACTCCCAGATCGGTTTCTCTGTTTACATTCTTAAGCTGAGTTCCATTGATCGAATAGTTTGCTTTCTCATTTAGGTATCCGATATGTAGTACTTTACATTTATCCGCATTGAAACTCATTTGCCAAATTTGGGCCCAATGTGACAATTTATCTAGATTGTGTTGCATATCGTCAACTTGTTCTTTTGAGAGTACGCTATTTGCAATTTTTGTATCGTCAGCAAATTTTGAGATTGTACAGGTGAGACCCTCATCTATGTCGTTGATGTAAATTAGAAAGAGAATTGGTCCTAGTACCGATCCCTGGGGTACCCCGCTACTTACATTGGTCCATTTAGATGCCTTACCGTTTATGACTACTCTTTGCTTTCTGTCGCTGAGCCAATTTTCTATCCATTTCAACACACCGTCTTGTATTCCATGCGCTTTTAGTTTTAGCAGTAAACGTTTGTGGGGAACTTTGTCAAAGGCCTTTTGAAAATCAAGGTATATAAGATCTACAGCTTTACTCTCATCGTAGAGGTTGAGGATATCGTGCAAGAAGTCTAAGAGGTTTGTTAAACAGGAACGTTTTTTACGAAAGCCGTGTTGAGTATCTTTAAGTATGGTATTTTCCTCTAAGTGATTTACGAGTCTGTCTCTTATGACCGTTTCTAGCATTTTACATACAACTGAGGTTAAGCTAATTGGACGATAGTTACTGGGTAGGGATTTGTACAGTATGGGTGTACAGTATGTGTGTGTGTGTGTGTGTATGTGTGTGTGTGTGTGTGTGTGTGTATGTCGTATAAGCCGTGACTCATAACTTGTTTCAAGGAACACACAACACCAACACCACTTTACGGTAATACCCCCTTTCAAGATAGATTTCTACATTTTTCGGTAGAAAAATGTCAAGGCCTAAGACCGATTCCTTCTTAAAATAAAGGCTCGCGCTCGCCAGTAAAAAATCGACACCTACAGGGCACGAAAGGTCCTAATATTGACAACAAAATTAGGCGAAAGGTCTCAAAATCGCCAAACTAGCGGAACGAACGTCTTTCAACCTCAAAACTATAATGCTAAACATGAGGGAGAAGGGTGTCCATAAAAAGCGGGTACTACCCCCTTAAAGTCCCACCTACCGGGAACTCTACAGATACCTTTCGCATCATGGTTCGCCAGGTTTTTCACATAGTTGGAGTTTTCTTTGATTATTGTTTTGCCATTAGTGTTAGTATTATAAATATTATTTATTTTTATTATTATTATTATTATTATTATTATAATATTGCATTTTTTACCTTCAAGAGATATTTATATATAAGATGCATTAAACAAGTTTATTTCACATTTTATACATAATATTGACACTTGCGTGTGTATGTGTGTGAATAAGTGTATGTGTGTGTGTGTGTATGTGTGTGAGAGAGACCGTGTGTTTATGGATTGTGTGTGAGAGAGACAATGTGTGTAGGCCTATATAATATGGTTTGTTTGTGTATGGATTGTGTGAGAGAGAGAGAGAGAGATAAACTATTGTGTGTGTAGTTTGTATATATAGTATAGCCTACAGTACTGTATACTGTATGGCTATGCATACGAACAATCTGTAATATGCAGCCTCATAACAGAGAAACAATTTTTGTCCTGCGTACTGTCCCCATTGACCTTATCCTTCACCTCTCTCTCTCTCTCTCACTCTCACTCTCTCTTTATCTCTCTCTCACTCACTCTCACTCTCACTGACTCGCTCACTTTATCTCTCACTCACTCACTTTCTTTCTCTCTCTCTCACACACACACACACACACACACACACACACACACACACACACACACACACACACACACACACACACACACCCCGACCCTCCCCTCTCCCCGGCGGTGGGGTTGTTCCAGTAACCTTGAGGGGACGCGGATCGATTGCTTTGGGAGAGAGAGATATAAAGAGAGAGAGAAAGAGAAAGAGAAAGAGAAAGAAAGAAAGAAAGAAAGCGAGAGAGAGAGAGAAAACAGACAGACAGCGCGAGAGGTGGTGAAAGCGAATGAGAGTGTGTACAGTATATATATATATATATATATATATATATATATATATATATATATAGAGAGAGAGAGAGAGAGAGAGTGTGTGTGTGTTTGTGAGTGAGAGAGAGTGGGGTGGAGTGACTAAATAATAATCACTTGACCTTACGCTATAAAACAGTTAAAAACACATAATTCAACACTGATATGTATTCTTCCTGTTTTATGTGAGGGATCAAGGCCTATATTCTATCGCTTAGGAGACACGATGCCGCATTTATTATCTGGTATCTGGTTATTATTAGACGATTGTATGCTTATTAGGAAGGCTATGTGGAAATCTGACGGTTAATTTAGATAGTCTTTATCCTTTTAACTCAAATAGATCCTTCTTAAATTGTATAACATTTTCTAATGATAGCCAGAATGTACTGTCAAAATGCGTCGTAATCTTCAAAGGGTTAAGCTTTTGTTTTCTCTTTCTCCCTCTCTCTTTGGCTTGTATCCATTCGGCCCTATTCAGCCTACTGCTTTAAGACGTTTACCCCCATCCAGGTGTCAATATTTTCCTGGCGAACGGTAGCGAGCCAGCATATATATATTTTTGTTTTGACAGCAAGCTAAATTTGTACATTTTTCGATAGAAAAATGTCTCGAGCAAAGCCGGATTACTCCATTCAATGCTGGCTCGCTATCGCTCGCCAGAAAGAAATCGACACTTGGATGGGAATAAACGTCTTAAAACAGTTGGCTGAATGGGGCCGAATGGATACAAGCCAGGGAAAGAGAGAAAAAGAGAGAAAGATAAAAACAAAAACGGTGACCCTCCCCTTAACCCCATCAATACGGCTGCTTCATTTCCGTTTTACTCAGGCTAAAGTCAGACCATTTTACTAAGGAGTTAAATAGATAACAACTCTTGCAATAGACTCCTGGTTCTTCCTAAGCTGTATATAATCGACTACTGATAGGTAGGTTCAGTTCAGTTCAGTTGGAATTCGGGAAGTTTAGCCTTGACGTCGGAACTTCCCTGAGAGGTTTTGTTATTTTTCTTTTTGTGACGTGCTCTATTTGTCTGCAAAAATAAATATATCTCATTTTTCATCCCGTCTTCTTCTGTCTTCTTTCTCCTCTCTTCTTTCTTCAGTCTTCTTTCTTCTTATTTCAGTTCTTTCATTTTGTTCTCTCGTACTTTTAAACCATGGTTTAACCCCTACTGTACCGGTGACGTCCTTTCTGTTATATTCTGGTAACTATTAGACGATTTCATTCAACTTGGAAGGACCTCTAGCAATGATGAAACTTCAAACTATCTCAACCAACCCTTTTAACTACTACAGATCCTTCCTAAGCTACATAAAATTGTTTAAATATAGTTAGAATAAAATATAACACAGGTCGCTGGTACTCAAAGGGTTAATTAACTATCTTGATAGCGTAATGCATAAATGCGTGGAATTTTGGTGAGAGTATCCTAGGTTCGAGTCCTTGGAGGGCCACATGTATTTGTTGATTTCATTAATTGAGTTTAGAAGTAAAGTTGGTTGGTGAAAACATATGAATTATGGGAGGTTTGAGCGAAGAGTCAACGTAATGAAAGATTAGGCAATTAATTATACGGACATCAGAACCCACATTTTACTGGATAAAGTTTTGGTGGTTTAACCCGTACAGCCCCAGCGACGCGTCTGACGCGTCGGCGATGTATGTAACGCACAGCCCCAGCGACGCGCCTGACGCATCTCCCTAATTGCGCCGACCGTAACCTCAGGTGTAGCCACTCAAGAGGGCTCAGATTTGTATGGAAACTGTGTACGTATCCCACGCAACCGTGCCGATGGTTGAAAACTCTCAAAGTCCACGTGCGTGCGCGTGAGCACGCATTAACCTGGTTTTTTAGGTAATTGCCTTCAATTTTTTACTCTTGTAAAATACGTTTTCGGGGGCTCTGTAGGACCATTTTTTAAGCTTTTTGAGCGTTTTTTCGTGGTTTTTCCTTCATTCCTAACCCATTCGCTATTGTTTCTGGAATAAAACAATTTTTTGAAAACCGGCCGGGTTCTGGTGAACAAACATTACAAAACTAGCCGGGGCTCCACGGGTTAAGGGGAGACGGATTTTTTTTTTTTTTTTTAACTCGGCTCTATCACTCTTTGAACTTCGAAGGGGATACTTGTTACAGACAACTTTACCTTTTATCTCCTTCATGCACCTACACAATAAATATATTCATAAAAAATAAACAAACTACATACACTATTTTCCGATGATAGCTAGAATAATCGGGTAAGAGCATCCAAAGTTTATATACATATACAGTACAGTACTACGGTTAGTGTATATATACTTTGAGAGCATCATCGTACTGATAGGGTTAAGGGGAGGCTGATGGACTGTTGAGGTTAAGGGAAAATGGGTCGTTTTTCTGGTCCCCTTTCTCCCTCGTGTTAAGTCCCATTTGTTTTGAGATTGTAAGGCCCATTAGTTTGGCGATTTTAACACCTTTCGCCTCATTTCTTTATCAATTATTATGTTCTATCCAACAACCAACTCTACTCCTAAAATCGATTAATGAAATATTACAAACACATGTGGCAGTCTGTGGATTTGAACCCAGGACGCTCACACCGAAAATCAACACCTTATGCATTACGCCACGAAGACAGTTAAATAATGGTGGACACTACCTACGATTTAGTATGCATCTTCGAATCTATCTATGGCCATTGACCACCCTACTGCTGTTGATCAAATACATTTGCAGGATGAACGTAGGATGCAACAAGCCCCCATATCAGGCTCCCCTTCCACATCGTCTCCCCCCTCACCACTGCCACCTGCCCACCTACAACCGACCCATAACTCCACCCCCCTGCAGGCCTCACCCACCCATACACCAAGCCAGGGTTGTTGATTTTTTTTATTTTTTTTAAAAAATCAAAAAAATCAAAAAATCATTGATTTATTTGATTTATTTGAATTTTTTTATTTATTTGATTTTTTTTATTTTTTTTATTTTTTTTATTTTTTTTAAATATCCCCCCGCCCTATTGAGTAGTAATTCAAGTAGAGGAATTTATAACATACAATGTACTCTTTTAAAGTTGAAAGGTAATACTATATACATATATTTGTAAATTTAAAAGCTATCAGTTATTTGTGTTACTACATAATGTACCAGTATCTACTATCTTACAATGAACCAATGCCTACACAAACTTATGAAAGCATGATAAATCTTCAGAATTCTTTTTATCTTGATTCACAGATCAAAAAAATAAAAAAAAATAAAAAAAATCATGATTTTTTTTGGTAAAAAAATCATTGATTTAATCAAGTGATTAAATCAAATTGATTTAATCAATATCAACTCTGCACCAAGCCCACTATCACCCACAACCACACTTAGCTCACCACATAACCCCTTGCAGCCCCAGCCACACCTACTGGGGTTGTCTACACCAGTGTGCAGATATTATCTGGAAAGAAGGTGCTACTTTGGTCAAAAGGGCGAATATAATGGGAATTCATGTAGATTTGCTCATCCCAAAATTTGCAACAACATAACCAGTCATGGAAAATGTAGATTTGGTGAAACCTGCAAATACCACCACCCATCCCTTTGCAAGACATCACTTGAGAACAAGACCTGCTACAATATGAAATGCCCAGCTTTTCATATTAAAGGGACTTGGAGATATGCTAGACCTAACACGAATGGTAGCCCAAAAAACTCTCTAGCTATGCGAGGACGAGACAGAGGAAAAAGGCAAGGAGGGAAAGGGCAGATGAAGATGAAGAGACTGAGGGAGATGGAAGAGCACATAGAACACCTCGAGCACCTCCTGGCCTCCCAAGAGTGGACAATACATCCCGAAGACTATTAGGTACACATAGTACTCCAAACAATCCCTCCCCAATCTTGTTTGCAAATATCCAAGGCCTAAAAAATAGAACCACGAACCAAGTACCATTTATTAGGGGCCTGCTAGAAGAAGGAAACGCTATATTTGCGGCTCTCACAGAAACTCGCATTAAAGATCAGGAAGATAGTGAGGTATGGATTCCTGGTTACAACCTACATAGGGCGGACAGAACGCATAGATCACATGGAGGTGTAGCCTTGTACATACATGACTCACTGATATGTACTGAATTCCTAAATAACAGTAATGAAGTGGTGGAAATACTTGGAGTTAAAATAGAATCCCTAAATTTAGCAGTTAT
Organism: Paralithodes platypus; assembly: GCA_032716605.1. Taxonomy (NCBI): domain Eukaryota; kingdom Metazoa; phylum Arthropoda; class Malacostraca; order Decapoda; family Lithodidae; genus Paralithodes; species Paralithodes platypus. The sequence continues at coordinate 18,831,019 of CM064566.1, forward strand.
TGTTACATACAGGCCTCCAGACTCATCCCGAGAAGAATTCAAAACCCAGCTCAACAAAATAAAATCAGAAGTGGAAACCCTGGGGAACCCAACACCAAATATTATATGGCTAGGAGACTTTAACCTACCAAACATTAAATGGAGACAACTAGAAAACCAGTTAGTGGCAAATAACACCGGAGAAGCAAATACTAATACGAGAGAGCTTTTTGAACTCTGTGATTTTTTTAGTCTTACCCAACATATTGCTGAACCCACACGGGAAAACAATATCTTAGACCTGGTCTTCGCTAACAACGACTCTCTAGTACACAGCATTAACATATCGGACACAACATACTCAGATCATAAATTAATTGAGATCAAAATAACCTTAGAAAGTGTACAGACAACCTCAGAATCGAGAACAAAAACCGGCCCCTTCAGTAAATTTAACTTCAATAATAAAAACATTAGGTGGGAAGAGGTAAATCAAGAAATGGAGGAAATAGACTGGGAAGATTTAATGGATAACCTGACACCAGCAGAATGTCTAGTCTTAATTATTATGTTCCTTCCAACAACCAACAATACTCCTAAAATCGATTAATGAAATTTTACAAACACATGTGGCAGTCCGTGGACTCGAACCCAGGATGCTCACACCGAAAATCAACACCTTATACATCGCACCACGAAGACAATTAAATGTTGGTGGACACTGCCTACGATTTATTATGCAACTTCGAATCTTAATAACAGAAACCATGACCCAAATCTGTAGCCACCATATACCTGCAAGACAAACAAAACGAAGAAGCAAACAAGATCGGGAAAGGAGGAGGCTGTACAGAAGAAGAAAATTACTTACACAAAGACGCACACATCAAAATCTACAGGATAGGCAAAAGGTCGAAATAGATGAAATTGTGGAAATTGAACAAAGGCTAAGAATATCATATGAACTACAACATATGGAAGAGGAGAGGAAACCTATTGCAGGTATAAAGGAAAATTCCAAATACTTCATTTCATACGCCAAACAAAAGGCTAAAACAACATCAAACATCGGCCCACTGAGCAAAGGGGACGGCTCTTTCACAGGGGACAAATAGGAAATGAGCGAACTCTTAAGCAGGCAGTATGAAATGGCATTCAGTGAGCCTGATGAAACAAAAGTCATCAGAGACCAAAATATATTTTTCATGGAAACCTCCCCCACGGAAACCCCTCAGATGCTGGATATTGATTTCGGTCCAAAAGACATAGAAGAGGCCATTTCCAACATGCCATCCCACTCGGCACCAGGCCCGGACTCATAGAATTCGATCCTAATGAAAAAATGTAAGGAAAACCTCTCAAAACCCCTGGCTATAATGTGGAGAAGGAGTCTAGACACTGGTGACATACCAGATAGCTTGAAAAACGCAATAATTGCCCCACTGCATAAAGGAGGGAGTAAAGCACTACCAAAAAACTACCGCCCGGTAGCTCTAACCTCTCACATCATTAAAGTTTTCGAGCGAGTCCTGCGAAGCAAAATTTGGAGACAAATGAACTACACAACACCGGTCAACATGGGTTCAGAGCGGGAAGATCATGTCTCTCACAACTTTTGGAACACTATGACAAAATTCTTAAAGCGCTAGAAGAAAAGAAAAACGTGGATGTCATTTACACCGATTTTGCTAAGGCATTTGATAAATGTGACCATGGTATAATAGCCCACAAACTGAAAGCAAAAGGTATAACTTGGAAAATCGGACGGTGGATATACAATTTCCTCGTAAACCGAAAACAATCGGTAGCAGTAAACCAAGTTACTTCTGAGCCTTAGGATGTCAAAAGCTCAGTGCCCCAAGGAACCGTGCTAGCGCCCCTTCTGTTCCTCATACTAATTTGCGACATAGATACCAACACCAGACACAGTACGGTGTCTTCTTTTGCTGATGACACAAAATTAAGCAAGATAGTAAACACACAAGAGGACACGGGCCGACTGCAGGAAGACATGAATGTAGTGTTCCAGTGGACCAGGGAAAACAACATGCAATTCAATGAGGAAAAATTCCAATTAATACGGTACGGAGATAATAATGGTGTTAAAGAAATTACAAATTACTTAACAGAATCTAACCACATAATAGAACGGAAAGACAGTGTGAAAGACCTTGGGGTATTAATGTCTGAAAATATGGGTTTCAAAGTACATAACCAGGTCAAAGTGGCGGCTGCGAAACGTCTAACGGGTTGGATTCTGCGTACTTTTAAAACACGCGGTGAATTGCCTATGATAACGCTCTTCAAATCTCTAGTGCTACCGCGGCTTGAATACTGTAGCGTATTAACACCCCCATACAAAGCAGGTGAAATAAATGACGTAGAGAGTGTACAAAGAAATTTCACCGCATATAAGTTTGATAAAACATCTACACTATTGGGAGCGTTTAAGAGCACTGAATCTGTACTCACTGGAACGTAGAAGAGAACGTTACCTAATAATATACACGTGGAAAATCGCAGAGGGTTTAGTACCAAACCTACATACTCCGATAGTCATGAAATTCAGTGATAGGAGAGGCTGGGAATGTGAAATCCCCCGGATGAATAACAGGGGTGCTATGGGCTCTCTGCGAGAGGGCTGGTTATCACACAGAGGCCCACGTCTCTTCAACAAACTCCCACGGCGAGTAAGAGACATGAGGGACATCTCGTTGGACAACTTCAAGAGCGCCCTAGATGTCGAACTGCAAAAAGTGCCAGACGAGCCCATCCTCGCAAGGGAGCGAGCTGTCGCTTCAAACAGTCTACTGCACCAAATCACCACCCATAACGAGGGGCGTCGCGCTCCTTGGTGCCGCTAGAAGAGCGGCGAACACATCCAAAAGTATCCAAAGGTAAGGAATCCTGCATATCAATCTAAGCATGTACACACATCCCAACTGCAACTCACGTAGGCTATGCATATGTGAATGGAAAGAGCAATTAATGGGGCCTTAACCACTAGGGAAGTCCTCTCGATAAATTACTCCTGAACCAATATCAATTATTATGTTCTATCCAACAACCAACTTTAACACCTTTCGCCCCATTTCGTTGTCAATTTTAAGACCTTAACCTTTCGTGCCATTTAGGTGTCGATTATTTCCTGGCGAGCAATAGCGAGTCTGACATTTTAAGAGGAACCGGCCTTTGGCCGGGATTTTTTTTACCGAAAAATGTACAAATTTATCTTAAAAGGGGGTCTAGGGGTTGTTTTTCTAAGCTTGATGGAGGTCTAGCGAGGAAACTCAAAAATAAATAAATATATAAACCAAAAACCAAGCACTGCCCCCTTAATAATATAACTTAGTACTTAAACAATATGTATTAACAATTGTAATTATAAGTCCATCGCATATGTAATTCCCACGAACATAACATCAATACGTATATAACAAATAAAAGAGGTTATATCTTTAAAATATATAGGCTATCTATAGCTGTACCTAATAGAGATACCGGTAATAATAGGGAGGCAGTGCTTGGTGTTTCGTCAATATATTTATCTACTAATTTATTTTTGAGTTTCCTCGCTAGACCTCCACCAAGTTTAAGAAAATACCTAGACCCCCTTTCAAGATATATTTGTACACTTTTCGGTAGAAAAAAGGCCGGTTCCTTCCAAGATTACAGGCTCGCTTTCGCTCGCCAGGAAAAAATAGACACCTAAATGACGTGAAAGGTCTTAATATTGCCAAAGAAATGGGGCGAAAGGTCTCAAAATCGCCAAACTAATAGAACGAAAGTCTTAAAATCTCAAAACTAATATGCTAAACATGAGGGATACGGGGTGTCCATAAAAAGCGACTACCTATGGAAGACCATGACCGCCACCAGTACGCGCAACTTCTCTTGGCCAATCATGTTCCGCGTAATTCTGACGTCACGCACTGGCAACCAATCGGCAGCGCGTCAAGAACAGCCACCCAACCAGCATTGCGTAACTCTGTCGTAATCGATCATAGCCAATCCACAGGGTGTAACTCTGAAGACATTATACTCTAGAACAATCATTATTGTGTTTTTCTGAGGACATAAATAAGGCGGTAAAACAATACATTGTTGTTGCTTGTATGCTTGTGGGTGTGCTGTAAACAATCAGGTAATGTGTCTATGCCTATTTCAAATATTTTTATGTTATTGGCCTACACCATAAATCATCTATAAAACAGTGTAGCAGTGTGGCAGTGTAGCCAGTAGTGAGCATAGCTGGGAAAAATATACCGATATATGCTAAACTTCCATGTTCGTGGCACCACTGCAAGAGAACCATGAGTGCTACGTAGCTCGTTCTGGTCTCATTTTGAAGCTTTTAGTGCCTAGTTTTTTGCTAAATAATTTTGTTTTTCATGCAGATGCTTGATTTATCATGCAGGAGGGCCTGAATATGCCCAAATGAGCCCAAAACACCCCGCTAGACAAGGGTTAATCCATCTGAATCATCATATTTAACCCTCTGTTCCCGGAAGGGCTCTTGAACGCCCATAAAAAAGCATACACGAGCTACCCGGAAGGGCTCTTAAACACCCATGACGTCAAAGCCTGTGAGCTTGGTGTGCGAGGCGTCGGTCCGACGCATGTAAACAACAGCCGGCAGGACCGACGCTCCGCATCTCCGGCCACAAGAAGGAGAGCGTCGCTTGTTCGTGTGTGCCTGTATGTTGTTAAGTATCGAAAAGTGGTGTAAAGTGGCTGTTTTGGCCATAAAGTTATCTCCAATGAAATCATCATCACAGCTCAACCAGTTGACTTAGAGAGCTCTACTTAATGCCATTCTACAGGTAAATAACACAGCTACGCTTGGGGATGCACGGGAATGCGGGAAGCAGTCTGATTAACGAATATACGGTAGCCTAGCCTAGACGTTTTTCGGCCAAAACACCCGGTTTTCGAGGAATATATATATAATACATAGCCGGGGCTGGAGGGTTAATACCGTATGCTACCAACACAACCATTCTTCTGTCTCGGCATAAAATATTTTGAAATTAGCTTTGATAAACAATCCATTCATTCAGAAATTCACTATTACTATTTTCTAGCAACCAAACTGTTATTGAGCTCAGGTAATGATATTTCTGAGGGCATTTTTTTCTATCTACCCAGGAACATTTCCTTTTTTTTCTTTTTTCTTTTTTTTTTAATGCTGGGGATGGCAAAAATCTAACCTACTGGTTATATCTGTATGGCTTTCTGTGACGAGAGAGAGAGAGAGAGGGGCTCAGCTTAGGTAGGATCTCTAGCAATTAAAAGACTATAGATCATTTAATCCTCTTAGCTACTACAGAACCTTCTTAAACTGAGAACATTTTCTAAATTTAGCTACAATAAAATACAAAAGACGTCGTCTGTACAGAAGGGGTTAATAATCTCTGATAAGTCCATAGTAATTGCAAATAATATTGTGTATTATCAACAAATTATAAAATCTGTAAATAATAAGTCACTTAAATTAAATGCCAAAAAATACGAAAAATAATAGCTGTGATGAATAAATATATTGATAACACTTGATAATTCGTATTTTTGTTTCTTTTCCTTCCTAGTTATATACTGTAGGCTATAAGCCTATTCTTTGTTTATGTCTGTAACTTAAAATACTTGGAAACGTTTTATACCGTAGGCAAATACAGTACTGACATTGGGCTTTATCTTTACATCGATAACACATCTTTCTATTATTAAACACAAAATGAACCAATAATTGACAATAATAAAAAATAAAGTTTTCTATTTTAATGGGAACCGTTCAGTAGATGCAGTGGCGCTCACATTATATATCTATTCAAAGATATTAAACAATTTTAGTCTTCATTTACTATACGTTCCTCAGGTCTCTTGTATTAATTATTCTCTCTTCCTTCCCCAGATATATTCCAGTGCGACTATGGGGCAGCTCTGGGCACCTACAGACGATCGTACATGCCACAGTGGGCCGAACACATTGCCCCAACGTTGTGCCTCGCCGGTGTGCAGCGCGGCAGGACGACGGGGCCACAGTCACATGGGATATATACGACCCCACAGGACCCTCACAGCATGATGGTATGTGGACTAGAACGGGAAAGAGATAGTATGGGATAATTGGAAAGGGGAGAAGGGGCAAGAGATAGTATGGGATAATTGGAAAGGGAACAGTATGGGAGATTATAAACATGGACAGTGTAACAGGAGACAGTGTGGTATAATAGAAAGATGCAAGGGATAGTACAGTATGTGACATTTGGAAGGGACAGGAGACAGTGCAGAACTCAGTGGGCTGTAGGGTGAGGTGGGGGTGATCCGAACTATTAGTGGAAAAAATAATCACCAAAAATCAGGTAACAAACTTTATTGAAAAATAGTTATATCACAATAAACTATGGGTCAAGGCCTATCATGGTGATTTTTACTAATCGTGTAAGTAGTAGTTAAGGTCAACTTATTGAATTTTTAAAAAAGGGTACCCCTTGTTCGGACCATACCCACCATATGGGGTGGTCCGAACAATGCATGGGAGTGATCGAAACACCACCCTTTTCACTATTAAAATGCATAGTGAGATTGTAAAAACTGGTGATCTCAAATAAAATATATGTTGAAAGTGTCTTTATTGCCAATTTTAGAGCACATTCTCAAGAAAGAAATATTATATTCCATACTATCACAACTTATGATTTTACCAACATAAAACACCTTACATCCGACATTCTTCCCTTCTTCTAACTCCAGCTCAACACAACCAAGTACTTTTTGCATTATTTGGATTGTTTTTTTTTGTTTTTTTTGGTCTTTAACCCCTTATTGGCGGCGCTCGACTTAAGTCGTGCACCAATTTGCAGCAAGTTAGGAGCATTATTAAGGCTTTTAAAGGGTTAAAATCAAGTGCAAATGGCCGGGAGCGCAGCGGGCCAGACAGCCGACTCCCAGGGCTTACCGCCGCCCATTAACTCATGTTCCCTGTGTTCTCGAGAGGCCGGCAGTGTAGCCAGTAGTGAGCATAGCTGGGAAAAATATACCGCTATACGCTAAACTCCCATGTTCGTGGCACCACTGCAAGAGAACCACAAGTGCTACGTAGCTCGTTCTGATCTCATTTTGAAGCTTTTAGCGTCTAGTTTTTTGCTGAATACATTTCTTTTCATGCAGATACTTGATTGATCATTCAGGAGGGCCTGAATATGCCCAAATGAGCCCAAAACACCCTGCTAGACAAGGGTTAAACGCCATTTAAATTTGTGGTGTACCGAACAGTTCGGTACACACCCCATCGGTACACCCCCTTCGTGTCATCAATGTTTACACATGCATGATGCTGAATGAAATGTCTGAATGGAAGCCTTTCTCACCAGATATCATTGCAGCTAAGTACATTTCACTATTAACCCTCCAGCCCCGGGGGCTATAGCTTGCGACTGTGCTGCGGTACCGGGTGTTTTGACGATCTTTGGGCTATGTTAACTACTCTGTAAGTCAATGAATATGGCATGTAATGTTGTGAATAAAAAAGAATAATGTTCCACAAACCTTCCTCTGTCGAATGGCGTTGAGTAGAAGTCTCTAGCCCCTCTGGTTGCATAATGGTGAGCGCGGGAAGACGAGTGCTTTTCGGCGGCAAATTCTTCCCGCGTTCGGACGCGTCGCCCCGGCCATGGCCATGGTGTCGCACCTAGCCGCTCGTCGCGCCAAAGTATTTATCTCCCTTAGACGATTTTAGTGTTTGATATTGAGAATGTGATGTTTATTTGATATTTTTCTAGTTATTTTGAGGCCAATTATATAAAATATATTTATTAGGGTATCACTGTCACTGATATTGCTAATTTTCACTCGATACCGTACATTTTATTAGTAATTGAGGTAGGTTATTGTTGTATTAGGCACTGATTATTCGTTATTACAGGTGTTTATTATTCTTTGGTCATCAAGTATTGTGTCTTGTGTCACTTTCACTTTGATAAATATGCTTTAGAGTGTCACTGTCATTGATAATGCTCATTTTCACTCGATACCGTACATTTTATTAGTAATTGAGGTAGGTTATTGTTGTATTAGGCACTGATTATTCGTTATCACAGGTGTTTATTATACTTTGGCCATCAAATATTAGGGCTTGTGTCACTTTCACTTTGACAAATATGCTTTAGAGAGTGTCACTGTCACTGATAATGCTCACTTTCACTCGATACCGTACATTTTATTAGTAATTGAGGTAGGTTATTGTTGTATTAGGCACTGATTATTCGTTATCACAGGTGTTTATTATACTTTGGCCATCAAATATTAGGTCTTGTGTCACTTTCACTTAGTTATATGATTTGTAAACGTTTTATACAATTTATTGTCTTTTTTCACTGATTTCTATATTTCTATAGGTTCTAATCATATGAATGTCACTTGGTATATACATATGTGTCACTTTCACATATTATTATGGTGTAATTGTATTTGTATCAATTTTCTCATAATACATGACTTTTGTATTACAATAAATTGGTTTTCTTCCACTTTTTGCCTATATATAATTATAGTGTACATATTGTCATTTTATTTGGCAATTTCAGTATGATTATTAGAACTCCAGCTTGGAGTGGTAATCAAAGAAGCACTCTAAAGCACAGTGCCACCTTGCCCTCCACACACTCCATGGTTGACTTTTTACCTGGCCTCGGCCTCACCCTGCTGTTGTAGCAGACATGGCACCGCTTCTGCTGTGTTCTTCCCGATTCATTCTGAGGCAGGGAACCAAGCCTGTGCCTAATCAAGTATTGAGCACACTGCAAGCGGTCAATAACGGCGGGCCCAGGATGTGCCACTGCCCTCTGTGGCGTAGCATACTTCTCCAGGAGCTCCGTCAACACCTGCTTTTGGAACCTCCGCAGGCTATTGAACTTCATGTGTGTGTTCACATTCCGAAGCTTGTATATATTGTAGGCATTCAGAACTGACATGTCCACCATATGCAGAAAGAACTTTTTGTACCATCTGCACGAGGTACGCAGGCAGTCAATGAAGCCTATCTGCATGTCGGACTTGTCCACCAGCCTCATGTTGATGTTGTAGTCCAGGACAGCATCGGGCTTGGTCACCCTGGCCTGGATGCGGCGATCCACCTTGCCAGTCTCCACCATTTCCCCCTTGTGGATGGTGGTCAGGAGGTTGACCTTCCGCTGGTCGTGCCAGTGGATAGCCAGAATGGGCCCCGACTTCTTCTTCAACACATCACCTTTTTTGGTCTTTGGAGGGAAAGGTGGCATGCCCTTCCTTTTCCTTCGTACTGTGCCTACAGTCCCCGTCTTGCGCTCATGCAGGTACTGTGAGAGAGTGGGGGACGTGTAATAATTGTCCGTGTAGAGGACGTGATTCTTGTGAAAGTAGCGGTCCATCATGGCTTGCACCACTGCTCCGCCAAAGCCAATGAGGGGGTCCACAAGCAAGTCCCCTTCCTTCCCGCTGTAGACCAGGAAGTCCAGGACATAGCCAGTTTGGCAGTCGCACAGCACAAAGAATTTTATGCCAAAGCGATGTCTTTTTGAGGGGATGTACTGCCGGAAGCTGAGTTTTCCCGGAACAGCACAAGAGACTCGTCAATGACGACCTTGCGGAAGGGCTTGAAGTAGGAGGTGAAGCGTTCTCGCATCCTCTCATACAACGTCCTAATCTTCCACAGCTTGTCACCGAGGTGGACGTCGGTTGGTGACAAGATGGAGCGCTGCGAGGATATCAAGGTACCGGTCGCGAGACATATATTTCCCGAAGGCAGGGGTGGATATCAGATCATTGGTGATCCAATAGTCAGGCAACCTATGCTTCTTGACATGAGGCATTAGCATGGTGAGTGCCAGGAACACCATGAACTCTTTATGAGTCACTGGGGTCCACTGCCTCATGTGGCCCTTGGTCACCTTGCCCAAAAAGTGGACCTGGAATTGGTGCTGCTTATTTGTCTCTTTGACAACATAGCCTACCACCTCCTCATCAAAGAAGGCCTCAAATAGTTCGTGTGGTGGTGGAGCATTGGGGCCTGCAGGAAAATTGGGGGTAATGCCTGAACCCTCCAGTACCTCATCAAAAGCTGGCACATCAGGGTTGTATCCATCCCCATCAACTACGTCTTGCCACTGAAAAACGTAGAATGGGTCTTGTCTACGCTGACGAGGAGCTCCAGCTGGTGGCCCAGCACGCCCACGGCCAACTCGGGAGGCGCGCGCCCTAGGGCGGCGAGGGCATCAGCCAGGGCGGCGGGCAGCACGACGCCGGGCCAAGCGGATGGGTCGAGGGTCGTCGATGTCCATATAGTCATCGTCAGAGTGGTCATCTTGCCCTGACGGTGGACCTATGTAATCATGGCCAGAGTCTTCAGAGTGGTGCCTTTCATCATCAGTGGCCCCCACATAATCTGGCGGGGAACCAGTGATGCGTGGGCGAGGTGGGGAAGGAGTGGCAGGTGAGGCTGTGTCACCCCGAGGTCCTGGGCTCCTTGGCCTGCGACGAGTGACAGAAAGCAATGTTTCACTGTCACTAGGCCCAGGTATTGGTGATGCGAGCTCAAAGACTTCTTCAGGAAGACATGTTGAAGGCGGGAGAGGTGGGGAGGACCGTGGGGAAAGTTGCGGGGACGTATGGCTGGGGCCGGCCGGGGTGGACGCCGCTGGAGCCTCGAACAAAACTCTCTTACTTTTCTTAATTTTTTTGGTATATTTCCTACCTTTCCCCTTTTCGGCAGCAGTATGTCTCCTGTCGGGGGACCTAGGAGGCAAATAGGCCGAAAGTGGGGGGTCCTCAACCCTTGGCAATGGTGGGGGTGGTGGGGAAGAATGCGGGGCATCCGGGTCATCTTGGGTGGCGTGGGTAGATAAGGGAGACAATGGCGGACGAGAAGGGTCACCACGCTGACCCTCACTCACAGCCTCATCCTCACCAAGTATTTTTGCTTGTTCCCTAGCTGCCGCGGCCGCCTTCTCAAGTATTTTCTGCTTATACAAGTGTAGCTTGAAAGGCGATTTACCTGGGGAAGGGCTCGGAGTCGTGTCACTTATGCGAAATTTGGTGAGTGACCTTGAACTCTCCCACTCACTCACTCTCTCAAGTTCACTGCCTTTAGGTAAACCAGCTTCCTCAACAACTGGTACATCACCTTCATCACTCTCATCACTGTCATGTTCTCTCGCAAATCCCAGGAATTGCTCTTCTTTGTCACTCTCATGGCCATAATCACTCGGCTTATAATTACTGGAGTCGTCACTGACTTCATCATCAACATTATTCTTGGCATCAGCTCGCTCATAAAGTCTCAATGTCGTCTCAATACCTCCGGGAGATAACACATTTAGGCGATGGCGTCGGGGTAAGGCGCGACGAACTAGCAAGGGCGTCGTAGGAAGCACGGTATCGGACACAGCGGAATCACTATTTGGCGTACTGTCCATGATGGCGTCGGGGTAGATACTGTTGCTGGGGCGTCGTTTACGCCTGGTGGCGCCACCTACCGTCCCATGATACCAAAAATGTACGCGCGGCATTCGAAAGCACGCACGCAAGCAATGGGCGTTCAAGAGCCCTTCCGGGGTGGAGGGGTTAAGCATCACACCACTAGAATCAGCACGTTTTCACAGTCAAGAAGCACTATATTAGAACTCGAAATATTACATCGATCACCTAAAAAATAGAAAAACTGACCTGAAAACTCTGTCCGTCGCGATGTATACAATAGTTTCCCGTCATCCTCAAGCGCCCCGTTTTCTTCTTTTGAGGTGTTGGGGAAACTATTTTATTATTGATAGGGCAGAAATTATGGACACTGTTCGTTTCACCCCCATGTTCGTTACACCCCACCTTCACCCTACACATTGCCCCAACGTTGTACCTTGTCAGTGTACTGTACAGTGCAGCAGGATGACAGGGCCTCAGTCGCCTGGCGGATGTACGACTCAACATGACCTTCACAAGAGGATGGTATGTGGAATTAGATGATGTTCGAGATACAGTAGTACAGAACAGTTTGAACGAAGACAGTATGGGATATTACGAAAAGAGATACAGGTCTCCCTCGATTTACTATTGGGTCACGTTCCGGAAAATCCAATCTTAGATAGAAAAATTGTAGCCTATAGCGAGCACTAAAATTAATGGGGTTAATGGGGATGCATTCTCCAACCAGCCAAATCCCAAACCCAAACACTTAAGGGGAGGTATTTAGTTTGTTCCCTAGACCTCCATTAAGCTTAAAATTACACCCCCTTGAGTCCCTTTCAAGATAAATTTGTACATTTTTCGGTAGAAAAATTTCCCGGCCGGAGGCCGGTTCCTCTTAAATTACAGGCTCGCTATCGCTCGCCAGGATAAAATCGACACCTGAATTGCACGAAAGGTCTTAATATAGGGTGAAAGTTCTTAAAATCGCTAAACTAATGGGGCAAACTTTTTATAATATCAAAAGAAATGGGGCTAAACATGAGGGAGAAAGGTCAAGAAAAAATCCCTCAAGTGGAAGTCTCCCCTTAAAAACCTATAGGCCCTAATAATATCGTAAATTGGGGCATCGGATAGTGAGGGAGACCTGTAGTACGAAAAAGGACAGTATGGGACAGTACAGAGAGACAGGGTGATACAATACAACGATGCAAGGTATTGTGTGGAGCAATTGGAAAGGACAGGAGACCCTACATAGCAGTAGGCTGAACCATTGCTCCAACGTTGTACCTTGCCAGTATGCAGCACAGCAAGTCACTGGGCCACAACCATCTTGAACATAGGACCCTCACGGCATGATGGCACGGGGGTTAGGAAGAGACAGAGACAGTATGGCAATGATCTGCATGGCTGTATGGGTATGTGCAAGGATATTATGATGTGATGCAGTTTTTACCTCCGTACACTCCATTGATTGACAGAGCTAGGGTGTGCCCTTGTTGGAGGGACTTTACTGGACATCTGTATATGATAGAAATAAGTTTCAGACTAGAAATTCAGTTTGATCTTTACTTTTCTCGTTTGGACAAAGTTTGATAGAGATAAGTATATGATCCTCCCGGAATTCGAACTTGTGACACCACATACAGAACTTAAGCACTCAAACCATTAAACCTGTAAGACAATTGAAGATTCAGCACATGACCACGATTAATATCCATTTATGTCTAAACAATGGTATCGAGCACAAAAAGACAGATTTATCTAGACACTTGATATTCAGTTTAGACTATCATCCGACCGAGATGAAAGCCTAAATAATTTAGTTTTCTCCCTTGAGTTTTGCCATAGTATTTTAGAACTTACTGTTACAAGCAGGAGTCTTGAAAAGTGTCCTCAGCCTCATACTATTAAAATTGTATGGCATATGTTGTATGTTTCTTTCAAACAAGTTCATAATCATTTATCTTTTTCCACAGAGGACTACACCATTGCCGTGTGTCCAGGTATCGCCAACAGCAGTGAGAGTACATATGTGAGGTCCTTGGTGTCACTGGTCGGGGCTCTGGGATATCGCTGTGTAGTGCTCAACCATCTTGGAGTACTGCCAAGTCTTAAACTCACCAGCCCCAGGGTCTTCAGATATGGTATGTTCACTTCAGTTCCTTAGGGCTGTTTTCTGGCAGTGTGATGTACAGCATGTGGGTAGTGGGGAAAGGATTAGGATATTAAAGAGGGGAACAGTCACATTACAATATTTTCCAAGTTGAAAAATCATTTGCAGCTTTGTTGTCATTGGTTGAAGGATGAGGCTGTCATCCTATATTTTAGCTTTAACCCAAATCAAGGTAATTCTTAGTTTTTAAGAGAAGGAAACAAAAGGTACAATAATAACTTGAATCCCCCCTTATCCTCACCTCCCACACACATAGATACTCTTGCTACTGGTTTACATGTGTCAACGCAATATTGGTACTTTGTTTTTATTGATTAATATCTTTTTAAAATTTATACTAAGCAGTCCGTTTGTTTTTTAAATAGTTTAAGGGTCTCAGCTGAGTGGTATCCACAAGGGAGACTGCTAAAGATATTTCCTATAGCTCTAAAGGTTATGTAGTGGAAAATCAGCCAGGTCAAAAGCTTGAAGTCAAATGAGTTAGGAAGAAGACATAGCTGAGAAAGACTCCGGCGCTTGCTTGAAAGAGACTGTATTATAGTCTATTCGCTGTAAGTAGGCGAGAAATCATGACCTCTATCCTCTGTAACTCAAAAAGGGCTAGAGTAAATTGGCTGTAAATTTCCACATCTATTCCTTGACGGACTCTTCCCTAATGGTAGAAATATTAGCTCGATTACTCTAGTCGTTTTTGAGTTACAGAGCTTAAAGGTCATGATTTCTCGCCTACTTACAGCGAATAGACTATAGCTTGTAGTATTTTGATAAACATTCCACAACGCAATCAATAAAATTAAGGACGATAAAGCTCCAGGGTGCTCTGACATTGTCGCTGAGATGATAAAAGCCTCAGGGGAGACTGGTGTCAACTTAGTCACCGAGTTGATAAACACCATTATTAAAGATGAGAAAATCCCAGAGGATTGGCAAAAAAGTGTAATAGTAAATACTCTATATACAAAGGAAGGAAAAGGGGATGTGCTAGATAGAGGTAATTATAGGGGCCTGAAAATACTTGACCAAATCATGAAGGTCTGTGAGAGAGTCTTTGAGGGTTTGATCAGGCAAAGCATCTCCATTGATGATATGCAGTTTGGTTTTATGCCAGGACGTGGTACAACCGATGCTATCTTCATAGTCAGGCAGATACAGGAAAGATACTTACTAAAAGGCAGGGATCTTTACTTTGTATTTGTAGACCTGGAGAAGGCCTTTGACAGGGTGCCTAGAGATGTTGTGCAGTGGGCTATGAGGAAACTTGGTGTGGAAGAGTGGCTGGTGCGTGTGATAATGAAGATGTATGAGGATTCGCGAAGTGCGGTGAGGGTGAAGGGTGTACTGAGTGATGAGTCCTCAGTCCGTGTTGGAGTTCATCAGGGTTCAGTGTTAAGCCTCCTCTTTATTATGGTCCTGGAGGCACTGTCTAGAGTTTTTAGAGGCGGACTCCCGTTGGAACTGTTTTATGCAGACGATTTAGTCCTAATAGCTGACAATATGCAAGATGCTGAGGCCAAATTCAGAAGATGGAGAGAGGTCATGGTGAGCAAGGGTTTAAGAGTAAATATTAACAAAACCAAGGTTATACATTGTAGATTGAGACGAGGCAATGTGGAAAAAAGCGGTGCACACCCATGTGCAGTGTATGGAAAGTGTGTGGGCGCTAACTCGATTCAATGTAGCATCTGTTGATGCTGGGTGCACCATGGGAATAAGCACTGTAGTAGAATAAAGGGACCCCTGCCGAAGGATAAGTCAGAAATAGAGAAATTTTAGTGCGTAGTGTGCAAAGGCGAGCTTGTGTTAAGTGATGATCCTGTGGCTGTGAATTTTGGAAATGAGTCATTGGAGCTGGTGGACAAGTTTTGTTACCTAGGAGATACCATCTCTGCCGGTGGTGGGGCCGAGGCTGCCACTGTCGCTAGAATTATATGTGGCTGGGGGAAGTTCAAAGAACTGCTGCCAATTCTGACCATGAAAAGAATGCCTCTCCCCCTGAAGGGAAAGGTTTATACCTCATGTGTTAGAAGTGCAATGACGTTTGCCTCAGAAACATGGACCGTTAAAGTAGAGGATGTCAATAGAATGGAACGTAATGAGATGAGATCTGGTTAAACTACCCTCAAAAAAAGAAAAAAAAAAAAAAAAATTAGATGAGAATGGTGAGATGGATGTGTGGGGCCAGGCTGCAGGATAGAATAACAAATGTTGAGCTGAGGATACATTTAGGTATAATGAGTATTAGCTAGGTGATGCGTACAAGTAGACTGGGATGGTATGGACATGTGGAGAGAATGGATGAACAAAATTGGGTGAAAAAATGCAGGTCTGTGATTGTGGAGGGAGCTGCACCAAGGGGTGGACCGAAGAAGACCTGGGATCGCACTATACGTGCCGATCTCAAATCCAAAAACTTGACAAGTGAAGCAGCCCTTAACAGGGTTGCCTGGAACGCCGCCATTAGGACAAGAGACTGAAACTGCACGTATGTGTGGAGCACTCAGTCTTAAAATTGTATGTATGTATGTAACCTGAGCTGGGTGCAAATTTGGGCCTAGTGGCTGTGGTACTCCAGGACGCTTACCACTACATCAATAAGATGTGTCCATGTATTAATATAAATCAATAGAATTTATCCTTATTTTTATTCTCCATTTTATTTAATGACCTATGTCATTATCTACAATCAGTATGTTACTTATGTAACTTTGGGAGCTCATTGGTCTGGTTAAACTTCTCAAAAAAAAAATATATATATAATACAGTGTAATAGTAATTCAATTCAATTAATTTCAAGCCTTTATTTCGTAATTATAATGTAAAACTTGCAAACTAAGCAACCCAAAACGAGGACAAGACAGTATAAAGGCAAAATAACTAATCAAAATCGCTTTGTGAAAATAACGCTTTAGCAAAATATAATTATGAAATAAAAGAACACAATCCACCACTATAGGGTGTACATTACTACATGAGCAAGTCCTCAAGTCCCTGTAATCAACTCCTTCTGTACCGGCAATCTCTATTTAATTGTATTCTAGCTATATTTAGAAGATTTTATTCAGTTTAATATGGCCTCAAGCAAGTAACAGGCTTCGAACTATCTCACTTAACCCTTTTTTCTGGTCTATCAGAGTGAGAACTGAGCGATCTCTGCCATACCCATAGCTTACTCTGACTGTGCCTTTTACTTGTATATTTTCTAGATCTCAAGTGACGGCGTCTCTTCCGTGGATTGACCTCCCAATCTACCAAGATTGGAAGCCAAAGCGTCACATTTTTCCTTTGCCCCTCAACTTTCTCTTCATAATTGCTGAGGGGCACAGGGCCCTGGGTGGGGCTTTGGCTTTCCGGGTGTTTCCTCACCCTCCTCGGCTCCCCGCCATGGAGTGGCTTCGGTCACCCAGGTTTATTGTGGTCGGCAGGGAGGGTTGTGTGGGGGGCGCTCGGTTATGGCCTTGGCCTTGCTCGGGGCCTTGGGGCTGTTCGGCCAGGCAGCTTGGGGAACAGCAACAACAACAACCATTTTTACTAACACAGATCCTTCTTAATTTGCAAAAAAAAAGTAAATATAGCTAGAATAGAATAATAAAGAAGTCAGTGGTACAGAAGGGGTTAACAAATACAGTACATTAATTACCTACTGTAGATCTGTACAATAATGCTAATAATGTTACTTATAGGTCAGTCTGATGAGCTCCACCTGTCTGGTTAAACTTCTTAAAAAAAAAACAATAATAATAATAATAATAATAATGATGATGATGATGATGATGATGATGATGATGATAATGATGATATTACTTCTAGGTCAGTCTGATGAGCTCCACCTGATGCTGATCAAATATGCGGAGTGTTACCCTGACTCCCGCTTGGTGCTGGTGGGCTTCAGCATGGGGGCCAACATTGTTACTAAGTACCTCGGGGAACTGACCAGACAGAGACCCAGACATATTATTGGTGGCATCTCTATCTGCCAGGGATATGATGCTGTCAAGTAAGTCTGAATGCCCATGTTCATTATTGTGTGTGTAGTTAAACTCGCCGGAAAAATGAAACAACGGAACACCAAGGTTTCATCTATTCTCTCAGGACATCTTCAGGGTAATACAAGAAAACAACTGAAGACAGAGGCTGTATGTATATATGTATGTATAGTCGACCCAGACACATTATTAGTGGCATCGTTATCTGACAGGGATATGATGCTGTCAAGTTACAAGTCATTCAGCTCAATGTTTATTATTGTGTGTGTAGTTAAACCGGAAAAATGAAACAACGGAACACCAAGCTTTCATCTATTCTCTCAGGACATCTTCAGAGTAATACAAGAAAACAACAGAAGACAGAAACTGTATGTTTGTATGTATTGTATGTATGTATAGTTGACCCCCACATATTATTGGTGGCATCTCTATCTGCCAGGGATAGGATGCTGTCAAGTAAGTTATTCAGCTCAATGTTTATTATTGTGTATATGTATAGTCAATATCAATAGTTTGCCAACAACCTTGCATGTAATTTTAAGTTACTATCACTTCCATTTGACAGTTCTCATGTACAGTACTGTATGTCTAATAACCATTGACTATACTCTGTATCTTTTCAGCTGATGATAAATTGAATCCTTTAGCAGCTAATTTCTGAATACTTAATGACAAAATATGAAACTACTATATCTCTGCATCATATTAAGACCAAGTATATAAAATTGAGTTGCTAAATGTAAGGAATGAAGAGCCAGCAAACATAGCTGGATATGGTATGGGAGGGAGAAGAAGAGAAGTAGTGGAGGAGGAGGTGGGGATCAGGAGGTCAGAAGTGTGGTGTGACGCACCCCAGTGCTGGGCAACGCAACCTGATTGTACTCCTTGGTACTCCACTGTACCGCCCGTGATCTGGCTACCGTCAGCCGCTATGTATATTGAGTGTGACAACTTATAACTATGTTCTTTGTATCTCTGCAAAGGTCTCGTCATGTGCTAACCAGTGGTGGGTTTTGTTTTAAGCCATGTCGAGACCTTCCATTTAATATGTAGTATCAATAGAGAAGTTGATAGATAGGATAATGGGAATTCAGAGAGAGAGAGTGAGTTGGGCTTCAGAGCAAGAGGGTAGCAACACGCCGCGCTGCCGGCCGGGTGGTTGCCAGACGTATGGACTGGTTGGCAGCCTTGCCCTTATAGCTAGGCGCGATAGGGTTGGTAGTCCATTGTTGCCTGCCTGGGCTGGGCCCATGTTGTCGTACAGCACACTGCCTGGAGGTTGGCTGTGTGTTCCTGGACTAGGTTGCCTAGAACCTTTGAGATTCTAACATCCCTTGCTCTCTCTCCCCACTTCTCACGGTTGCACTCTTTCTCTCTGACGACATTACTCTCATTTCATTCTTCTCTCTATTTAAATGCATAACCTTCCCTTGAGGTCCTAAAGGAGTTTCAGCACTCACCTCTCGTATTACTCTTAGGACAAGCATATATTTACATGTATTAGATTTAAGGGGTTAATGTGAACAGCGATCTTCTTGATGAGGATAGTTGGTGAACGTTCTACATGTTCACGAGTTATATGCCCTGCTCATCATCCCATTTGTGACTAGACTGGTGCCATGTGTAAGAGCCCGACCATGCCCAGGAGTTGTCTGTAGAGGGACGAGGACTTAGCCTTGATTTGCATACCGAGCCAGGAGCGAGTGTAGCACCCGAGACTACAGCTCGCTCGTAGTGCCGGTATAGTAGAGTAACGTAATTTATCTGTCCTTGTGTTCTCTACAGTCTTCTCCTGGGTTCTCGCTTTCGGTGCTGGGACTCGTTGTTCCTGTGACTTGGCCTGCTAGCTAGAACACATGGGGATGATGAGTGGGATATATCTTTATTTTACTATGCATTGCAGCTCTCTTTAAATATATATCTATAACACTTTACAATACACATTACTCACACACAAGACAACACTATTAATACTTTCATGTATCAATTAACTGCACTGTCGTTTTGCTGCTGTGTCCGGAGTTCTGTTGCGTAGGGCGCATACGGACTCGGAGGGGAGACAGAGTGAGAGAAGCGAAGTAGCCTATGCGGTAGTAGGCTACCGGCGCAGTACTGTTGCCTGCAACCTTTTAGTTATTCCAAGTATAGATTCATTATTATAATAAGTGACTACTGTTTATGTTCCTCCCATGTGTATTATTAGGTATCTACTGGATCATGAACATCTTGTATGCTACATGCTAGTGCATGTTAGTAGGGGACAGTTAGTGTAGTGCACGCGCTTTCAAGTAGGCGTGTGCATTTGTCATTTAGCATTTCACTGTCATACCTTTAGCCTGCTTCTATTCTACATTATTAGAGGCTTAATATTAACGTAGTTTCTTGAGTATTGCATTTCTTTAGTAATAACGTAACCTATAAATGTCTGAGGGAGTTTAGCCTCATAGCCTACCCCTGTTGTACACTTTCGCCGAGTTAAGGTACCTCGTTACCGTAGACGATAACTCTGTAGGGCGTTGGTGCTTTTGTTGTCTGGAGCATATAGTATTTGGGACTGGAATCGAGCGTGTCGTTGTCACTTAAGCCATTTCTGTCCTACGATCAAGAATCCCGAATATGTATTGCCGATCCAGCCGTAACAGTGGGAAGCCATGAAAAGAGTGAAGTTGGGGAAAGCACCAGGAACAGATGGAGTGTGTGGGGAAATGTTGAGGTATGGAGGTGAGATAGTGATCGAATGGGTATGGAAAATTTGCAAACTAGCATGGGAGAAGGGGAGTGCACCCGATGACTGGAAGACTGGCATAATAGTCCCCCTATATAAGGGGAAAGAGGAGTGTGTGGTAACCACCGAGGAATATGTCTTCTAAGCGTAGTAGGGAAGGTATACAGTAGGGTAGTGATTGAGAGAGTGAGAGTGAGAACGGAGAAATGGATAGACGACGAGCAGGGAGGTTTTTAGGAAGGGAAGAGGATGTGTAGATCAGATTTTTACCCTGAATTGTGTTGTGGAGAAATATTGAGAAGAAACAAAAGGTGTATGTTGCCTTTATGGACTTGGAGAAGGCCTATGACAGAGTGGATAGAGAAGGTTTGTGGAAAGTACTTAGAATATACGGAGTAGATAGCAAGTTGCTGAAAGCAGTGAAGAGCATGTATGAGGGTGCAAAGGCGGCAGTACGTGTGGAGAGTGAGCAGAGCGAGTTCTTTGACCTGAATGTTGGTTTGAAACAGGGGTGTGTGATGTCCCTGTGGTTGTTTAGTGTATATATGGATGGAGTCATGAAAGAAATACATCAAGAGCAGTGGATGTTGGTGTATCGCTGAAAGGGAATTGAGTGGAAGCTACCTATACTGCTGTTTGTGGATGATACAGTTCTGATGAGTGATAATGAATGAGAGTTGCAGGGTCTGGTAAATGAGTTTGGAACAGTGTGCGAAAAACGGAATTTGAAGGTAAATGCGGGGAAGAGCAAGATTATGGTCTTCGACAGGGGTGAAGTCACAGAGTGTGAGGTGAAGCTGAACGGTCAGGCTATGGAGATCGTCAACTCTTTTAAGTATCTGGGCAGTGTGTTGAGTAAAGATAGGACTATGGATGAAGAAGTGCGGTAGAGGGTACAACAGGGGAAGAGGGTTGTAGGAATGCTGGAAGCAGTAACAAGAAATAGGGTGGTCAGTATGGAAGTGAAGAAGTCCTTGCATGACAGTGTGGTAATCCCGACACTGACTTACGGAAGCGAAGCATGGACGTTGGTTGAGAGACTCAGACGAAGAGTGAGAGCAGTGGAAATTAATTACTTAAGAAGTGCGTGCGGAGTTACATGGAGGGATAGACAGACTAATGAGGAAGTAAGAAGAAGGTGTGGTGTGGAGGTAGATGTGCTGGAAAGTGTGAAAAGGAACAACTTGAGATGGTTCGGCCATATGGAACGTATGGAAAGCGAGAGAATGACTAAGAGGGTGTATGAGAGCGAGGTGGAGGGACAAAGAGGGAGATGTAGACCGATAGAGAGGTGGAAGGATGGAGTGAGGAAGTATATGAACGAAGGCGGTGCTGTTTGGGGGGAGGGGCGTCGACGGACTGGGGACAGAGGTGCATGGGAGCGGTTCGTTCGTGGCCATCCCTTCGGGGATCACGGCGTCAGGCAATAGATAGATAGATATAAAATTAGCACCACATTTCACTACAAAATCTTCAAAAAACTGACACATCTTGATGGGAACTTTGCAATTTACTGTCAGTTGAAAAGAAACAGACTCTAAAGTAGTACTAATTGTTTCATGCTGTAGAATGTAGAAGTGTTGAAGAAATGTCTCTTATATAATTTCACATAAATTATGAAGACTTTTGGAATACCATTGATTTTGATGTACAAATTGTTCTTTAGATATGTATGTATGTATGCATGTATATACTCTGGCACCTTCCCCAGTTTTCCTCTTTTATGAGGGTGGCCGACTCGAGACAGAGCCCGAACAGGGACATCACAACACATCAGAAAAACAAAACAAAACTTTAGATATGTACATCCTGGTAAACATAGCTTAGTTCGGTTTACCCCCATGAAAGCAGGGTGTCAAATGAAAGCCAAATTCATTATTACTGTAATAGTCTTTATTAATGTACGGTCAGATTTTTTATGTATAGCTGAAATTATGATTGATAGTCCAAATTATGTCTTGAGAAGTGATAACTAGACAAAAAAAGGCTATTTCACGTTAATTTCCGTGTATTCTTCTCATATTCATTCAAGTCTTCTAACAAAAAAGAGCTAAGTGGGAAGCATTCACAAATGAGACAGAACAACACTTCACAACTCTAAACAGTACACCCATCACTAACATCAACAATGCTGTACACATACTCAATAAAACTATCCAAAACGCTGACAAGAAACACATTCCAAGAGGTAACAGAAAAAGACACAACCCCAACTTCACACCAGAAATTCAAAACCTCATCAGACAACGCGACATACTGAAACACTCCCCAGCACCCCACACACAAGACATCACACAACAAATTCAAGCACTCAACACCCAAACTAACAACAAAATACAAGAACAACAAAAACTAAATTGGAATAACTTCCTACAAACACTTGATCACAAAACAAACCCCAAAAAACTATACAAAACACTAAACAGCATCACACTTTCCAACAGCAACACAACACAATCACATGCTGCAATCACAACAACAGACTCTACTCCTTCATGTAAACAACAAGCAAACACTCTCATCAATCACTTCTCACATGTCAGCCACCTAAAACCTCACAAAGACGACCGACGTGTCATCCGACGTAAGAGACAATTCCCCACAGACCCTGACTATACACCCTTCACCAATCACCAGACAAAGCATATCATCAACAATCTCAAGCACTCACCCGCCTGTGGCCTAGACAACATAAGCAACATACACCTCAGACACCTGGGACCACAAGGCATACAAGCACTCACTAACATATCAAACTACAGCTATTCACACAACACAATACCAGACATTTGGAAGCATGGTATCATCATCACATTCCCCAAACCCAACAAAGACCCCACGCTACCCTCCTCGCACCGCCCCATCACACTCCTTTGCTCCCCCTCCAAAGTCATGGAACGCCTAGTATTACAACTAATTACACCTGACCTACCCCTAGCTCCAACACAACATGGCTTTAGGCCACTGCACTCCACAAACACTCTTCTCACAGACCTTACACAAAGAGCTTTCGACGGCATCAATTCAGCTAGACCACCACACAGATCACTATTAGCCACACTCGACATTAGTAAAGCCTTCGATGCCATCCCCGCCACAACCTAACAAACAAAATCTACAACACAAACATGCACAACAACACAAAACGGTGGCTGGCCAACTTCCTAGCAGGCAGATGTGCACACGTATCTTTTGCCGGTCAGTCCTCTAAAATCAGAAACTTTCCAAACGGAGTCCCACAAGGATCCGTCCTATCGCCCGCACTCTTCAATCTGTACATGCACGATATAACTACACCCAATACGCCCCAAATAAACTTAGCCTCCTATGCAGATGACATAACACTCACATGCACACACCATGACCCAAAAAGAGCAACAGATCTCCTTCAACCCTATCTCAACACACTACATGGCTGGTGCACTACAAACAGACTTAATCTAGCCCCAGCCAAATCCACCGCAACCCTGCTCACAAGTTGGACAGGAGAACACGAATACATCCCTCAACTCACCATAAACAACACACCCCTAACACATACACACACACCCAAAATCCTAGGAGTAACATATGATACTCATATGACATTCAAACAGCACACCACAAACATTAAAAAGAAACTGACACCCAGACTTAACGCCCTCAGGTCACTTGCTCACACAAAATTTGGACACAACAAAGAAACTACCACCACAGTATATAAACAATACATAAGATCAGTGATGGAATACGCAAGCCCAGCCTGGGCTTCTAACCTAGCTGAAACACATCATAAGACCTTACAGACTATTCAAAACAAAGCCCTGAAGATCATTACAGGCTGCACAGCTACTGCACCCACAGATCACCTACATCAAGAAACCAAAATCCTCAAAGTCAAAGACCATCTGGACATGAGAGGCACTCAATTCCTGGCAGCAGCCTCCACGAACCAAGACCACCCACTAAACTACATGGCAACACACCCACAGACACCAAGAAATATCAAAACAACACCCAGCACACGGTATCACACACAATTATTGTCCTCTCTCCCTCCCTGCCCACCCCGAACCAACTTCCAGAAGCACATCCATACTCATATCTCTCACCGATCCATCCACTCACTCACAGACAACACGCAGCTGCATGCACGACCTCCCGAAATCCATCCTTCCGAATCCTCCCTTCCTCGCGAGGACAGAGTCCACCTGGCCAGGCTGAGATGCGGACACCATCCAGCTCTCCTGAGCTATCAGAAGAGACTGGATGACTCCGTTGTCGACACCTGCCCGGGATGTAACACAGCACCCCATACCATTAAACACATCATAGAAGACTGCATTTCACACAACCACTTACGCCAACAACACAATCTACACTCAATGAGAGCTCTGTGGGAAAGCCCGATCGTGGCCATGGCCTTTCTCAGGGACTCGGGGCTGTTCGGCCAGGCAGCTTAGGGAACAACAACAACAACAACAACAAAATTGGTCCGGTTTGTCACCCTGCATGAAAGTTCTCCAGAGGGCAGAGTAATATATGTGATGGACAGAGTTGCTCACTGAGATCTTGGGAGTGGCCATGGTGTATGAATAATACATTATTTTATGGTCGGATTGCTTTTCCAACTACAACCATGATACTTCATGAGATCCTCTTTCATATTTATTTATTTTTTTTTTTTTGGGGGGGGTTTTCTTCCTTTAGATGTGTTCCCTACTAAGGTTAACAGATCCTGTTCACACACCTTTTTTTATTGTCTCTCACAACATGGATAAATCACTTTGCAAACTCTTATTTTTTCTTCGTGAGACAGAGACCCTTCTCTGAGAGAAGATTTGGAGAAAGTTGTTCTTGCCTAGTAAAAATTACACTTCATACCAAAATGATTTTACTTTTCATTGAGAAGATGAAAGAAGCAAACTATAAATAACCAGTAAACTACTGTTCCATTCAACAAATTTCACAAATTATGCTTCAAGGACTGTACAGTATAATAAGAAAGAGTCAGATGTGGCTGGGATAAGTTCAGAGAGCTGTTACATCTTTTAAGCATGAGAGGACTCTCACTATACTTGAAGAGTTTTTAGAGGCGGACTCCCGTTAGAACTGTTTTATGCAGACGATATTGTCCTAATAGCTGAACGTATGCAAGATGCTGAGGCCAAATTCAGAGAATAGAGAGAGGGCATGGCGAGCAAGGGTTTAAGAGTCAATATTAACAAAACCAAGGTTATGCATTGTAGATTGAGACGAGGCAATGTGGAAAAGAGCGGCGCATACCCATGTGTAGTGTGTGGAAAGGGTGTGGATGTTAACTCAATTCAATGTAGCATCTGTCGATGTTGGGTACACCATGGGAGTAAGCGCTGTAGTAGAATAAAGGGACCCCTGCCGAAGGATAAGTCAGAAATAGAGAAATTTGAATGTGTAGTGTGCAAAGGTGAGCTTGTGTTAAGTGATGATCCTGTGGCTGTGAATTTTGGAAATGAGTCATTGGAGCTGGTGAACAAGTTTGGTTACCTAGGAGATACCATATCTGTGATACCATATTGTGGTGGGGCAGAGGCTGCCACTGTTGCTAGAATTAGATGTGGCTGGGGGAAGTTCAGAGAACTGCTGCCATCCTGACCATGAAAAGAATGCCTCTCCCCTTGAAGGGAAAGGTGTATGCCTCATGTGTTAGAAGTGCAATGGGCCGTTAAAGTAGAGGATGTCAGCAGAATGGAACGTAAAGAGATGAGAATGGTGAGATGGATGTGTGGGGCCAGGCTACAGGATAGAATAACAAATATTGAGCTGAGGAGACGTTTAGGTATAAAGAGTATTAGCGAGGTGATGCGTACAAGTAGACTGGGATGGTATGGACATGTGGAGAGAATGGATGAACAAAATTGGGTGAAAAAATGCAGGTCTGTGATTGTGGAGGGAGCTGCACCAAGGGGGGGGACCGAGGAAGACCTGGGATCGGACTATTCGTGCCGATCTCAAGAACTTGACAAGTGAAGCAGCCCTTAACCCGGCAAGCGCGATAGGCCTCACGGAAGGCTTCCTATAGGGAACGCGATAGGCCTCACGGAAGCAGGACCATAAAAAAAGCCTTCCATAAAAAAAAAGGGCCTATCAAAACAAAGGAATTTGTCTCTAGGTGAGATAATTCCCCTCCAGTACTCATCCATGTAAATCTCACCCACCCCCCTCCCCCACCTTATTCCCCCCTCCCTCCCCTCCTCAATTATCACCTATTGTTCCTCTTATTATCATCATTTATCGGTTATTTTTCTCTCCCCCGATAATGTAGCACAAGTGGGTTGCATAAAAGATCGTTATGCAACACCCAGACACCGGCACACACCGCCCCGCTCGTCTCAGTTGACTCCCAGACAGCGAGAGGGGAGGGCTGCCTGTCTCTCTCTCTCGCCTGAGATTATGACCGGGTGGCCAATATCTTCGTTTTTCACCACCCAAATGCTTTTCCCACTTATTTTAGCACTCTTGAAGGTTCATATATACATCATATATGTAAAATAAAAGCATACCGAAAACAAATAATGGTTTATATTGTAAATATAACGAATTCTGTCAGAATCCAGGGCTAGAAATGCACAAATAACTACCCTAGCCCCTAGGTCTATATCGCGCTTGTCAGGTTAACAGGGTTGCCTGGAACGCCGCCATTAGGACAAGGGACTGAAACTGCACGTATGTGTGGAACACTCCGTCTTAAAATTTTATGTATGTAAAAGAATCTAGTTTCCTTTAATACACAGAAAACCAAGTACATTCAATTTTCTAACCGACAGAATCTCACTGACTCCCATATATTTTTTAATTATGTAAATATTCCCACTTCCCCTAGTATAGACATTCTCGGTGTAACATTAACTACTAACTTGAGCTGGACACATTATGTTGTTGTTGTTGTTGTTGTTCCCTAAGCTGCCTGGCCGAACAGCCCCGAGTCCCTGAGAAAGGCCATGGCCACGATCGGGCTTTCCCACAGAGCTCTCATTGAGTGTAGATTGTGTTGTTGGCGTAAGTGGTTGTGTGAAATGCAGTCTTCTATGATGTGTTTAATGGTATGGGGTGCTGTGTTACATCCCGGGCAGGTGTCGACAACGGAGTCATCCAGTCTCTTCTGATAGCTCAGGAGAGCTGGATGGTGTCCGCATCTCAGCCTGGCCAGGTGGACTCTGTCCTCGCGAGGAAGGGAGGATTCGGAAGGATGGATTTCGGGAGGTCGTGCATGCAGCTGCGTGTTGTCTGTGAGTGAGTGGATGGATCGGTGAGAGATATGAGTATGGATGTGCTTCTGGAAGTTGGTTCGGGGTGGGCAGGGAGGGAGAGAGGACAATAATTGTGTGTGATACCGTGTGCTGGGTGTTGTTTTGATATTTCTTGGTGTCTGTGGGTGTGTTGCCATGTAGTTTAGTGGGTGGTCTTGGTTCGTGGAGGCTGCTGCCAGGAATTGAGTGCCTCTCATGTCCAGATGGTCTTTGACTTTGAGGATTTTGGTTTCTTGATGTAGGTGATCTGTGGGTGCAGTAGCTGTGCAGCCTGTAATGATCTTCAGGGCTTTGTTTTGAATAGTCTGTAAGGTCTTATGATGTGTTTCAGCTAGGTTAGAAGCCCAGGCTGGGCTTGCGTATTCCATCACTGATCTTATGTATTGTTTATATACTGTGGTGGTAGTTTCTTTGTTGTGTCCAAATTTTGTGTGAGCAAGTGACCTGAGGGCGTTAAGTCTGGGTGTCAGTTTCTTTTTAATGTTTGTGGTGTGCTGTTTGAATGTCATATGAGTATCATATGTTACTCCTAGGATTTTGGGTGTGTGTGTATGTGTTAGGGGTGTGTTGTTTATGGTGAGTTGAGGGATGTATTCGTGTTCTCCTGTCCAACTTGTGAGCAGGGATGCGGTGGACACATTATGTTAGAACACATTATGTTGTTGCAACAGATCTCCTTCAACCCTATCTCAACACACTACATGGCTGGTGCACTACAAACAGACTTAATCTAGCCCCAGCCAAATCCACCGCAACCCTGCTCACAAGTTGGACAGGAGAACACAAATACATCCCTCAACTCACCATAAACAACACACCCCTAACACATACACACACACCCAAAATCCTAGGAGTAACATATGATACTCATATGACATTCAAACAGCACACCACAAACATTAAAAAGAAACTGACACCCAGACTTAACGCCCTCAGGTCACTTGCTCACACAAAATTTGGACACAACAAAGAAACTACCACCACAGTATATAAACAATACATAAGATCAGTGATGGAATACGCAAGCCCAGCCTGGGCTTCTAACCTAGCTGAAACACATCATAAGACCTTACAGACTATTCAAAACAAAGCCCTGAAGATCATTACAGGCTGCACAGCTACTGCACCCACAGATCACCTACATCAAGAAACCAAAATCCTCAAAGTCAAAGACCATCTGGACATGAGAGGCACTCAATTCCTGGCAGCAGCCTCCACGAACCAAGACCACCCACTAAACTACATGGCAACACACCCACAGACACCAAGAAATATCAAAACAACACCCAGCACACGGTATCACACACAATTATTGTCCTCTCTCCCTCCCTGCCCACCCCGAACCAACATCCAGAAGCACATCCATACTCATATCACTCACAGACAACACACAGCTGCATGCACGACCTCCCGAAATCCATCCTTCCGAATCCTCCCTTCCTCGCGAGGACAGAGTCCACCTGGCCAGGCTGAGATGCGGACACCATCCAGCTCTCCTGAGCTATCAGAAGAGACTGGATGACTCCGTTGTCGACGCCTGCCCGGGATGTAACACAGCACCCCATACCATTAAACACATCATAGAAGACTGCATTTCACACAACCACTTACGCCAACAACACAATCTACACTCAATGAGAGCTCTGTGGGAAAGCCCGATCGTGGCCATGGCCTTTCTCAGGGACTCGGGGCTGTTCGGCCAGGCAGCTTAGGGAACAACAACAACAACAACACATTATGTTAGAAGCATTGCTAAGAATGCCTCTAAAAAACTGGGACTCCTGTACAGAGTTCGAGAATTCTTCACTGACGAGCAGTTGGCCGTGATATATAAAAGTCATGTGCGTTCTCAGATGGATTACTGTTCACCTCTGTGGGGTGGAAGTGGGGAGTGGTTGCATTGAGGCAGTTGGACAAAATTCAAAATAAATCTATTAGATTAATCAATAACCCTGCAATCACACAGGACCTTCCTACATTATCCATACGAAGAACATGCATCCCTTGCATTATTCTACAGATATTTTCACAGCAATTGTTCCGAGGAACTTGCTTCAATTGTGCCGCCTCTCCACATCTTTCCCCGGAGAACTAGGGCAGCTGAGAGCGCCCATGAATTTACACTTTCTCCTCCACAATGCAGGACTTCTGCTTATCAGAATTCATTTATCCCCAGAGCTACTACTCTTTGGAATTCACTTCCCTCGAATTGCTTTCCACAAACTTACAATCTACAAATGTTTAAATCCAGTTGTTACATACATTTTATGAATGGAGGATGCCTTTAGGCACATGGACCTTTTTGTTTTATCTTTGTTTTTCCTTCCTCCGTTCATTGTCTCTTAACCCGTTGAGCCCCGGCTAGTTATAATATTTTGTTCACCCCAGTCCCAAGCCATTTTCACTTATTTTTTTTGTTTGCTAAAATGGAAGACAAGGATGAGAAATGAAAAAAAATAAAAAATAAATCACCTCTGACATTTTTTTTGGGGGGGGGGGGGGAGCCTCAAAAAAATGTGTTGAGCCAAAATGGAAGAGAATGGTGAGAAATGAAGACAAAAATAAAAAAAAATCATTTCGGTCATTTGGGGGGGGGGGGGGTTTCAATAGTTCGTCTCCCCCGCATGACCACCCGCCCGGGAGCACTAGGGTAAAAACTGAGTATGGCATTGTACGGCATACATCCTAAGGAGTATCTCACATAAATCTCAAGCCTCTAGCTCCCATACGACCGGAGTAATGAAGGTTCAAAGTGGCGGTGAACTAGGGGTGTAAACTATCCCCACTAAGCCCACCACCACCAGCCGCGCGGCTGTCTCGGCCCGCTCACACCTACTGGCCCGGCTCCCACACACACTACGGTACCTCCCCCTCCTATTCTCCCGCCATTTCCTACCTTACGAGCCACGTAAATGTTTTTTATATGTCGGACGCACGTGATGCGTCGCTGGGAGTTGGTGATCAAAGACTGCCGACGCAACACGTGCGACGCTGGGTCTCACCGGGTTAAAAAAAAAAAAAAAAAATGTAAAGGAAAGGGTATTCCAAGAAAGAGGTAGGATCAGGTATTTCAATCTGATCTCAAATTCTAAAGTTTGGCAAGTGAGGCAGCTCAGCACAGGGCTGCCTGGAATATCACCAATGGGATATGAGACTGGAACTGTACTTGTTATGGATTACTCGTCTTTAACCCATACTGTACCAGGGACGTCGTTTTCATTTGATTTCAGCTACATTTAGATGATTTGATGAAGCTTAGGAAGGGTATATGGTAGCTAAAAGGATTAATTGAGATAGTCTGCAGCCTTTTAATTGGTAGACGTTCTTCCTAAGCTAATCGTCTAAATGTAGTTAAGATAAAGTATAAAAGACATTACCGGTACATAAGGGGTTAAAGTGTATGTATGAATGTTTATAGATGTACAGAACCCCTACGATAATGTCAATGTATATACAGGTCTTCCTCACTATCTGATGCCCCAATTTACGATATCATTATAGGTATTTGTGTTTTGGTTTTGGCTGGTCCCAGAACGCATCCAGTAACAGGGATCTGCCTTGTGTGGGCCGATCGGCTTTTTACAGACTCCCATTTTCTTATGTTCTTGTGTTATCCCCATTTAACCCATTAATTTTAGGGTTCGCTATACGATTTTTCTATTTAAGATCTGGTTTTCACTTTTCAGGAACAAATACACAGACAACAAATGCTATACAAAGTCACAAACAATCTAGTAGACATAGACAAAGACACATATTTACACCCTACAAACATACGATCCACAAGAGGCAGCCACAACCGAAAATACCACACATACCAGGCAAGCAACGACATATTTGGGTACATGTAGTAATTTTTTCCCCGCAGCATCCAAGAGTGGAATCACCTCCCACCTCATATAGTTAACAGTCCCACTCTTGATAGTTTTAAAGGTAGGATCACCAAACATTTTTCTCCTGATCCTCACCCTATCCATTAGCCCCTTCATCCCCGCACAACCCCTGCATATCATGCTGCCCGTGTATTTACCTATTTGTAGTTTACAGGAATTGAGCATATCTCGTGTTGTCCTGTCTTAGTTACTTTACAATCAATCCATTTTACTTAGACAAGTATCGTAATGGATATTCCCAGTTCCCAGTATTTTGGACTAACATATCATAACTTATGTTGCCCTATTTCCATATTTACTTTTATCCAACCTAGATTTGAACATTTTAATGTTCCTCGCTCTCACCACCTCCTCCTCCAAGTTGTTCCAAGTCTCTATACTCCTATATGGGAAGCTGAATTTCTTTGTGTCCTTACGACATCTGCCCTTCCTCAGCTTAAACTCGTGCCCTCTTGTCCTTCCATTATCCCTCACGAATAGATCTTCCCTATCTACTCGTTCCAAACTTTTTACTCCCTTGAACATCGTTATTAAGTCGCCTCGTTCCCTTCTCTCTTTCAAGGTAGGCAGTTGTAGTGTCTTAAGTCTTTCCTCATATGTCAACTCCTTCAATCTTGGGATCATCTTCGTTGCTATCCTTTGGACTTTCTCTAATTTGTTTATATGTTTTTTCAAATGTGGTGACCATATCACTGCTGCATATTCTAATCTTGGTCTTATCATAGTCATTATCAATTTTCTTAACATTTCTTCATCCAAATAGTTAAATGCCACTCTCATATTGGTTATTATTCCATATGCTCCTCCAATGATCATGTTAATATGCTTCTCCGGGGATAGATCATCTTGTGTTATCACTCCAAGGTCCTTCTCATGCCGTGTTTTGCCGATTATTTCAATTCCTAATTTATACTCCCAGCTTGGCCTTATCTCACTTGTTCCCACTTCCAAAACATGACACTTTTCTGCATTGAAACTCATTTTCCAGGTTTGGCTCCATCTGTGCAACTCATCTAGGTCCTTTTGAAGATCCTGGCAACTTTCTATACAGGTGACCTTCTTCATGATCTTAGCGTCATCCGCAAACATATTCATATGACTATTCAAGTTTTCTGGCATGTCGTTTACATAAAGTAGGAACATTATCGGACCCAACACTGATCCCTGTGGTACTCCGCTCGTCACACTCCTCCACTGTGAATATTCGTCTCGTATCGTGGTCCTCATTTCTCTTCCTATTAAATAGTTTTCCATCCATTTTAACATCCTACCATGTACACCTCCAACAACCTGCAATTTCCACAATAACCTTTTGTGAGGCCTTTTTCAGGTCCAGGTAAACAGTCAACCCATCCCTCTCTCTCCTGTGTAACATCTACAACTCTGCTATAAAAGCTTAATAAATTAGATACACAAGATCTCCCTTCCCTGAATCCAAACTGTTTCTCGCTAAGCACCCCCTGTCCCTCAATAAAGTGTGTCCACTTTTTCCTTATAATTTTCTCACAAATTTTACAAACAATGCTAGTGAGGGACACCGGTCTGTAGTTAAGCGGATTTTCTCTGTCTCCTCCTTTGTAAATTGGTACTGTTAGCTCTCTTCCATTCCAATGGCAGGTCTCCCTCATTCAGTGAAGATTTGATGATTTCATAGATTGGTTCCACTAACTCTTCCGCACATTCTTTGAGGATCCATCCAGCCACTCCATCTGGTCCCATTGATTTCCTCACGTCCAAATCCTGCATCAATTTCAGCACTTCACTTTTTGTCACTTTCATTTCAGGCATCTGTGGTGTTATCATTTCTCTATCAGGTTCTATAAACTCCTCCTCTTTTACAAACACTGACTGAAGCTTTTCATTCATAACTTCACACAATTCTTTATCTTTCTCATAGCTGTTTGTTCCAACTCTTAGTCTGACAATACCTTCTTTTTTTTTATTTTTCCATTTATAAATCTATAAAATAGTTTTGGCTCATTTTTGCACTTCTCTACAATATTCCTTTCATATTTATATTGTTCCTCGCGTCGTATCTTTACGTATTCATTTCTTTTCTCCTTGTACTTATTCCAGTTATTTTCACTATGTCTCTTCTGTGCTATATTCCAGGCTCGGTTTCTTCTATCCTGTGCCTTACTACATCTTATATTGAACCATTCTTTTTCCTTCTTTACCCCTGATTGGAACCTTGGGACATAATTATGTATCCCTTTTTCATATACTTTCAGGAAAAATCTATATTTGTCTTGAACCATTTCCAGGCTTTCTAGTTCCTTCCAATTTATACTTTGGAAATAATGTTTCAAAGATTTAAAATCAGTTTTAGCATAATTGTATCTATTTATTTTATGTCCTTCATTTCTCTCCTCATTTTTTCCCAAATCCATCTCCATTTCTAATATCTTGTGATCACTTTTTCCCAAGGGACAACGATAATTTATCTTTCTAACATCATGTGGATCACTGGTGAAGACTAGGTCTAGCCTGGATGGTTCATCCATCCCTCTGATTTGTGTGTTTTCTCTAACATGTTGTGTTAACATGTTTTCTGTTACTAGATTCAATAATTTACTGCCCCAAGATTCATTATTATTTCCCGCATCTAACCCTTCCCAATTGACTTCCTTACAATTGAAATCACCTGTTAATAATAATTTATTTCTCCTATTAAAAAGTATTTTTAGTGCATCTAGAGATTCCGTGATTAGTTGATCATATTTATCCCGCTTCCATGCTCTAGTTTGTGGTGGTATATAAGCCACTGCTATATCAGTTGCTTTGTTGTCCTTGTCTTTTATTGTCACTGCTATAATTTCTGATCTATTATTGCCTAGGTTAATCTCACTTGCTTCTATATTTTTGTCAGTCATTATTAACACTCCACCGCCCACTTTTCCTTCTCTATCTTTTCTCCACACATTGTACCCTTCCCATCCCAACACTCCCAATTCAGTACCACCTCTCAACTTTGTTTCTGCTAAGCACATAATATGTGGTTTATATTTCTCAATATAGTCCTTCAATTCTAATTTCTTAGACAGCAAGCCATCCACATTACTATACATCAGCTTCATCTCCCCCCTTCTTACACCTTTCTTTTTTTCTCTCTCCCTAATATTCCCAGACTCTACTCCCCCCCCGCTTCCACTCCACCTTCTCTCCCTTGCTCCCCCGTGCTCTCCACCTGCCCTGTTCCTCTCACTTGTTCCTGGTTTACACCAGTCTCTCCCTCCTGTCCTTCGGTACTGGTACTCGCTTCCCCTGTCCGACCGTTCATCCCTAAGTTCTCTGTTTGCCCCTCCGTCTTCCTCTGTGGGCTTTTGATGAACCATTTCCTCCTCTTCGTTCCTACCAGTCTCCAATAAAAAAAATCCACTTCTTGTTCTGTTCTTTTGGCATTCAATTCCTTCACCTCATCCCTCAAACTTTTCATTTTGTTTCTTTCATCTAAGTCCAAGTCTTTTTCGATGTAAATATGCTTCAGACAATCCTTATCTTTCAACCTCCATTTATTATTCATGATTTCCTCTACTATTCCTACTGTGCAAAACTGCACTTTCATTGGCCTAGACAGGCTAGACTCTTGTTTATATTTTCCAATTCTATGCATGTCTTCAATTTCATTCTCCCACTCTCACATCCTCGTCCTCTACCTGTAGAATCTCCCTCACTCGGTCTCTCTCTATCCTACTTCTCTCCTCTCTCTTTACATTGTGTTTCTCCTTATCTCCTCTTATCACAATACATTTCTTTCTTCCAGCAGTCTCCCTCACTAGATTTTCCTTCTGTCTAATTACCTTAACTACATCCTTTTCAAAGTTACCTCCCTGCCTATGTATCTGTTGCTCCTTTACTATCTCCGAAAATTTCAAATTCCTTACCTCCTCGTTCTTTTGAAATTCATCCTTCTTTAATTCAACATCCTTCATATCTTTCTTCATCCTGTCCATTTCTTCCTGCATTTCGCTAATACAAACCCTTAACACGTAATTCTCATCCTTCAAAATACCAATTTGGTTTGCCATCCGTTTTTCTCTTCGTTCATAATCTAAGCTTTTTGTCTCCTGCTCCTCTAACTTCCGCTCCAGTTTATTCAACCTCACCGCAAATGCAGATATTGCTACTCCCTCCTCTGAGAACCCTGAAATATCAAATCCCTCATGATCACGATCATAAGGGTCTCTGGTTACCCTGCTTGGGGGCAGGCTGAGCCGGTTCCTCCCACCACTAGCCATACTGTCAGCTGGCCTTTGTTTACACCTGTTCGGCTCCACAAGTTTCGGTGGGAATATCCATTACTTTTTCTTTCCTACTCAAATCAAACTCAACTCTCACCTGTTTTAACTAGGGAGTATATTCACTAAATGCATTTAAATTATAATTAATAAATAAAAGGACAACACATATGAACGCTACAAAAATACCAAACCACCAAACAGGCGCTGGCTGAATCAGCTGTCTCAAGCACGTCCGCCCTCCACCACGGTCTGACGGTGTGTGTGCAGCCCTTTGCGAGTCCCCAAGTTTAAGCTAAAGCTATTGAGGGAGACCTGTAACTCCCTCCCTCTCTCGACCTATGAGAGTTCTGTATTGAGCTCAGTGGTCTGGTTAATCTACTTTACTTTACCTAACCTAACCTCTCTCTTCCGTTCCTACAGAGGTGTTCAGTACATGTTACAGTGGCACAATCTGGCGCGCATCTACCTGTTCTCCATGACAGAGAACATGAGGTCGGTGATCATCCGGCACAAGGAACAGTTGTTGACGGAGGAGGTGAAGCGCCGCCACAATATTGACGAGCGCAGGGTCCTCTCTGCCGCCACTCTGCCAGAGCTGGATGAAGTCTATACCAGGTCAGTCGACACTACCTCACCTCCTTCACTTCTATTTCTAAGGGGAGATGGGCATATTAATTTGATATATTTGTATGTACAGTATGTATGTATTTACTCAGGCATTTTATTTTTTTCTGGGGGTGGCTGACTCAAGACAGATAATTTATGTATTTTTTTATTATTTTATTTGTTTCCTCCCTAGACCTCCATTAAGCTTAAAAAAACATCCACTAGATTAATTTGTAAAATTTTTGGTAGAAAAATGGTCCGGCTAAAGGCCAAATGTTCCGGCCGGCTCACTAACGTTCGCCAGGAAAAAAATTGACACCTAAATAGCACGAAAGGTCTTAATATTGACAAAGAAATGGGGCGAAAGGTCTTGAAATCGACAAAATAATCAGCCGAACATGATACACTTTGAAAACTAATGGGGCTAAACACAAGGAAGAAGGGAACCAGAAAACCAGCCCATCTTTCCTTAATAAACATTGTTAGAGATTATCAGTATTTGTTTGTTGAGCCTCTCTCTATTGTGATAATATCTGTATGTTAGCATCACATAACCCCAATATTATATACAATGAATCACTAACACTAATAGCTGTGCAAAACTTTTAAAATGTGTAACCATGCATTTCATAATTTTATCCCTGTGTTTAGGAAGATTGAGGTGATAGTCTAAACTAAGCATTAGGTGTTCAGATATTTAATCCTCTCCGACATATGTCTCAATTTTGAGCCTATTGGGGATACTTTAAAGCCTTTGTTACCATCAGGGGTATTTAGAAACCTTTAGTTTAGTTACTAAAACCTCTGCAGTTGTCTTTGAGTTAGCTGTGGGCAGAAAACTAATTTTGGAGAGGTAATTTAAAATGTAAAACTTGCAAACTAAACAAACCAAAACTGGGACAAAGACAATATAAAGTCAAATTAACCCTTTCACGCACATGACGCAGAGGTTGCCAGATTAGCAATAAGAAATAGAGTTTTCTCACTCTTATAATTTAACATGTAGTTTCTTTATTCATGCAGAGTTTAGTCAAATTTGCCAGAACGTCCCGGACTTCCCAAACTTGACTACTTCCTTTAACGTGACGATAGTGCGTTGTTATATGTGCGATTAGTTTGCTTGGGAAACAGATTAACTTGCTCATGTAGTAATGTACACCCTATGTGGTGGATTGTGTTCTTTTATTTAATAATTTTCATTTTAGTAAACGTTGTTTCCACATAGCGATTTTGATAATTTAATTTGACTTTATATTGTCCTTGTCCCAATTTTGGTTTGTTTAGTTTGCAAGTTTTACATTTTAATTACCTCTCCAAAATTAGTTTTCTGCCCACAGCTAACTCAAAGACAACTGCAGAGGTTGAAGTAACTAAACTAAAGGTTTCTAAATAACAAAGGCTTTAAAGTATCCCTAATAGGCTCGAAATCGCGTCATATGTCGGAGAGGGTTAACTTATCAAAATCGCTATCTGGAAACAACGCTTACTAAAATCAAATTTATGAAATAAAAGAACACAATCCACCACATAGGGTGTACATTATTACATGAGCAAGTTAATCTGGGTCCCAAGCAAACTAATCGCACACATAACAACGCACTATCGTCACATTCAAGGAATTAGTCAATTTGAGAAGTCCGGAACGTTCTGGTAAATTTTACTAAACTCTGCATGAATAAAGAAACTACATGTCAAATGTCAAAATGTTCATTTAAAATCAAATTTGCAACATGACAAGGCATTAACAATAGTACAAAATACAAATATTGATAAGATAGCTATAATATTACAACAAAATTTACAGCACTCACTAACGATAGTGCTATCGGGTAGGTACCTGTAAGCATAGCATGCCTCAAGTGACTCCTATCAATAGCTAATAAGAGCTATAAGAGTGAGAGTTATTTTTCTATTTCAAACACACCTAGTAAGTTACACATCCACATCTATATAATTATCTATATCTATACTGTATACTCTGGCACATACCCCATTATTTATTTTGTTTTATTTATATATTTATTTATTTTATTTTATTTTATTTTTTTAGCTGGGGGTGGCCGACTCGAGACAGAGTATCCACATCCACATACCCTATACATAATCTCATTCAGTTTACATCCTACAATCACCTCTCTCGCTCTCTCCTTGGCCACAGACGCATCTCTGGGTTCCGCAGTGTGGAGGAATTGTACCGTAACGACAGCTCCGTTAATTACCTCCACAACATCAAGGTGCCCATGATCTTCATCAACGCCAGGGATGACCCACTCGTTCATCCTGACATGCTCACCATACCTCAGGAATTTGTCAGTAAGTGAACAGCAGTAGTATGTACATTATTATAATCATCAGTCAGGCTGTTTCTGTTTGAAAGGTGCAGTTCCTAGTCAGAGAGAGATAAATGGGCAGTCTTTTCACACTCAATGCCCCTGCTTACCTAGCAGTGAATAGAAATCTGGAGTAAGTGAACTTCTTTGATATCCATTATTTAGGTAAACTGTGGTAACCTGGATAATATGCCGTACCACAGTGTATCAGGCTGGGTACCTCACCCACCACAGGCTCCAAAGGGGAAAGGCATGGAGATGAGTTTGGCAGCAAAGTGTAACCTAGTATGTAACCCCAAGAGTAGTGCAGACCAAAGGTCAATAAGCTTAATTAATGACTGGCCATCTTCTATAAAAATATAGTTCTTTGGAACTACTAAAGACGTAGGCTAAGCTATTGAATAGGAAGGCCCTCTCAAAATTAAAAGGCCAATGGAAATTCTTGGATTTGCTCTTTTTAGTTTGATTGAAAAGGTCAACCCGGGATGTACTGTATGCAATGTATCTCTAGAAACATACAACAAATTTATCCTGAAGTAGTTTGTTTATTCATGCAGAGTTTAATCAAATTTACCAGAACATCCCGGACTTCCCAAATTGACTAATTCCTTGTACTTGACGATAGTGCGTTATTATGTGTGCGATTAGTTTGCTTGGGAAACAGATTAACTTGTTCATGTAGTGGTGTACACCCTATGTGGTGGATTGTGTTCTTTTATTTCATAAATTTGAGTTTAGTAAGCGTTGTTTCCACATAGCGATTTTGATAAGTTATTTTGACTTAATATTGTCTCTGTCCCAGTTTGTCCCAGTTTAGTTTGCAAGTTTTACATTTTAATAATAT
This sequence comes from Paralithodes platypus, assembly GCA_032716605.1. Lineage (NCBI taxonomy): Eukaryota > Metazoa > Arthropoda > Malacostraca > Decapoda > Lithodidae > Paralithodes > Paralithodes platypus. The sequence continues at coordinate 18,870,497 of CM064566.1, forward strand.
ATGTACTACATCTGTCTTTCTGTTCACCCCCTCCAGAGACCCACAAAAATTCACTGTACATCGAGACTGAGCACGGAGGTCACCTAGGGTACTACGACGGCGGGTACCTACTGCCACGCGCTGTCACCTGGCTGGACCGAGCCGTTGTATCGCTGGCCACGGCTCTCATACACAACCAGGTGAAGGACGGATAGACGCACACGGACATTAACTAACTTTTACAATATATATATATATATATATATTTTATTATTATTACCGGTATCATTATTATTATACAGTATATACATATATTTTTTTTACCTTCATGCACAACCAAATGAATGAGGGATAGAAAGGTGAATTATCTGTTTCAGTATTTTTTTTACAGCCATACACTAAACTGAAAAGGGGATAGAGAAAGGAAAATTAATAGTTTCAATGTATATAGTTTATTTGTTGTTTTGTTTATATTTTTCTTTGTATTGGAAAGTTTGAAATGTAGGAGGGTGAAAGGGAAGGATGGATAAGCCAATCTTATGTATATATAGAGTGAAAGATGGATTAGCCTATCACATTTAAGGGGAGATGGTTCACTGTTTGGTCGATTTTTGTTTTTCATTTATTCATTATTTTTCTAGTTTCCTCTGTAGACCCCCATCAAACTTGAAAAACATCCATTAGATCCCCCTTGTAGATTAATTTGTACATAAATTTTTAACATCGTTTTTAACACCAATATCCCCCCAAATGAAATTAATGAAAGCTTGTGATCTTCCGAGGATACCTCATACAGAACTTGCACGCTCTAACCATTACACCATTTAGACAGTTATAGGTACAGTACATGACCATGATTAATATCCATTTATTGAATACTGGATATCAATCTAATCATGTGCTGTACCAAACTGCACTATGAATAGCCTAATGCTTATGGGAGTGGATTTTTTTTTTTATGGGGTACAGAACACAAAGGACCAACCTCATTATTGTTTTAGTGTATATAGTTTCATTGGCATTCTGTGCTTCTGTGGGATACCTTGTTCATGCAAGACACAACAAATGTATTGTACAATAAAGTCTCACATGCCACACATTTCGGTCCCACGATTTCGCATCCCACGGTACTATCCAATGCCTGCCCATTTTCTCATCTCACGATAAACCACACGCTTCCCATGGGTGTGTGGAGACAAGGAGACTGGTATATATGTGCCAAAGTTCTTGGTGGAGAGCATTTTTGGCAGCCATGTTGAGGACATCTCGCACAACCTTTATATGACAAAATTATATGCTTTGTCTTCGTTCCCTACACCTATATATGGGTCTTAATTATTCATATATGCTTTATGGTGCAATTATGTTTCTTTATAAGGGAGGTATAAGGGATATTACATAATTCCTACCCTCTCACCCCCTCCCTCCTCCCTCCCTCGCGCACCGGACCAAAACAAATGGTGCCTCGGTGCCTATTCTCGCCAACCGTGCAACTCCTGACCATGTTCACAACACCTCCACATAATTTTTACACAAATAATCTTCACAGTGGGATGTGTAAGTGTGATACCAACACGCTAATGTACATTGCATTAAGTTTTGTGACCGTCGCCTTTTTCGGCCATGTAAAATGAAGGTAAAAAGTCCCCCTTCAAAAGGCCTCGGTACCTATTATAATTTTCCCCATTACTTTAATACTTCGCATCCCACGATTTCACATCCCACGGCAATGTCTTGATACCAATAAAGTGTGGGATTTGAGACTTTACTGTATATGTAAAATATATGATGATGGTGATAATCATTATTACTATTATAATTATTTTATTGTTTTGTTTCTTTAGTTTCTTTGGTTGGTGATATTACAAATGTTATTAATCTGTTGTACTTGGTACCCATTGTGTTGGTTATTTAATTCTTGGATGACTGAGAATCTATTAGCTTCATGAAAGAATATATATAAATTAATAATACCTGTTGAGCAAAATGTTAACCCCTTCTCTACCGGTGACTTCTTTTGTATTTCATTTCAGCTACATTTAGACGGTTTTATGTAGCTTAGGAAGGATAAAGGGTAGCTAAAAGTATTATTGAGATAGTCTGTAGTTTTTAATGGGTAGACGTCCTTCCTAAGCTGAATAAAATTGTCTAATAGTAGCCAAACCAAAGTGAAAAGAAAGGACATCACCGGTACAGAAGGGGTTAAGTGGGCCATTGTTGTATGAAGATTGTTTAGCCCCATTAGTTTTCTGATTTTAAGACATTTGGCCCATTAGTTTGGCGATTTTACGACCTTTCATCCCATTTCTCTGTCAATATTAAGACTTCATGTCATTTAGATATTGATTTTTTCCTGGCGAGCGATAGCGAGCCTGTAATTTCAAGAGGAATCAGCCTTTGGCTGGGAAATTTTTCTGCTGAAAAATGTACAAATTTATCTTGAAGAAGGGTCTAGGGCGTGTTTTTATAAGCTTGATGGAGGTCTAGCTAGGAAACTAGAAAATAAATTAATACATAAATTAATAGACCAAAAAAATAGCCACTATCCCCTTAAGTGGGCCATTGTTATATGAAGGTTGACTGTATATATATTATAACTAGGTGTCGATGTGTATGATATTATTTTTTTATCCAGTGCTATGCAAGTAACTATAGGTCGGAATTTATCCCCCTCGTCTCTGCTTTAACCCATACGGTACCGGTGACGTCCTTTACGTTGTATTCTGGAAACTATTAGACGATTATTTTCAGCTTAAGAAGGACGTCTACCCATTAAAAGGCTACAGACATTTAACTCGTACAGTACCGGTGACGTCCTTGTCATTGTATTCTGGAAACTATTTGACGATTATCTTCAGCTTACGAAGGACGTCTACCCATTAAAAGGCTACAGACTATCTGGAACTATTAGATGATTATCTTTAGCTTACGAAGGACGTCTACCCATTAAAAGGCTACAGACTATCTGGAACTATTAGATGATTATCTTTAGCTTACGAAGGACGTCTACCCATTAAAAGGCTACAGACTATCTGGAACTATTAGATGATTATCTTTAGCTTACGAAGGACGTCTACCCATTAATGGGCTACAGACTTGATGAATCCTTTTAGCTACCAGATATCCTTCCTAAGCTTCATAAAATTGTCTAAATGTAGCAATTAATCCTTTTAGCTACCAGATATCCTTCCTAAGCTTTATAAATTTGTTTGAATGTAGTAATGAATCCTTTTAGCTACCATGTATCCTGTCTTAAGCTTCATAAAATCGTCTAAATGTAGCTAAAATCCAATATATCAGACGTCGCCGGCACATTAGAGGTTAAAGCACAACGGAAGGATGTTTAGTGCTGTTTTTTTTTTTTATTATACTCGGCTTCATTTTGTCTGACGGTAAATTGAATCCCTTGGCAGCTAATTTCTCGATACTTAATGGAAAAATATAAAACCACTATGTCTCTGCCTAATATTTAGACCAAGTTGATATAATTAGCACCATATTTCACTACAAAATCTTAAAAACAACTGAGAAATCTTGATGGGAACTTTGCAATTTATCGTCAGTTGTAAAGAAACAGGGTATATATTAATTAATGTTTTATAGTTTTCTTGGCTCTTACTTCATTCAGTCAGATGATACTATGCTTTGTATAATTCGTGCTACCTCCAGAGGATTTTATTCAACTTGGGAAGGACCTGACAGTGTTATTAGGTTTGTTGACATAGTCTTTAACACTTTGATTCCTAGAGGTCCTCCTTGAGTTGAGTAAAATTATCTGTCAGTAGCATCAATAAAGTAAAGAATAGGTTGCTTGATTGAAGGGGTTGGGTCGCCGTCACATGGGCAGATTTCTGGCGTTTATAGTAGCCAATTATAATGTAAAACTTGCAAAATAAACAAACCAAAACAGCAACGACACAATATAAAGACAAAAGAACTCATCAAAATCACTGTGGAAATAACGCTTTAGCAAAACCACCACATAGAATGTACAGTACTCCACTACAGTACAGTATATGAGTAAGTCAACATAGAATGTACAGTACTCCACTACAGTACAGTATATGAGTAAGTCAACATAGAATGTACAGTACTCCACTACAGTACAGTATATGAGTAAGTCAACATAGAATGTACAGTACTCCACTACAGTACAGTATATGAGTAAGTCAACATAGAATGTACAGTACTCCACTACAGTACAGTATATGAGTAAGTCAACATAGAATGTACAGTACTCCACTACAGTACAGTATATGAGTAAGTCAACATTATTTTGCAAGTTTTACATTATTATTTACTATTTCAATTTGTTATTCTTGAATGAAAACACTAAAATGAGTGACACATGTTGATTAATTAGCTCTGATAATATATCGATGCCAGTAATTGATGATGGATGCCAATATGCAGTCATGAGCACTGTGTCATACCGGGACATTTTGTATATACTGTACCAGTGAAATGAAGACCAGCAAGAATATAGGAAAATGTTCATGAAGTTGCATTGTTGTGGCCACTTTATCACCTTCTAGGATGTAATAAGAACAGTGAAGCATAAATTGAACTAGAGTATTTTAATTTAGTAATGATGAATGTATACATGTAGGCTACAGTAATGTAAAAGTTGCAAAATAAACAAACCAAAACAAGGACAAGACAATATAAAGGCAAAAGAACTACAGTAATCAAAATCGCCATGTGCAAATAACACTTTAGCAAGATAACATTTTATAATAAAAAAACACAATCCACCACATAATCTTTGAAAGAGTACTACGAGGAAAAGTCTCGGAATACGTGGAAGAAAACGGGCTCCACAACTCAGGACAACACGGGTTCATCACACAACAAATTCAAGCACTCAACACCCAAACTAACAACAAAATACAAGAACAACAAAAACTAAATTGGAATAACTTCCTACAAACATTTGATTACAAAACAAACCCCAAAAAACTCTACAAAACACTAAACAGCATCACACTTTCCAACAGCAACACAACACAATCACATGCTGCAATCACAATAACAGACTCTACTCCTTCATGTAAACAACAAGCAAACACTCTCATCAATCACTTTTCACATGTCGGCCACCTAAAACCTCACAAAGACGACCGACGTGTCATCCGACGTAAGAGACAATTCCCCACAGACCCTGACTATACACCCTTCACCAATCACCAGACAAAGCATATCATCAACAATCTCAAGCACTCACCCGCCTGTGGCCTAGACAACATAAGCAACATACACCTCAGACACCTGGGACCACAATGCATACAAGCACTCGCTAACATATCAAACTACAGCTATTCACACAACACAATACCAGACATTTGGAAGCATGGTATCATCATCACATTCCCCAAACCCAACAAAGACCCCACGCTACCCTCCTCGCACCGCCCCATCACACTCCTTTGCTCCCCCTCCAAAGTCATGGAACGCCTAGTATTACAACTAATTACACCTGACCTACCCCTAGCTCCAACACAACATGGCTTTAGGCCACTGCACTCCACAAACACTCTTCTCACAGACCTTACACAAAGAGCTTTCGACGGTATCAACTCAGCTAGACCACCACACATATCATTATTAGCCACACTCGACATTAGTAAAGCCTTCGATGCCATCCCCCGCCACAACCTAACAAACAAAATCTACAACACAAACATGCACAACAACACAAAAAGGTGGCTGGCCAACTTCCTAGCAGGCAGATGTGCACACGTATCTTTTGCCGGTCAGTCATCTAAAATCAGAAACTTTCCAAACGGAGTCCCACAAGGATCCGTCCTATCGCCCGCACTCTTCAATCTGTACATGCACGATATAACTACACCCAATACGCCCCAAATAAACTTAGCCTCCTATGCAGATGACATAACACTCACATGCACACACCATGACTCAAAAAGAGCAACAGATCTCCTTCAACCCTATCTCAACACACTACATGGCTGGTGCACTACAAACAGACTTAATCTAGCCCCAGCCAAATCCACCGCAACCCTGCTCACAAGTTGGACAGGAGAACACGAATACATCCCTCAACTCACCATAAACAACACACCCCTAACACATACACACACCCAAAATCCTAGGAGTAACATATGATACTCATATGACATTCAAACAGCACCACAAACATTAAAAAGAAACTGACACCCAGACTTAACGCCCTCAGGTCACTTGCTCACACAAAATTTGGACACAACAAAAAAACTACCACCACAGTATATAAACAATACATAAGATCAGTGATGGAATACGCAAGCCCAGCCTGGGCTTCTAACCTAGCTGAAATACATCATAAGACCTTACAGACTATTCAAAACAAAGCCCTGAAGATCATTACAGGCTGCACAGCTACTTCACCCACAGATCACCTACATCAAGAAATCAAAATCCTCAAAGTCAAAGACCATCTGGACATGAGAGGCACTCAATTCCTGGCAGCAGCCTCCACGAACCAAGACCACCCACTAAACTACATGGCAACACACCCACAGACACCAAGAAATATAAAAACAGCACCCAGCACACGGTATCACACACAATTATTGTCCTCTCTCCCTCCCTGCCCACCCCGAACCAACTTCCAAAACCACATCCATACTCATATCTCTCACCGATCCATCCACTCACTCACAGACAACACGCAGCTGCATGCACGACCTCCCGAAATCCATCCTTCCGAATCCTCCCTTCCTCGCGAGGACAGAGTCCACCTGGCCAGGCTGAGATGCGGACACCATCCAGCTCTCCTGAGCTATCAGAAGAGACTGGATGACTCCGTTGTCGACGCCTGCCCGGGATGTAACACAGCACCCCATACCATTAAACACATCATAGAAGACTGCATTTCACACAACCACTTACGCCAACAACACAATCTACACTCAATGAGAGCTCTGTGGGAAAGCCCGATCGTGGCCATGGCCTTTCTCAGGGACTCGGGGCTGTTCGGCCAGGCAGCTTAGGGAACAAAAACAACAACAACACGGGTTCAGAGCAGGAAGATCATGTCTCTCGCAGCTACTAGAACACTATGACAAAGTTCTAGATGACCTGGAAGAGGAAATAAATGTAGATGTCATATACACAGACTTTGCCAAAGCATTTGATAAGTGTGATCATGGAATTATAGCACATAAGCTGAAAGAAAAAGGTATCACCGGGGAGGTGGATCTATAATTTTCTCATTAACAGAAGACAATCAGTAGCAGTAAATCAAGCGGTATCAGAAGGTTCAGAGGTTAAAAGCTCTGTTCCCCAGGGTACAGTGTTACTCTTCCTAAGACTAATAAGTGATATCGATGCTAACGTACAACACAGCAGTGTCTCATCATTTGCAGACGACACAAATCTAAGTCTAGGAATAACCACAATAGAAGACAAAGAAATCTTGCAAGCAGACATGAACGCTGTATTTCGGTGGACCAAAGATAACAACATGCAATTTAACGAAGAGAAATTTCAGCTGATAAGGTATGGAGGAAATGAAGAGATTAAAGAAAACACAACCTACTTAACAGAGTCACTCCTGCCAATCCCACGAAAATCAGAGGTTAAAGATCTTGGGGTAATAATGTCCGAAAACTTGTCTTTCAAAGAACATAATCAGGCCAAGTCAGTAGCGGCGAGGAAACTTGTAGGTTGGATACTGCGCACTTTCAAGACACTAGAAGAACGGCCAATGATAACACTTTTCAAATCGTTGGTGATCCCACGACTGGAGTATCGCAGTGTGCTAACATCTCCACACAAAGCCGGGGAAATATACGAAATAGAGTGTGTTCAAAGAAGCTTCACGTCCTACATCAGCTCGGTAAAACATCTTCATTACTGGGATCGGCTGAATGCTCTTAACCTATATTCACTGGAGCGAAGAAGAGAGAGATACTTGATAATTTACACATGGAAAGTTATCGAGAGTCTAGTGCCAAACCTTCACACCACAATATCATGGAGCTGGAGTGACAGAGGGGTTAGGAAATGTAACATCCCACCCCAAAAGTGTAGGGGAGCTCTGGGCACACTGAGGGACTCCTGGTTAACAAAATGACAGAGAACGTGAGAAACCTGATGGACGTGCCAACGGAAGTATTCAAGAAAGCCTTGGACAACCTTCTCAAGTCGGTGCCTGATCAGCCATGCTTCGCGGGGGTGAGAGCTGCCCCCTCGAATAGCCTGCTGCATCAAGCACTGGCAGCAAACATACTCGGGGGGAGCAACTTTCGCCGAGGCCAATGAGGATGGCCGAAACAACTCCAGGTAGACTCGAGGTAGATAGGGTGTACATTACTACACGAGCAAGTTAATCTGTTTCCCAAGCAAACTAATCGCACATATAACAACGCACTATTGTCACATTCAAGGAATCAGTCAATTTGGGAAGTCAATATAAGGCAGGGAATAGGTTTCTCGTTTGACACCCGGGTCATGAGCACAAATAAGGAAGCAAGGCGTCAATGATAGTGATAAATAATAATGTTAAACTTGCAAAATAAACAAACCAAAACTTATACGAACACAGTAAAAACACAAGACAACTAATCAAAATCGATCTTTAATATATAGTGATAACCAGAATCGGTGAAAAGACTAAAAAAACTGCCGGAATAAAAACTGCCCGTGTGGCGCTTACTTTTCTATCTTATACATGTATATCAACTTTCACCATCAGCGTCAGGGAGAAGTTGATGTGAATTATGTGAACAAATTATTAGGAGTCTTGTTGCACAATAAGAATGACCGTAACTTATATATGCACAAAGCTGCTTTATAGGTGGGATTTCGTCAAGTGCACATACAATAACCTCTTCAGTACGTGTAATGCTGGTTTAGGTTTTAGTATGGTTATCATGTACTGATTTTATGCAGTTTAGGAAGAATCTCTGGGAATATATGTTAAAACTTCCATTAAGCTTCTTTCCAAGTTCTTCATAATCTAAATAAAATCATCTAATGAAAGAATACTAAGATGAAGAGTGGCGTCATTGTACAGTATATTGAAAGGGTTAACAAAAGCGACAATAAATATATACCTGTACATTAATCTGTGATGTCTGTGAAGCTTGGTTTATAATGCACAAATAAGCATTTAAAAAACAAAAAAAATAATCTTCTGTACTGTGTCATAGATGTTGATACAAGGGTGGCGGGTGGGATGAAAAGTTTTGAGCTAATCTATGCTGCACTTTTGGAATGAGTTTCTTTGCCAGTAATTTTTCAATGTAGTCCCCTCAACGGTCCACATATTTCTGTCAGCGGTGCTGCAGTGCCTGGATCTTACGAAGGGTCCTCTTGCTCCTGAAAAAAAAAAGTCTTCAACAGCAGTTTTGATCTCATAATCAGCATGAAAATGTGTGCCAGCTAAATGTTTGTTCATGTTTAGGAAGAGATGGAAGTCTGAGGGTGTCCGATCAGGAGAGTATGGCAGATGCTTAATGAAGCCGAAGCCACAGTTAAGGACAGTAGCCATTGCAATGACGGACTTGTAACATACTGTACTGTACTTGATAATGGCCCGGTACTCAGTTTTCTCCATTTTCAAGAATACAGTGGTTAATACCTTTGAACTTCAAAGTCCTGCTGCAGTCACTATAGATGTTGTGAACCTGAAATAAACAAGCTAATTAGTCATCTGAAGAGCTAAATTATATTGCCTGCCAAGTTTCATCGCTCTAGCTGCACTCCATTATAATTAGGCTCAAAACTTTTTATGCAACCCTCGTTTACTGTACACAACATAGAAGGGGTGGAATAGTCCAGTCTAACTAGGATCCATCCTAGATCAAATAATAAAAACTTGTATTATTTGTATCTTCTTCATTTAATATGAAGAATTCTATTAGAATCAGAGTGATGAAAAACAGTTACCAGTAAATGTTTATTAATTGTTTGCATTCAGTGCCGTTCCAAATAGATGAAATCATAACTCCATTTGCAATTTCTTGTAAGCTTAACTCAAAAGGTTATCAGAGTAACTGGACTTAATTACTTGTGCAATATAATTCAGATCTACTTTCCTTCAAATGATGTCTAGTTGTAAGTTAAAGGAAGGACAGCTAAAATATTACCGTCTTGCTTTGATAATTATGACCAGATTCTTTTACACTAGGGAATATTTCTGCTTACCCAGAGTAAAGGGGAATGCCCATTAGCAATGTTCCGGTAACTATTATCTACAACTCTGGTCTGCTATTAAATTTGAATTACATTTTTATCAGTCTGCTATTAAATTTGAATTACTGTACATTTTTATCAGTCAATGCCAATGCCAGTGCAATAGTCATGAAATGTTGCTGGCATACAGTCATACAGTATTTGGTTTCACCAACCCACCAATTAACTTACAAATATACCCAATTATGAAATCAATGAAACTAATGAATACATGTGGTACTCCAAGGACTCGAACCTAGGATACTCACACCAAAATTCTGCACACTAAACATTACGCTATCAGTTAAAAGTTTATGCACAAGCCTACGATATATTATGCATTCAATCACAAGTTGTATAATTAAATACCATTAAGGCCAGCCCTGTAGGAGTTCTTTTTGGGAACTAGGTGGACTGGTTAAACTAATCTAGAAAAAAAAAAAAAACATTAGAGGGGATGATAATAAAGATTTTCCAGATTTGAACTGCGTTATTGATCAAAAGCTACCAGAGTATGTGTCCGGTTGAATTTATCTCGATATGCATAATTTGCAAGAGAATCGGTGTTTCAGAGGACAAATTATAATGTAAAACTTGCAAAACAAACAAACCAAAACAGGGACGGCACAGTATAAAGACAAAAGAACTTATCAAAATTGCTGTGTGGGAATAATATAATGGATTTTTAGCAAAAGTATACCTTCTACTGTGTGTGCCAGGTTTTAAGTCACTCTAGACTTTAACATGTATTTAGTGAGTCATATATAATAATATAAGTATAAAGGAATATTATTGGAATACTTTGCGGTCATCTTGTATTTGGATTTGACTAACAAGTATTGATTGTCGATGAGTGGAGGAAGCAAGGTATTGTAGATGATCAGTGATAATATATAATATTACAGTTCTCCCTCGATTTACAATTGGGTTACGTTCCTGAAAACCCTATCTTAAATAGAAACTTCGTATGACAAACCCTAATATTAATGGGGTAAATGGGGATGTGTTCTTGGACCAGCCAAAACACAAACTCAAACACTTAAAAACCTATAATAATATGGTAAATTGAGGCATCTGATAGTGAGGGAGACCTGTAAGTGGTAATGAGGGGTGTCCTTACATCATAGGAAAAAATTAAGTACTGTATTGTATTTGGAATGAAGCTATTTAATAATAGTAATAATAGTATGAAATAATGATTGATAATGATGAATATATTCTATTTTTAGATGGGAATAAGGTATTCATCAATTCTATTCAAGGTTGAACTGCCTTGATTATTCGCTTCTTTCATAAACAGGAAAAGGTCATAAATAATATTTCTGTTTTCTGTTAAGCCAAGTTCAATTGCTTTTTGGGTATCATTTAGAGTTTGGGACAAGGAACTCTGCAATCATACTTTTAAATTAATCCTATGATGTATTATTAATCAGGTTTATATATACAAGAAATTGTGTGTTTTAGGATTTGTTTATGGGTATTGTAATATTCTTTGTATTGGTATATCAATCCTTCTAGTATGAGGCTATATTTTTCTCTATATGGTTATCTTTAGACAATTATGTTAATTTTACGAAGAACCTTTGGAGTCTATCTTTATTGAGATAGATTTCACCCTTTTGAGTCCTAGATAGCCTTCCTAAAGTGAGTGCTATTGTTTAAAGTTAACCAAAATAAGATTAAAATAATACCACGTTATTGAAGGAGATATGAGTGTCTTTGTGACAGTGGTATAGTTTTACCACATTATTAGTAGCATTCCAGGTTTTACAACTTAGCTTATGTATTTCATGTTAAGTTAAGTGACATGAAAACTTTCCTTAATAATTGTCTCTCCCTGTCATTAAACCCTCATCGCCCAGCTAGCTTTGAACTTTTATGAAAATGCAGCACTCACATCTTGCAGATGTTCAAGATTAGAACTCTCTACATCAAATGGTTCTTGTTTGTTTGGGAAAATATAAGGATAATTTTGGCGCATATCCAGGATTTTGTTTTTTTTTGGGGGGGGGGGGGTTTTCGGCAATTTTGTGATTTTCACGTACAGTATTCCTATTTCAGCAATGAAATGGCCTAATCTTGGTAAATTATAATACAATAGCTGGGCTAGGATGGGTGCCCTGATGTATCAGGGGCTTCAATGAATAGTTGCCACAGATTGCTGGAATGCAGCGTCCACCTAAGCAGAGGCGTCTGCCAAATAGCACACTGGCTTGCCTGAGACTTGAACCCTCGACCTCACAGTATGCAGGAGAGTACTCTACCAATCGCGCTACGGCCTGTGGCAAGAGATTATAGTATATTAAAGGAAGCGTTTTCATTCTAATTAGGTAGACCGAGAGAGAGAGATGGAAGGATGGAGTTAAGTATATGCGTGAAAGCGGTGCTGGATGGGAGGAGGGGCGTCAACTGACTGGGGACAGAGGTACATGGGGGCATTTCGTTCGTGGCCATCCCTTCTGGGATCACGGCATCCGGCAATAGATATTTTTAATTTGCTTCCTAGACTTCTATCAAGCTTATTGAAACACCCCCATGACCCTTCCCCCCCCCCCGTCCCTTTGGAGGTAATTTTGTAATTTTTTTGGTAGAATAATGTCCCGGCTGAAGGCTAAATCCTACTAAATTACAGGGCTATACACCAGGAAAAAATTACACCTAAATGGCACGAAAGGTTTGATTATTGACAAAGAAATAGGGTGAAAAGTCTTAAAAAAAGCCAAGCTGATAGGGTGTATGTCTTAAAATCTCATAACTAATAGGGCTAAACATGAGGGAGGAGGGGGTCCAGAAACAAACTAAATACCTTCCCTTAATTGTGGTAGAGTATGAAGAAAGCTGCAAGTGGTTATCATTATTGTGTGGATTACCTGTACTGTACTTAAGCCGGAGTCACACAAGCCCTTTTTCCAGCAATTATGATCTGGAAGCATTAAAAATTACACTTTTATTAGAATTCAGCCGCCTAACATAATCTACCTTCAGTCACCAAGAAATATCAAAACAACACCCAGCACACGGTATCACACACAATTATTGTCCTCTCTCCCTCCCTGCCCACCCCGAACCAACTTCCAGAAGCACATCCATACTCATATCTCTCACCGATCCATCCACTCACTCACAGACAACACGCAGCTGCATGCACGACCTCCCGAAATCCATCCTTCCGAATCCTCCCTTCCTCGCGAGGACAGAGTCCACCTGGCCAGGCTGAGATGCGGACACCATCCAGCTCTCCTGAGCTATCAGAAGAGACTGGATGACTCCGTTGTCGACGCCTGCCCGGGATGTAACACAGCACCCCATACCATTAAACACATCATAGAAGACTGCATTTCACACAACCACTTACGCCAACAACACAATCTACACTCAATGAGAGCTCTGTGGGAAAGCCCGATCGTGGCCGTGGCCTTTCTCAGGGACTCGGGGCTGTTCGGCCAGGCAGCTTAGGGAACAACAACAACAACAACAACCTTCAGTCTAGTTGCCGATACCAGTGCGAAAAAGTCCCGAAATAACACGAGAAAAAACTTTCCGGAAAAAGCGCTCGTGTGACAGAGGCTTTATTCAGTGTGTTGTATGAAACAGTCTATTATAATGTAAAACTTGCAAAATAAACAAACCAAAACTTAGACTAACACAGTAAAGGGACAAAAGAACTTATCGTGAGTACTGTACTGTACTGTCGATTTTCTGTTCACCTACTTTTTCCCACTTTGCATATTCCTCTCTCTCTTACATAATTATGTGACACCCCGTTCTTAACACCAACCACCAATTACAAACTCCAATGCACTTGAATAAACTAATGAAAGCATATGGTCCTCCCGGGATTTGAACTCAGGACACCACACCCAGAACAAAAGCATCTAAACCATTACACCACCAACACAGTTAACCCCTTCTGTACCGGCAATGTCTTTTGTATTGTATTCTAGCTATATTTAGAGGATTTTGTGCAGCTTAGGAAGGATCTGTGGTGGTAAAAATGGTTAAGTGAGATCGTTCGAAGCCTGTTAATTGCTGGAGGCCCATTTTAAACTGAAAGAAATCGTCTGATAGTAGCCAGAGTATAGTTAAAAAGGATGTCGCGGTACAGAAGGGGTTAAAGGTGGAATACACGATCACGATTAATAATATCAAAACAGGAACTGCATAGTATAAAGACAAAATATCTTATCAATATCACTGGAAATAATGCATTGAAGATTTAGAACGAAGGCGGTGCTGGTTGGGGGGAGGGGCATGGAGGCGGTTCGTTCGTGGCCACCCCTTCGGGGATCACGGCGTCGGGCAATAGATAGATAGATAGAATACTATGAAATATATAAACACACATAACTGATAAACATATACTGTATATGTTATTGATTACAGTATCTTAAGGGAGATCAGACGGTATTGTGCAGCATAATTTACTGGTTCGGCACAATGGTTTAAGGAAGGGGTTTAGTTTGCTCTCTAAACCTCTATCAAGCATAAAAAAACACCCACAAGACCCCCCTTCGATACAAATTTGTACATTTTTTGGTAGAAAAATGTCCTGGCCGAAGGCTGATTCCTCTTCAAATACAGGCTGGATATCGCTCGCCAGGAAAAAAATTGACACCTAAATGGCACGAAAGGTTTTAATATTGGCAAAGAAATGGGGCAAAAGGTCAGAAAATTGCCAAACTAAAGGGGCGAATGTCTTGTAATCTCATAACTAATAGGGCTAAAGATGAGGGAGGAGGAGGACTCGAAAAACCAACTGCCTCCCCTTAAAAAGTGAACGCAGCATGGGAAATATCTATGTGCAGTATATTCCACTCTATATTTACTTTAGTTATTGGGAGGTGTTTGGTGTTGAAAGTGGAATTCATAAAAGTAAGATTATTGAGCGGTTTTGTTTTACTGTACAGTAGTCACAAATATGGGGGCAGGAGGCTAGGAATCCTCCTCCCCTTGTATAATAATTCCCCTACTCGACGAGACAGAGAAACGGGCGAGGGAACGTGAAAGTGGTCCCGGACCCTGAGAATAGGAACTTTAAATGTTGTTTCTGTTCGGGCTCTGTCTTGTGTCGGCCACCTCCAGCAATGGGGTATGTGCCTGAGTATATAAATACATACATGCAAATATTCTTGTAGTTTTGAGGAGGACAATATTGTGGTATAGAAAGTTTAGCTTTTGAATTTGTCTGTGATAAATATTGTAGATTTGACAATATAGGTAATTGTTTAGATGGTAGATTAGAACTGGTTATTTAGAAAAGTGGAAGAAGATGGATTTAATCTTAAAGGTAGTTTGAATTGCATTGTCTAGTAGAGTATTGTGCAATTTCTGTCATTGAGTATTGCATCAAAACAGTGTAGAAGCTATATTATTGCATTGACTTTTAGAAATACAATTATTCACACATAATTGTTGGTGTTGATTAACACTTAAAAGTTTAGCTAAAGTTTATGACCTTCATGTATTTTTATTACTGTACAGTTATTGATGATAAAATGTGTTAAAAGACAATTAAAACTCACTAGATCAGCTGAATAGTAATGGTGTACATTTTAAACTAATAGTTTGGCAGTAGATTGGTAGTTGAAACTCAAATGTGCTAAGATTGTTCGCTAAGATTGCATCACAGTAAAGAACTGATTTTACTGAATGAATTTGATCTTAGTTTGTAATTACTGTAGACTCATATAATGAAATGCCTGATTTAATACCTATGGACACAATATTCAAGTACTGGTTGGTGTCCCCCCTAGTACTACTCTCCTTGGCGCGGTTGGGGGGCTTCGGGGCCGGCGACTGGGGCTTGATGTGGGAGGGCTAGGGTTATTTTCCTCCCTCTCCCCTCGAGCTTTTGTCATCAGCTTGACTAATTTTGAGTAGTTTTTCTTTCCTCATTCTATGTTTTTCCCCTTCTATTCTTATTCTGTCCCATTTGGTTGTCCTCGGGCAGCCTATATCTCCTGTCTCCCTGGCCTGGCTAGGTAGTTGACTCATGACCCGTTTTGTCTCTTCGGTTGCTGATGTGGCCAACCTGACTTGATTCCCTTCGGTAATGCATTTTTTGCATTTCGCTGTGATTTTTTTCTACCTTAGTCCTGATCTTTCAGTCTTTGCCCTTGATCACTTCTTGGTTGGTGTTGCGGTTTAGCAGTTCTTGCCTCATCCTTCGGCCCTGCCCTATAAGAGCTCTGATGTGGAGCTCATGTGGTCCAGCTGAACTGGTGAAATGGCGAGAAATGTCTGCGTGTCTTCACCTTCCTTGATTTGTTCCCCTCCTGCCCTACCCTATCTATCTTGACTTGTTTAGTTATATATCTTGATCGAATCCTTCGGGCCAGCCCTATGAGAGTTCTTTTGTGGAGCTCAGTGGACTGTGGTCTGGTTAAAGTAATATTAAATTTAAAAAAAAAAAAAAAAATTGTGGTCATGTTTACTGCAGTATATAGTGAACCTCGGTAAAATCATCAGACATACATCCCAACTTTAAATGGCCTTCCTTAAGGAGTCGGGGCTGTTCGGCCAGGCAACCTAGGGAACAACAACAACTTCAAATGAATCTAGTAGTTTTATAAAAAATTAGTTTGCTTTTATATAACATTTTGTGAAAACTAGCAATCTTCCTTTCTTAGTCTGTCTGGTCTTCATTGGGGATGCCCGGTATTATCTGGATGTACA
The DNA here is from genome assembly GCA_032716605.1 of Paralithodes platypus. Lineage (NCBI taxonomy): Eukaryota > Metazoa > Arthropoda > Malacostraca > Decapoda > Lithodidae > Paralithodes > Paralithodes platypus. The sequence continues at coordinate 18,887,330 of CM064566.1, forward strand.
GTTAGCCCACATGATTCTGTATACAGGTACACTCTGTGATTTTGTGTATGGATGGAAAATTAGTATGATGGAATTAGAAATGTATTTTCGTATATAGTAGTTAAATATTATGACTAATAAACAGTTTCATAGCAAATTATTCTTGTTAGTCAATCATACTATGTATTCTTTCATATATATAAATAACTGAGTGTATACAAAGTCATGTGGCTAAGTGTACACTCGGATGTCATAGTCTCTAGCCCACTCATAAGAATTCGTAGACCCTATGTTTTGTTGTATGCAATTATAACGATCTGGCATTATTTTTGGATATAACTTGCTTGTCAATAAATAGCATTTACAGTCTTGTAGTTGATTTATATAACAAAATATTCATAAATTATATTCCAGAGATATACTTCCATAATTAGAAATAGGTGAAATCCAGGAATTTGTGAGAGTGGGCTAGAGATTATGGTGTCCGAGTGTACCTTTGAGATTATAGTACCCTTCCACACTACCGTTATCCTTTTCTTATTTTCATTATGGCTAACATATATTTTTTTATTTCAATCTTTGATCTGAAAAATCAGATCATTTAGTAACACCACTAGTCTTTTAGTTATGGGAAATATAATAGATTTTAAAGGCAATAGTTTCCAATATATATTGCTGAATACAGTACATTATGTTGAATTTGTAGTGCAAATTGTACACACTATTTGACTCCTACTTTAGTTTTTGTATTATATATTTTTGGTTAGTATGTATAGTGTCTTTTCTTTTTTCTCTACAGTACAGTAAATATCAATACAGTATTATAATCGTCTCTGACATTTCTATTTATAGGCTATATAAGGGTTGGGGTTTATGATTGCAGTGGCCGAGGTAGTACAGGTCTCCCTCGATTTATCATTGGGTTACGTTATTGAAAACACGATCTTAAATAGAAAAATCATATAGCAAACCCTAAAATTAATAGGGTAAATGGGGATGCATTCTGGGGCCAGCCCAAACCCAAACCTAAACACCTAAAACCCTATAATTATATTGTAAATCAGGGCATCGGATAGTGAGGGAGACTTGTATGCTAAATTATACCGATATCTTACCATGCGTAACCGATACGCTTAAGGGAGCCCACCTCTCTTTTTTTTTCTCTTTCTCTCCCTCTCTCTTTGGCTTTTATCCATTCGGCCCCATTCAGCCTACTGTTTTAAGATGTTTACTCCCATCCAGGTGTCAATATTTTCCTGGCGAGCTGTAGCGAGCCAGCATATACTGTATATATTTTTGTTTTGACAGCAAGCTAAATTTGTACATTTCTCGATAGAAAAATTTCTCCGGCGAAGCCGGATTTCTCCATACAATGCTGCCTCGCTATCGCTCGCCAGGAAGAAATTGACACTTGGATGGGAATAAATGTCTTAAAACAGTTGGCTGAATGGGGCCGAATGGATACAAGCCAGGGAAAGAGAGAAAAAGAGAGAAAGATAAAAAAGGCGGTGATCCCCCTTAACTGTGTAGGGTGATAGTTTCTGGTTTGGATGGAGCTCACCGTCCCAGGGTGTCAAACCGGACCAATTTTGTCTGAAGACTTGAACGAATATGAGAAGGATTTCATAATTGTTTTCACCAACCCACCAATTTATTTACAAATACAGTATACCTAACTATTAAAATCAATGAAAGTAATGAATATACTGTATGTGGTACTCCAAGGACTCGAACCTAGGATACTCACACCAAAATTCCGCACACTAAGCACTATTGTCTATTTTTTTTCCAGCTGATGGTAAATTGAACTTAGTACAGTATCTGATATATCAAGACTTAATGAATGAAGTTAATGGAAATATCTGAAACTACTGTCTTTGAGTCATAGAAATACCAAGCGTTAATTAATAACATATGTCGGTACAAAATCTCCGTAATAGCCAAGTAATCATGACGAGGACATGGCAATTTACCCTCAGCTGAAAATACACAGACTATAGGCTACAAGAAAATTAACATGAAATAGTATTGTTTTGGCCATTCTATCATTTCCAAGGACATAGTTTGAATCATAAACCATAATTTCATCTTTGCATACAGTATACAATTAAAGATACTGTACTCAAAATAATGTACTTGGCTTTGGCTTGACCCCCTGCACTGTCCCCTCCTTGTTTTACTCTTTGCTATGGAGGAAGGGGAGAGTTACCTCCTTCCCAAGTTTAACACCTGCAGTTTGATGACACATCCTTTTATTCTGGCTAATGTTACATAATATTATTCAGCCTACAAATGATCTCTAGAAATCAAAAGGGTAAGAAATATCTTAAACCATTTTGACTCAAACAAATCCTTAGTAAGCTGCATAAAATTGTCCAAAGATAGCCAGAATATAAATTAAATAACGCCGCCATGTTGCAGCGGGTTAAGATTATGGCCCGTAGTCTCTAGCAATTGGTGTGAGTATTGACACAGGTAGTAGCGTGGTTGGTAGAGCACTTGCCTGCAAACCATGAGGTTGACAGTTGGAGTCTCGGGTCACCCAGTGTGTGTTGTTGCCAGTGAGCTATTTGCCAGACGCCCGTGCTGTGGTGGACACTGCAGTCCAGCAATCTGTGGCAACTATAGTCTATTCGCTGTAAGTAGGCGAAAAATCATGACCTCTAACCTCTGTAACTCAAAAACTACTAGAGTAATCAAGCTAATATTACTGTACTACCATTTGGGAAGAGCCAGTCAAGGAATAGATGTGGAAATTTACCACCAATTTGCTCTAGCCCTTTTTGAGTTGCACAAGGATTGAGGTCATGATTTCTCGCCTACTTACAACAAATAGACTATAGTCACTGATCATCAGAGCACCCACTTTATCCCAGCTCTTGAGCAGGGAGTGCATTGTGGTAAAAACTGCATCATCATTGTTCTGGCACTTGTAATACCTCTTAGCCAGGTGTATTTATTATTAACCCCTTCTATACCGTGACGTGTTTATAACTTGATTCTGACTCGTATTAGATTATTTTATTCAGCTCAAAAAAGGTCTCCAGTAATGAACAGCCTTCGAACTATCTCGCTTAACCCTTTTCAATACCACAGATCCTTAGTAAACGGCACAAAATCGTCTAACTATGGCTAGAATAAAACTCAAAAGACGTCGCCGGTACAGAAGGGGTTAACAAAGATGAAATTGATGTTATAAATATATTCAGTGTTATTAAACATCGAAAATGTGTTAGTAATGAAAATGGGAACCTCTTTTGTATGATATGGTATTTGCTTTATTTCCGACAATAAGGCCCGGGCAGTAGTTAGTGATGTGGTATTAGCAAGATGGTTTTAAGATGTTTGACCATAGGCATTCCTCTTTTACAAATATTTATAACCATATGATCTTCCAAACACTTTAGGAAGACCGTTTTTATAATAGCCCATTTAATGACTGTAGGATTCCATTACCTAAGATATCTACAGTGTAGGCCTATGCTTAGAAAAGATTGTTAAGGGGAGACAGACCGTTTTCTTTCTTTCTTTCTTTCTTTTTGTCTATTAATTAATTTATTCCTTTATTTCTTAGTTTTCTCTCTAGACCTCCATCAAGCTTAGAAAAACACTCCCTAGAACCCCCCTTCAAGATAAATTTGTACATTTTTCTGTAGAAAAATGTCCCGGCCAAAGGCCGATTCTTCTTCAAATACAGGCTCGCTATCGCTCGCCAGGAAAAAATTATACTTCTAAATGGCACGAAAGGTCTTAATATTGGCTAAGAAACGGCCGTGACATTTTTCTACTGAAAAATGTACAAATTAATCTCGCAAGGGGATCTGATGGATGTTTTTTTAAGTTTGATGGAGGTCTAGGGAGGAAACTAAAAAATAAATTAATATATATATAAATAGACCCCCAAAAATAACCAGTCCCCTTAATGCATGACTGCATATGTTGACCTTATTTATTTTGATTGAACTTTTTCTACTTCAAAGTTTTGTATAAATAATTCCGCGGTTTTTGAAGGTAGTGTATATTTTTCATTAGTGGTAAATTAGTGCATCAGTTGACTCCTTCTGTACCGGCGACGTCTTTTAGATTTTATTCTTGCTATATTTAGACGATTTTGTGTAGTTTAAGAAGGATCTGTGGCCGTAGAGAGGAATAAGTGAGATGGTTCGAAGCCTGTTAATTGCTGGAGGTCCTTGTTAAACTTAATAAGTGAGATGGTTCGAAGCCTGTTAATTGCTGGAGGTCCTTGTTAAACTTAATAAGTGAGATGGTTCGAAGCCTGTTAATTGCTGGAGGTCCTTGTTAAACTTAATAAAATTGTCTAATAATAGCCAGAATAAAGTTAAAAGGATGGCACCGGTACTGAAGAGGTTAACTCTGTTCAATTTTGTTAAGGCCATACATGTATTACAAAGACAACTGTCAAGAATTACTAATAATTAGTGGAAACTATATAGGATGCATTGCCAATGTGTGTGTGAGCTTTAAGTCATTTATATACTGTAACTTGTTTAAATGTGATCAATGTAGATAATTATTTATTAATATGAAGGTGATATATATCAGGAAGTTTTATTAATCCTTCGCAAATGTCCACTTAAGGGGGCCAACCTAATTTTTTCTCTCTCTCTCTCCCTCTCTCTCTGGGTTGTATACATTCGGCCCTATTCAGCCAACTGTTTTAAGACTTATCCCCATCCAAGTGTCTATTTTTAATAATGTTTTTGACAGCAGGAGAAATTTGTAAATTTTTTGATAGACAAATTTCTCCGGCAAAGCCGGATTTCTCCATATTGTACAATGCTCCCCCGCTATGTCTGACACGTTGACCCACCTTCGGGTACGTGCGGGGGCTGACAGAGGTGACATGGGGGGTGTGCTGGTGTTTCTGCCACCTCCAACCAAGGGAGCAGGCCCTTTCATATAGCCCCTGCTATATTTCTTTTCATTTTTCCCTCTTCCTCTATCATGGGGGGGGAAGTTCTGCTTCTCCCCTCGAGGATAAATACTCGCTAACGATTGAGCGTCTCGGAGTCAGATAGGAATCCACACGCTCTGCGCAAAGTAGACGGCATGTCATCAGAGGCCTTATTACGGGAGATCGTAGTGACAGTGTGGGACATCATGAGATCGCCCAGGAGGAACCGCCGTCCTATGGTTGCCAAGGAAGAACCGCCGATCCATTCATGTGCTCGCGAAACGTGATTCCCGGAGTGTGAGGTTGATTTGATGGCGATATGGTAGATAGGTGGTTCCTTACCGCCCTTTTGACGGGGAGTTAGCATAATCCCCACTCAGCTTTGCATCTGGGCCTAACTACGTTGTTATAGTCGGGGGTGCTATCGCGGTTGTTCACCGAGTCCTACATACAGTATGTAGGTTGCTTGTGCACGGTGATATCGTAAGTAACGACAACTACCTATATGGGCCTCCTCTCTTTATGCCTGGCAGCATAGTTTTGTAGGTAGTGTGGGTCTGGCCCTGCTCTAACTTCCTTGTTGCTTAAAGTGGGCCTCCAAATCCCATCATGATGACGACGATAGATGACCACCAGTGTTGGCTGACCCCCCTCCTGCCCCCTCGTTTTCCCCTGGTGTAGTCGGTACTCTTCCTGCGCCTATCCCCTGTGGGGACATGGACCTGAACTCTGGTAAAGTCCCCGGCAAGACACTGATCACTGATTCGGATACAACCCACCCCAACATGCTCCCTGACAAAGTGTCAGGTCGAGAGTTGGGAAGCTCTAGTATAACACCTTCGCTGACTGATGTAGATCGCCACACGACTCAACCTCCTCCTCAAATTATTCGACCTGTAACGTCCAGTGGTCCTGATGCTTTTGCGACATTGCCAACGCCGCAACAGACAGTAAATTCTCCTCAGTCGGCTTCTTCCAAATCCGACACAATTTATATACTGTACCTTCATCCATTACGACGCTCGAGCCCTACGCCGGCCCTTCCCAGCCACGCCGGCAGAGAAGGAAAAAGTTTACTACACCGTCGACTGCCACTCTACAGGAAATGTTTGCCCCACCATGTTGGCTACGATTTTTCTCGGTTGCGAATGATCCACTGGATGATATTTATTTGTATACTTATCTCCAAACTGAGGTTGGTGATGTGAGTGTGTTCACTGCATCCGACTCAACGAGATTGGTGGAAGTTTACAATGAGGGTCATTCAATGGCCATGAAGTCCCTTCTGGGTGACCCAAAGGAGGGTTTTGCTGGTCACGACGAAACCAGTCTCAACCAATGCGTCGGCACTATCTCTCTCCCTTCAGATATCAAAGTCCTAGAGGATAAATTTGCTGACTTCTTAATAATAATAATAATAATAATATTTATGCAGTTAGCAATTTACAGAGTTGGTACCACATAGTATGTTACAAATATGACATGTACCAGCCTTGCATAATTCCAACTAAGGATAGCCCAATAAGGCCAAGGATGTTCTCCATGCTACAGAGGATTGATCCCACTGTCGTTGCTGTGGATGCGTACGCCATTCCTCCACGTCACGACCAGGATACTCGATCGCCGTTGCGTACAGTATTGTAAAAGTCTTTTGAACGACATGAACTGCCTTCTACTTTGAATGTTGCAGGCCGTATATTGCAAGTAATACCCTATAAAAGGCTCCCGCGCCAATACAGGACCTGCTGGAAATTTGGCCATCGTGAGAAATATTGTCGATCTCTCACTTCCATTTGCCGACACTGTGGCTCTGACTCTGATCATTATCCGCGTGTCTGCACACGTGATGCCTTTTGCGCCAATTGTAGTGAAGCTCGTGCAGCAACTGATAGATCTTGTTCCCATTATGATTTCCAGTAGAATGTCATCTATCTCCAGGATACTAAGGACCTGTCATACCGAGCAGCTTTGAGAACTCTCAGAGAACAAGGCCTTGGCCCGAAACGTAGGTACGCTGCGGTAGCGTGGCCGCTCTCTCAGCCTCATCAACACCTACCACGAGTGCCTCCTCCCGCTGTTCCCCAACCGACGTCTCATGTACCACCTACTGCTAAACCTTCTATGCCTTCACCTCCAATCCCGATTTCCAATAGGTTTGGGAGTCTGACAGACGATATGGAGGTCTCTCCGACCTTAGCAGACCATTTCGCCGAAGTATCCACCCCTTCTAATTCTTCCCCATCTCGCCGGTCGAGACCCTCCCACCCCGCTGCTCTGCGACCTGTACGGCCTACCTCCTCTCTGATTACTAAGCCCAAGCGTTCGGTCATTCGGCCGGCTCCTGTCAGGCAGTCCACGTCCACTGCTCGTCCCTCGACATCCCAAATCCAACTGCATTCTCGCTCCAAGATTACGAAGAGGTAAGCGTCTTCGTTCACACGCTCAGCTGCGACTTCTGCTGCTATAGCAGACCACCTTGCTTCGATTGAGGAAACAGTTGCGTTGTTTGATAGTTCTGAACAGGACACTCCTGCCTGGGCATTCCCCCATAGTGATGATCAATGTGGCTGTCATAATTGTGGTAAGGCTTTCCTTCTCGGTCATAAGAATTCCCCTCTTGCCCAGCTTACTGCTAATTTACCGGGTTTTCATCGTCGGAATCCACCGTTGGAACATGCCCCTGATTGCGTATGTGTGACCCACATGATTGAGTTTGAACCACGAGACTTAATGGCTAACTTCAAGAAGTTTGACTTGATGAATTCTGACCTTGTAACTTATGAACTCGAAGGATCTCAGTGCACCGTTCACCAACCTCCGGCTTCTCCGATCCATCTCAAACGGGTTCGTGATTCAAGTTCACCTCCACTGACCAGTTTACCTATAAACTCACAAGAGTTAACTTACTTTTATTGGTTGATAGAGATAGATAGGTCAATGATAGTGGTAGGAATAGATAGAAGATATAGTGGCCACTAAGATTTAAGAATTAGGATGACTTAGCAGGAAACAGGTGGTTGTATTGGAGCGGCTAGAAGGAGATGTTGATGAGGTCGTAGCAAAAGCGATTCTGAGGTTTGTGGCGATGAACCCGCCAGTTCCGAGAATGACGCATGCGCAGTTATATTCCACCAATGGGTCATTTAACTAACTAAAAGGATATACCGGATTGATTATAATGATAACCCGATACAGTTATGGATAATAAACCCATATAAACTTAATACGAAATAGTATATATATTTTATATAGATATATAACTTAGCCTAATATTGGCACCTAATTTGAACTTCCAGTATGTTTACTTAACCCAAACTGTCGAGTTACTTACGAGTCTCGACAATGGAAGTGAAGAAGTCCTTGCATGACAGTGTGGTAATCCCGACACTGACTTACAGAAGCGAAGCATGGACGTTCGTGGAGAGACTCAGACCAAGACTGAGAGCGGTGGAAATGAGTTACTTGAGAAGTGCGTGCGGAGTTACATGGAGGGATAGACAGACGAATGAGGAAGTAAGGAGGAGGTGTGGTGTGGAGGTAGATGTGCTGAAAAGTGTGAAAAGGAACAACTTGAGATGGTTCGGCCATATGGAACGTATGGGAAGCGAGAGAATGACTAAGAGGGTGTACGAGAGCGAGGTGGAAGGACAAAGAGGGAGAGGTGGAAGGATGGAGTGAGGAAGTATATGGATGAAGGCGGTGCTGGTTGGGAGCAGGGGCGTCGACTGACTGGGGACAGAGGTGCTTTGGGGCGGTTCGTTCGTGGCCACCCCTTCAGGGATCATGGCGTCAGGCAATAGATAGATAGAGATGGAGCGTAGTCTCCACGCAACCTCTGCTCGTATACGTACGTTGCAGGGTACTTTCACTACTTCTTCCCCTTCATCACGTTATCTTCATATTATCACTCTTGCAGTATTTCAGTCTTTTTTTAAGACATTTTATAATAAAGTAAGTGCCTATACCAAACTTGCGATAACTCAGAGCAAGCAACTTTCTTGGAGAAGATATATTTCTGGTTTCACGTCTCGAACATCTATCGGTACTCTCTGGTCTAAATTCCGAGGCATTACTGGTGTGCGCTCCCGTTCTCTCGTTTCCCCCTTGCAAGATCCTGCTACTAGGGACCTCGTTCACGATCCACTTGCCATTGCTAATATCCTTGCTGACCACTTAGGTAGAGTCAGCTCAGATTCCTCCCTACCGACTTCTTTTGTCAACCTTTAAGCGGCTCGCTTGGTGTAGTGACTAGCGTCTCGGACTTCTACCCAGAAGGCCCGGGTTCGTGCCCACGCTCGGCGCATTAAAGATTTTTCACAAGCACTGAGTCGTTACCATCCCTCATGAGCAAGGGGATGGGGTAGTAGTACAGGACCCCAATGGAAATACGCCTAATCAGCCTTATTGGGCTATCCTTAGCTGGCTTAGCATGCGCTAGCTTTAAGAACTATTATTATTATTATTATTATAACCTTAAACGAACTGCTGAGTCACGTTCCCATACGTTTTGACGGAGGGGGAACCGATCATTACAATGTACATTTTACCCTTTCAGAAGTGGAACACGCACTAACTAATTGCTCTGACTCCACCCCTGGACCAGACGGTATATCTTACGCCCTCATTCGTCACTTACATCCGAAGGCCCTTCTCTTTCTCCTCCAATTACAGTATACAGTATAATAATAATAATAATATTTATTCAGTTAGCAATTTACAGAGTTGGTACCACATAGTATGTTACAAATATGACTTGTACCAACCTTGCATAATTCCAACTAAGGATAGCCCAATAAGGCCGTTAGGCGTATTTCCATTGGGGTCAATTTTGGACTGATGATTACTTCCCCCATGATTGGCAGCATGCCTATACCGTACCTGTTCCTAAGCCCGGCAAGGATGCTAGTCTCCCCACCAATTACAGGCCTATGGTTCTCACCTCCTGCCTGTGTAAACTGATGGAAAAGATGGTGAATCCTCGATTACTGCACTATGCGACTGAACATGACCTGCTGTTCCCTTTTCAGTATGGTTCTCGCCCTGCGCATTCTACGCAACACTCTTGCGAGACTCAAGCATCAAATAAAGAGGGGATTTTCCCAGCGGCTACCAACTATAGCGGTCTTTTTTTATGTAGCTAAGGCTTATGATACCACTTGGAGATATAAAATATTGAAACTCCTACATGCCTCGGGAATGCGTTATCCTTTACCGCGCTTCCTGGCACAGTTCTTGGCGAATCGCACTTTCCAAATCAAGCTCAATGGGACTCTTATCTACCACACGTCTGCTTTCCATTGGTATCCCCCAAGGGAGCGTCCTTAGCAGCACTCTCTTTATCATTGCCACCAACGGCGTTACCAGTTGCTTGCCGTCGGGAGTGTCCCATAGCCTTTTCGTTGATGATTTTGTAATCTTTTACACCTCTTCCAGTCTCGTGCATATTCAACGCCGGTTAGGGGTGGCGCTCGCGAGTATTCATCGTTGGCCCCTATCTATTGGATTTCAATTTTCCACTGAAAAGACCAAGGCACTGGCCTTCTGCCATGATGCGAGGGTGCTGCGCGGCCAGTCAATCAACTTGCGGATGGGCGCTGTGGATATTCACTTCAGCCCTACTGTAAGGTTTCTTGGACTGATGTTTGATACCCATCTCAACTGGAAGGTGCACATCTCTGCTTTGAAGGCTCGATGCCTGGGACGCTTTAATGTCATGAAGGCGTTGACAGAGTCCACTGGGGGGGTGACCGGACAACATTACCTAAGTTATATAATGCTACGATTTTATCTGTTCTTGATTATGGTTGTACTATTTACGGGACTGCCTCCCCCGCTACCCTTGCCACCCTTAACCCGGTCCATCACTTATGGGTAAGCATTAGTTCAGGTGCGTTTCGGTCTTTACGCATATGCAACCTTCTCGCAGAGTCGGGCACATTGCCCCTTCCGATGCATCGACAGTTGGTAACGATGCGAATGGCGATCCGTTGTCGGGCTGACCCTTCCCTGCAAGATCTTTTTAGGGATGCCTTGGACACGCCATCGTCTAGGTATGTTACTTTTCCGGATGTCTCAAGTCAACTCCTATCAACTTATGGAATACCTTACCCTTCACCACCCCCACCCCTTGACTTTACTCCGTGGTGCCTATGGCACTCTGATGTTTGTTTCCTACTCGCCGACCTCCCTTCCTCAATGCCGCCCTACGCTCGGTGCTCTGCGGCCCTCAACCACCTGTTTGGCCATACTCCTGCTACTTTTATTTATACGGATGGATCCAAGGATGCCTGCTCTGTGGGCTATGCTATTGTTTCTGAGTATGGAACTCGTCAGTGTACTCTCCATATTTACGGCAGAAATCCTTGCAACCACGCTACCTGTATGTCCCTAGTATTGTCATATGCAGTGACTCAAAGCACACTACTGGCACTTACAAATTTTTCACCCAGGGAATATCTGACTTGTAGTATTATCTGGGAAATCCATGATCTCCTTCAGTCGGGACGTCGTATTACATTCTGCTGGATACCCGCTCATGTGGGGATCCCTGGGAATGAGAGAGCAGATTCTTTGGCGTAACGGGCGTGTCAAGGCTCGCCAACACCTTGCCTCGAGCGCCCCACAGACATTTTCTCCATTCTCTGTGAACGGGTATGGGCGGCTTGGCAGAGGGAGTGGTCAGCTATTGACGCTAGTAATCATCTTCGCTCTCTTCAGACTATGATTAATCGTTGGCCATCCTCACTTGACTCATGTCGCAGGAATCAAGTTGTCTTAACGCGCTTACGCATCGGGCACACACGGTATACACATGGTCATCTTATGACTTCACCTCCGGACCCTCCACCATATTGCCGACGTTGCCAAACCCGCATCACGGTTCGTCACATTCTCTATGAGTGCCCATTGTATGAGCTCAGGAACACCGACTTCATTTACGTACCGATTCTATCCAAACTATCTTAGCTATTTCACCTTCGTTTACCTTCTCCCCTATCCGCCAGTACTTGACAGCGATTAATCTATTTCATGAAATCTGACTGACGTCTTTCATATACAGTACCACCTTTATTTACGTGACACTTCTATCCAATATCTTCTAGCTATTTCGTCACTGTTTACCTTCTTCCCTATTCACCAATTCTTAATTAAGGGCGTTTGATTTATTTCGTGAAATCTGACTGTTGTCCTTCAGATACCGCATTCTACTCCCCTCCGTCATATTTCCCTTCACCAGCCTTATGAGGGCTCTAGCCCAGTAGGCTGACAAATTACATCTTTCTCTCTCTCTCCATACAATGCTGGCTCGCTATCGCTCGCCAGGAAAAAGTCGACACCTGAATGGGGATAAACGTCTTAAGAAAGTAGGCTGAATGGGGCCGAATGGATACAAGCCAGAGAAAGAGAGAAAAGGAGAAAAATAAAAGCAGGTGACCCCCCTTAAGTCCCTGACACATGAGGGCACCCACCCTAGCCCAGCTTCTTGATCAGGGAGTGCTTGGTGGTAAAGAAACGCATCTTATCATATTTAATTCTGATTCCTTTTTTTGTTTCAGTAGTTATTATAAATATTTATTGGTGGGAATATTCATTGCTTAGTTTAACCCGGGAATGGCTAGGAGACTCTTAACCCAGGAACGGCGAGGAGACCCTTAATAGGTTTAGGTGGTGAAAGGCGACGGGACTCTTAAGATCAAAGGCCTAAAAAAAAAAAAAAAAAAAAAAAACGAGTAGCACTCAAAACAAAGGAATATGTGATTAAGTGAGATAATTCCTCTTCATACCTCCTATCACTCCTCCACATATGTCAAACCCCCCTACTTTTCCCCCCCCCCTCCTCTTCAATTATCACCTATTTTTCCTCTTATTCCCTTGTTTATCGGTTTATTACTCGCGCCAATATCTCCAACCCGATTCCAAGGTCGTCTAGTGCGCATATAGAGAGCGTGGGAAGAGAAAAAAAGCGAGAGAGACATCAGTCTGCCTTCAGGCCTCGAAGAGGGAGGATATACGTCTCGTTCCCCTCTCACCTCATAATTGGAGGGTCGGCAATAATTCATCTTTTTCATCCCCCAAATACTATTCCCACTTGTTTTTGAGATGCCATGGGAGAAAAATATTCCAACCATTCCCCCCAACCATCTACCAACCACAACCACCACCTCGGAACCACCTGTACGTGTTGCTTCCATAATATCTTGCAACACTACCCAGCGACCCCCAAGATCCAAGAACAACAGCAACAGGAGACGAGAAATGAAGGAAAACGGAGTTAGCAAGGCTAACTACAATAACCAACCAGGACCGAAGAAGGAAAACGCAAGTCGGAGGGGAGACTACCCTAGCTGCCCAGACGCACACGTGGACAACAAGGACTCCAGCAACTCTATGGAAATAAGACATCAACCCCTTCAGTGTGCCCCTGTGTTATATAGTAATCAAAGAAAAGGAAATAAGAGGCAAGTTAACTATTCCCAATCAATAATAAACCACAGTAACCATGCCAATGAGGGAATGAACAATCAAATAATAATAGAATCACCTCACCCATCAGGTCTAAATCTCCCTCAGAGCCAATACCAACTCAATATTTAACTGCAAACAATGCCTACATCATCCTCATGTAATCTCCAAGTCAAATCCAATCTTAATGCGACCGGCTCCCTGACAGAAACCAAAGCCAGAGGCTCACACATGCCCCTCTTGCCCCGAAACCGGGCACCCAAAGTGCCGACAAAATCAGAGTCACTATGCGCATTGAGCCTAAGCAAAGTAAGCCTTCAGCCCTCAGACTTCACTACCATTTTGGGTTCGGAACTTAGAATAAAAGGTAAAGATCTTGGTGAGGAACTTCATTCCTCATCTACTAGTGTTCATCCATCCATAAGGAGCCTACACCATATATACCGTACTAATTGTAGTATCAAGAGTGGAATATATTTCAATTCTCTCTTGTACTCCTTTGCATGTCAATGATGATAAAATGACACTGTTTTTAATTTTAATTTAATGTTTTATTTTTGTTTACTATTAAACATAATAGGGTGGCCCAAGGTGGTGTCTGTGGGCTGCCAACTTTGCCCTACATCCTAAGCTACCATGTGTACAAATTCGAGCCTTTTAGGAGGCCTATAATAATTGTTAATAAACCGACAATAGCCGACGTTGCTGACGCTGTGTGTTACATAAGTAGGCGTCGGCCAATTGGTGTCGCTGGGGCTGGATGGGTTAACTTACATTCAAATTTCAAACACGTACCTTCTATTCAACAGCTAAGCTCTGGAACTCTCTCCCAAAATCAGTCTTTCCCTCTTCCTATGACTTAAATTGCTTCAAACTCCGTGTGTCCAGGCATTTTGGCTCAAACGTCCCTTGATTTTGGGCCCTGTCATTCTTTCAACTCTGGAGAAGGCACTCGCTACAGGCAGTTCTGCATGTTATCTCCCTTACACACAGGAAAAATAAATAAAAATAAAAATAACACTATTATAGGCCTAAGTAAAGCAAATTTATATTCCTTTATGTTATTGTATTAATTTATAACTAAATTTTGTCTATCATAATATTATTGTGTGTGGTTTTTGTAATGCCCTCGAAAATGTCCCGCAACCACAATAATGTACTACCCGAGTTGACGTCAGGTATAGCGTAAAATAGTCGTGGATGGTAAGTCCAATAAACTCATCACGTGATAACACCACGAGACTATCACCTGGTTCTTAAAAATCGGACTAAGGTTGCTATACTTTTAGTACATCCGTGGTAGTACAGTGGGTTAGCGCGCGGGCCTGGTGGTGATGGTGGTGCGTCACTAACCAGGGTTCGAACCCCACCCAAGGCATCTCAAAACCTGTGGGTTTTTAGGAGGGTTAAATTCCCTTCAGAGGTTCGTACCCCGCGCCAGGTACCAGGAAAGGTTGATCCTAAAAGGTAGCCTGGGGATAAATTCCCATTCCTATTTAACCTGGAAAAACCTAGCATTTCATTGGTGGCAGTAAGGGAACGTGACCTGGTAGCTACGTGCTCGAGCACCCGTCACGCGAACCCTATACCAAGAATTGAGATGGCCAAGGTAAAAAGGCTACGATACCTTACGACCTTACGAGGCTAGGGACTAGCCTAACTAAAAAGGAATGTGGTGTATGCCCTCGAAAATGTCCCGCAACCACAATAATGTACTACCCGAGTTGACGTCCGGTATAGCGTAAAATAGTCGTGGATGGTAAGTCCAATAAACTCCTCACGTGATAACACCACGAGACTATCACCTGGTTCTTAAAAATCGGACTAAGGTTGCTATACTTTTAGTACGTCCGTGGTAGTACAGTGGGTTAGCGCGCGGGCCTGGTGGTGATGGTGGTGCGTCACTAACCAGGGTTCGAACCCCACCCAAGGCATCTCAAAACCTGTGGGTTTTTAGGAGGGTTAAATTCCCTTCAGAGGTTCGTACCCCGCGCCAGGTACCAGGAAAGGTTGATCCTAAAAGGTAGCCTGGGGATAAATTCCCATTCCTATTTAACCTGGAAAAACCTAGCATTTCAGTTTTGTTGTTGTTTATGCCTGGGAACTCCCATATGACCACCAACAAAATCATGGGCTAAACTTAGAATGTCTCCTCTGAAACACGCTGGCACCACCACCTGGTGTACCTCACTCCACCCCTCATCTCCTGGAGTTTGGTGGTGTCTAAACTTTCTCATGAGTACCCCCGACCTCTTATAATAACAAACTGGTCTTATGTGGGATTCTGTTTCCTCCACTGACCTGGTTAGCATATAGACAAGGTTGGATCATTACTTTGGGCTTTAATGAAATCAGTTTGAGTGATAACAAGTTTTTTCATTTTTACTTCCGAATTTCCAGTATTGGGAGCATCATCACCCGACTCTGTCAAATCCGAACCATGACCAAATAGGTCACCAAGTGAAATCTCTGTTGACAAACTCTCTTCCTCATAAGAAGAATTTTCCAAACTTACTTCCAGAGCATTGACAGACATGCTTCGAGTCACAGCACATGATGGAAACAACCCTGGAAACCGTTCCTCTAACTCAGCAGTTATTTTCTTTAGAAGGAAGGTCACTTACAATTGGATCGGGAACTACTCTACTACCTGCAATATCGTTACCCATTAGAAAAGTTACTCCTTTAACTGGTAAGGAATCCTGTACTCCCACAGTAACAAATTGAGAAACCAGGTCAGTTTTCAAGTACAATTTACAAAGAGGGACAGTCACATTACCACAAACACCCTGAAGGACAACACTTTCACCAGTATATGCCTCCTCAACGAATGGAATGGATTCCTTAACAATAATACTATGTGATGCACCAGTGTCTCTCAAAACCCGAACAGGTAAACCTTCACTGAAATTACTAACAGACACACTACCATCAAAGATGAATGGGCCAAAGGAAGCCTCCATACCAGATGGTACCAACGTGCATGCTATCATGAACTACATCCTCCCCAGCACTTGGTATATCCAATGCAAGATTTATGTGGTCACTTTGTAGTGGCTGGTCTTTTTTAGATAGTTTTGGGAAATTCGCAATAATGTGGCCATGTTGCTTACAATAAAAACAAGTCACGTTACCCTTACCAAGTGGAAATGCAGACCTGCATTGATACTGTTGATACAGTTGATACTGTTGATTGCTGTTGATACAGGGTTCCAAGAAACACGGAAAGGACTCGTGCCTCCCACTCCCAGCCCACCACCAGAAGCCCCAGAGGTTGCCCGCTTAACTCTACCAGGATCAGACTGGAACCTGCGAATAAATCCTACATGAGTCAAGGCAAAATTTTCTGAGAGTGTGGCTGCCTGTTCCAATGTCATTATCTCCCTCTCCTCCAGATACACCCTAACCTCAGGTGAAACTGCCCTCTTAAATTGCTCCACAAATAACAATTCTCTTAAGTCCTCAACAGTCACTACATTATTGGCTTTAATCCATCTATCTCCAAATTTTCTAACAAGATAAGATAATTCTATAAAGGACTGCCCATCATCTTTCCTCAGTGAGCGAAAATGCTGTCTATAATATTCAGGTGTCAGCTGGTATGCCCTTAGAATACTTTCTTTAACAATGTCGTAACTCCGACTTTGTTCTATAGTCAAAGATATGTATACAGATCTAGCCTTGCCAGTTATAGAAGTTTGTAATAAAATAGGCCATTTATCTTTAGGCCAATTCAGTGAGACTGCTGTTTTTTCAAACTGTTGAAAATATTCTAAAGGCTCACTTTCATCAAAACACGGAACCATCTTAGCCCGACTTGTTACATCAAAAGGTTTATCCTTATTCTCGCTACACATAGTTCTGTTTAGTTTGTCTGTCTAAGACTTCTAGTTGGAATTTACGTTCCTTTTCTCTCTCTTCTCTCTCCTTCTCGTTCTCTTCTAGCTGTCGTTGTAATAATGCCATATCATACTGCTTCTGCTCCGATTCCATTTTTTTAATTGTTATCAACTGACAACTGTGAATTATTATCTCATTAAAGTAAGTGCATCAAATTCTAATACATCAGCATCAACCAATTCTTTCAACACATGATTCTGAAGCTCCCTTTTCTTCCAAGACTTCCTGCATTCTACTTTATAGTGAGTGGCTAAAGCCAACCAATCATCTTTACGTAGTTTCTTACCTCTAATTAAATCCACTGATGGAGCTGTAACGGGAAGAAACTGTACCTTCCCTTTTGGTATATGTTGTAAGGTTTGACTTAACTGTAAGACTTTTTCCCCTTCATTCACTCTTCCCTATATTTAAGGGAAATGTATCGTTTAAGAAGGGTTAAGTCACCCTTGTCTATGTAAAGAGGGAATTAGCCTAGATCAGGAGGAGAACTAATATTCTCAAATCTATGTAAAATACTTTCAAGCCTAATTTATCGTTTCACCCCTTTTGTTATCCCATGTAAAAATCCTTCCTTTTCGAATTTAGAGTAATGCCCCCTTGTGTAAAAAGACCGCCAATTCCTACCCAAGCGACGCCACCCTTTGTGGTCACCCTCCCCTTTTTTGGCGGGATCCCTGGCACTGGCCCTCGGTTCCTCACTGTCGTGACCCCAGGCCTACGAGAGAGACACCTACCTAACCCCCAGTCTCTGTCATCATTCCCCGCTTCTTCTCCGGACTTAGGCTTCCTTTCCCTCCATTCAGAGGTTCGTAATTAAGGTTTATAGTGTTATAAGGTATTGCTTATTCAGTTAAGTAAGTACTAGGTGTGTAATGTAGGAGGTATTACTGTGATTGACAAATTCGTGAACTCGAGCCTACCATCGGGTTGGTCGACAGGCACCCCTCACCTGCCAAGTGCCTACAACCATACAAATTCCCCCATTATCATTGTGTTCAGTAAAACTTAAGTCTGTGCACCTTTGCTAAGTGGTATTCTGATATTTTAGACTTTGTTATTCCAAATTAACGTCAAATTAACTTCGTGTGTAATAATTTCAGTCAGAGGGACGCCATTTGATGGCCTTCCCATTCTTGTGTTTTTCCATAATTCCCGACCAAACTTAGGCTAGCCTATTTTGCTAGTTTGTCTTTCACCGTTTTACATAATCCTGAGGTAGTGTGAGAACACCAGTTAAGAGTAGAATTGAGGACGATGAAGTTGATTAAAATGCTTTTGAAGCTTGACCGCCATTTTAGGATTTAGACCATCTCGCATTTCGGAGAGACGACCAGGTTGAGTAAATTACTAATGTAGCAGTTGTATTGTATGTTTAGAACTTGTTCATTACTTTGAGTTTATAAAACCATGCATTTTGGTAACTATGATTGTATTTTAACATGTAAATCAGGAAAGGACATTCGTTTGAGATCGTGTCCTTGAGTTTTGTTTACCTTTCGTGTCTCCGACGTTCCAAAGTTAGGCCTATTCAGATAAGTATTTATAACTAACGTCTCCTAGGCCTGGTTATTGGTCATTTTAAATGTTTTTACTGGGTTATAGTGTAAAGAGTTACTTGTTATCTTGATTTAGAGGTCCTCATTTCCCAACCCCAGTACTGTCAAATTTCGGACCCCCATTGGGTCGGGTTTATTTCAGATGATTATTTGTTCTTAACTATTGTTACTTAAAGTTAACTTGTGAAAACGCCGTTTAGGTATGGGTATTTGCTGAATTATTATGGTAGGTCATATGATTTTACATTTTTAATTAGGCTACCTAACTTTCACCTAATTGGAAGTACAGTAGGCTATTATTAATGATTGTGCTTTTTGAGTGTATTATGAGTATTGATTCCTATGATATAATTATGTTTGACATGGTCTAATGAACAGAGTTGCCTTGCAAGGGATGGAACGCTGTAGTGAGATTCTGGGCAGCTGATTTCAGGGGATAAGTTACTCGAGTTACAGTAGAATTAACGTTTAGCTTTGTTTGAGCCTTGTATAGCACCCTCCGCATTGAGCAGTCCAACCTGTTAAGTTTGACCATGACAATTACCTTTGATTTATGCCATTATTGTATTGATTTGACTCCATAGATATGCTGTGTAATTATGTATTCCCAATTGTGTGTAGAGTACTGCTGAGTAACATATGTACCTGTACTTAATGAGAGGATCTTTGGATGCCTTAAGAGATTATTTCGGTACTGTACTGTAATGTCATAATTTGATCTGTCATTGTATTTCTGTACTTATATTAGCTCATCTATTTTTATACGTTAATAGGAATCCATGTATTTTTATATGTTTATATTAACCTATATTTTTTATATGTATTTGTTTTAGTATTACTGTGTACCGTAATTAGGATATTGATTAACCCCATTATTACGGGTTAGCTATATGTCAACCATGGGTTAAGAATGTATTCAACTTACCAGGGAACCAGTTTGGGACGGAGTTGATGTGATGCTGAATTGCTGATGGCGGAGAATCGGAGATTCACCCCTCCCATTGGCTGAGTGCAGGATGCTGAACTCGTGTACTGTACGAGGGTTCAAGGACCGCAGGAAGACGTATGATTACCCCCTATACCCCAGGATACGGTAGGCCGAAGAGACGTAAAGGCAAGCCTGGCCGATACCGGTATCTAGCGGAATTGGGATGTATAATACTGAGAGGAATGGGGTGGATACAGACAGCAATATTCGAGTCCTACTCCTAGGTTAAGAGACTGTCCCAGTATGGTAATGGATTGGTCCCAGGTTAATGGTATAGAGATAATTAGATACAGACCATACGGTACCAATGTTAAGAGTTGTAAATGGTAAAATGTTCCTTCTATTAATATCAAGCTTAAGATTACTGCAATATGTTTATATCTATCCTGCCGTACCTATTTGGATCTAAATGTGTTGTCAGGATGGTAAATCGGAGCTGTCAGTATTAAATTGGTCTAAGAGTAGTACCAGTAGCCTAACCGAGAGTCAAAGTCTTGTCAGCCAACATTGAAGGTGAAGTTCTTGATTGGTCTTTGCTAGCCTCCGATTTATCCTACTGTCCTAATGTACCTGAATAATGAGCATGAGTCACGATTGCATAAAGAATAAGAAAACCATGGGGACGGTCAGTTCACCTGAAGGTGGGCGATCAAATAATTCGAATGAATTACCGTTCCCAAAAACATCCTTATGTGATATCTAGAAAGTAGAGAATATGCTAGGTCTCAGTGGGGTTTTTGTGGTTCTTTGGTGTTATCATCGTGTCGGAGTTGCAGCCTTATCCCCTTCCTCGAAGGATGTTGGATGGGGGTCAACCAAACAGGGTTGTCCTCTCGTTAATTAGAATGCAATAACGGGTTTGTCGTCATCTCTTCCTTTCTATCCTTGAGTACCTACTTCCCACCTTCGCAGCTTAATCTATCATCTTCTTCTGTCTCTCCCTCCCTCTCTCTCCCTTGTTGGCAGCAGAAGAAGGGAAGTGAGGAAGTAGGAGAGATACTCCAAAAGATACCCAACCCCCCCCCCCGTTACAGAGCAGCTACAAATTGATCTAGGCTAAAAAAAATCCATAATAAAATTTACCACAATACACAGAACAATGGATATCCTACTGTATAGCTTAATATCATGTGGACGTAAGAAAGTTTCCGCTATAGAACAGATAATCCCGGTCAGGCCCCCATTTGTTACGAGATCTTAAAGGGCATAGCTCGCCAAAAATCTCATCCTGTTTTTGTCACTCTTCAAAGCATGTTAATTTGACATATAATGCACATGTGCTTTGATTTTGTATAATTTTTACCTTAAAATAGAAAACAAATTCATATGCAATCTATAACTTATCACCTGGTCCTGGTGTAAATTCCGATGTAAGACAATAAAGTAATTGTAAAGGCAGGATAAGAAACCACATTCATATAATTAAAATATAACAAAGTAAAAAGATTAAAAGTTACAATGTAATAATTAAACTATTAATTATTGATATCTGTTCAAGCGAAAACCTCTCACTTCCATTAAAAGTATCAGTGAATCAAAACCATCCCAATAATGTTTACCTAAAACCCTAGTGGAGCATTAATATAGTAAACAAGGCAGTTTAACCGTTTACATATACTTATCACAAAGGAGACAGAGGCAACACACCCACAACCACCAGCCACACCATTCAAACCTTGACTGACTTTATTCTACCATAATTCCCTTACTTATAGACTCCGAAAATCCGACTCGAGGCATCGAATGTCAATATCAAACAAAGAAGTGAAACCCCGAGGCCATAAATATTGTACGGAACTTCAGTTTCATCCAACTCATGAAGCTTCAAAGCTTCATCTTCACAAAATAACACACATCCTTAATTCACAATAAAGCCGGTATCACACAAGAGCTTTTTTAGTCAACATTCAATGATCAAAAAATTTCTGGCAACATTTCTGGGATATTTTGCACTGGTATCGGAAACTAGACTGATGGTAGATGAATTTAGGTGACAGAAATATTATAAATGTTGACCTCATAAGCTGCCAGGCCAGTGTTAAGGATAAATGTTAGGTGAAAAAGTGCTCGTGTGATACCGGCTTAACCCCATCTCGAAGCCTCTACTCCATTAATACTCCACAGAGACACAGCTAAACAACTTGAATCAACATAGAAATACAATTAAATAACAAATACCATAACAGTGGCTATATACAGCCCATTTGCTCTAGCCCTTATATTAGTTACAAGAGGTGGTGGATGGGACTAGTCAGCCTTGGTTGGCACCCCCCATCTAGGGGAGACAAACTTATACAAATCCGGGTGGATGGGACTCTTCAGCCTTGGTCGGCAACCTGTCTAGGGGAGTAAACCTTATACAAATCAGTACTGCTTACCTAAGGGTGAAGCAGGTTAGTGGATGGACTAGCCGCGCACCATTGTAGAAAAATGGTGCTAAACATATAGAAGGTCTCGGAGTCAGACGGACCCTAAGTTGAGTGGTCAATCCTGTAAGTCCTTTGAAATGACAGAGCTGGATAATCTAATGCCAAAGGAGAACCCAAAACCATTCCCATCAACGGCAGGAACCACAAATCACCACTATCGAATCGCGTCCATAACCCGCTGGAAGAAAGACAGGAAACAGCCTCCCCTGGACAGCAACAACAGGGTACCACAGTCGCCCATAACAACCACACCAGGAGAAGCGCGTGGCTTACCCTACGTATAGCATACGCGAGGGAGGACATCCACCACAGTTTGTTGGTTTGTGCCCCCGGGCGCCAGGTGAACAATGGCCATCCACACCTGGGCCAGACCTGGACTATACGGAGGAGGACTTTATGGTAATTAGACACCAACCTCCTTCATTCCTCTCCAACCACCCTGGCGTTTCAATGCACCACTACCACAGCTAGACGAGGCTGTGCTTGGAATGCCACGGGACAAGAAGATAAGCAGACCATTCCATACAAGCCTCTAAATAGAGAGAGGCCTCCAACCATGTAAATTATTTATCCCATGTACCATTAGACATTAAGCTACTACCTTTTATTATTAATAAATAAAGAACACTATTCCCTGCCTATTCATGTATGCATTATATTTTTAAGGCTTTAGACAACCAAGCAATAAATAAAAAAACTATATTTCCCATGCCTCTTATGTTCCGGAAACCGCCGACTTGTCACTCTCCGTAAAATCAAATACTACCTGGCCGAAATCAGGGTTGAGTTAGGCAAGTCGAGGCACTGTGTCTCATGGAGTTTCTGTGGGAGAGTATATGTGATTAACTCGACCGGATAGCACATCCGAATGAGGCTAGCCAAAATCCTTTAAATCGTGCCCTGCAAGCAGAGACTGTGACCAGACGAGAGTGTGTGTGTGGAGGCCATCCTGGAAGTGACCCGCGTTAGTGCTACCTGTGTGAAGGTACCTCTGGACCTCCCCCCCTTGGCAACCAGGCCAAGACGGACCCCGCACTTGGTCGCCCCACGTGTGTCAGATCTCTACAAGACTAACCTCTGCTATACTCCTACCCGAAATTAAGTGCTTTCTGTTTTACTTATTGTATTTCGTGATTATTGCAAGGTTGTGCAGGATATGTTATGTGTTCCATTAACGTAAACACCAGAGATCTTTTATTCTCTCCTTAGTCCCTTTTATTACTCGTGTCATGAGTACAGTACAAACGCTATCCTGGGATTGATCTATATATATACTTCGTAATATACAGTATATTCTTGTATTACCATTAAGTTTATATATATATCCGTTCGGCCCGAATACCCGCACACTACACGTAAATACTGTGAACACCCCTGACAGATCTGACTTTAAGTTATTTAGGATCATCAGGGTACGCGTATCGGTTATAAATGTTCACAGAGAGTGTTAACTATCGTGTCTCTAAGTTAAACCTCCTTTTATTTATGTTTCCTGGTTTCACACCCAGTTTAAACATTTAACTTGAATTCATAGTAATTCCATTTTGCCCATATCGCGTTAATATTTCTATGCTGAGGGCTTTGATCTTTTCTATAAGACGAATCTTAGTTTGCTCAGTTCCCTGAACTGCGATTATTAAATCTAACTGCATACGTTAGTAGAGAATTAAAACCTCTCTCTTTATTTATAACTCATTAGTTATTTGTCTTTCAACTGATATTTCTATTTTATATATTTGGTCTATTTGAGACGTCGTGACCTCAGTATTTTGACCCTACACCGCGTCACATTTTACCACGCGTTAAGTTTGACCTTTAGGATATCAGTTGTCCTTTGAGACTAACCGCTCTGTTAGCATTTATGCGATATTTATATATTCATCACCTGTTACTCAATTGTGATTTAGCTATTATCAGTGTTAATTGATTATGCATCATCTATACTTCAACAATATTATTATTCCTTTTTGAAGCAGGTTAGAGAGTATTTTTCCCAATAAATACCACTCAACCCAGTACCCATTTATGTTCTATGCCAGTGCCCTGATCCAAAGTGAAATAAAAACTTGTGAAACCCAACCGTGTAGGCCCTATTCTGTATCATTGGTAGAGATTGAGGAGATTTATAATTGTATATCTGGAGTTAGCTGTGTTCCTGCTGAGTGTTATAGTTCGTAAAAGCTTTCCTAAGGTGGAAAGAGAGAACTGAAGTACACGGGCAAATATTATTGCCCGGCATAACACTGGTGGCCGCTGTGTCTCAACACGGCATAGCGACTGATTTTAATTTATCTCAATCTTTACCAGTGTGCGAATCATCATGGCGGGAAAATCGCTAGAAATTATTCCACTTAAACCGGAGGACCATGATATAGCTACTTTCCTCGAAGTTGTGAAACCTGTCCTGGACATTGTATTCCAGAACGACGACAATGCGAAAATTCACACTGTTGTCATGAAGTTAGGCAGGCATATGTCCCTCGTGTCCGGTATTGTGCGTGATTCTCCCAAGTTAACGTGGGCCCAGTTTGAAACCTATACCACCTCAGCAATTACCCCATCTTTAGGTGAAGTTGTAGCCGATAGACAGTTTCACCTAGTTAAATACGCAGGGAATCTAGACTACACAATTAACCAGTTGACCCAACTGGCACTGACCGCATTTCCCACGGACACTGCTGCCAAAAGAAAAGAAAGTGTGTTTAGAGCTTTGTTGAGGATACTTCCCACACCTGTGAGAGATAATTTTGCCATAGCAGAACCCACGGGTTATGACGTGGACATGCCAGTAATTCGGCGTATCATAGCCCAGAAACAGACTCAGGAGACAGATAAAATAGCCGTGATTAACCGTTCCACTACTCAACCTCAAGCTTCGATAACTTTTCCCTCACCTACTGATTTTAGCCATTCCCATGACAAAATGGAAGAATGAGCTAGGATCCGACCCTCAGACTGGAAGCCATGTACTTCTAGGTGCCCTCTTGTCTCACTTAAAAGGTCATTTGGGGAACTACTGAAACGTTGACAAAAATCCCTCAGTTTTGAAGCCAGATTCCGTGGATTAAACCCCGACGCGTGGCTACCATAACCGAAGATGGGACTGCAGGAGAAGAGGGAAGCGAAGAGAGCGAAATAGCAGAGGATATTGAGATAGGAGAGGAAATCACAGAATGTCAGGATAGTCAGGATTTTTAATCCGTCCCCGTCCACAGACCGCCAGACTGGCGGGGGCTTGTGATGGGACAGGCAAGGATACCCCCCCCCTCCCCCGTTTACAATAAACTCACCCTAAAGGCCGTGTCTCACACAGTACGGCCACCGCTCGACAGAGGACGACTTGCACTTTTTCGCCGATTGTAATCGAATCACTGGATCACTGCACGATCCTCGCAGGCACACGATTGCTGTACAACAAACCCTCGACAGTCACTCAACACACACACGTCATACACGCCGGCAACACGGCCGTTGTAGAATAAATCGCTGACCGGCGACGCTACTCACTCGGCTATCACACGTTCGTCATACATTTAAAGTACGTTAAGAGCACGATAATGCCGCTTTTGGTTGACAACCATACGTTTACAGCACAACAGACGCACATACGTTGAATGATAAATACGACAGTTGTAGGCCACACACGATATTGACATGGCAAAGGAACCGCCCTATGTATATATATACTGTATATATATATATATATATATATTTATAATTAACACCCCGTTCTTAACATTAATCATCAATTACAAACCCCAATATACTTGAATAAAACTATAATAATAATACGCTGTAGTTAAGTAGTCGATAGGTGAATGTATACGTATATCATTACACGATCTGGTATACACTGACTTTGATGCAGTATATCATTAGTTTACAAGTGGATGTATTTTAATAAACTTGTAGATGTTTATGTTAACTATAGGCTACACACACACACACACACACACACACGCACACAGAGAGAGAGTGAGTGAGTGAGAGAGAACTACTCGCAGACATACAATACAGTATATAGACTAAAATAATGCACACACATACACACACACAATATATATAAAATGCCCCAGAACGAGAAGCCCACCACAGAAGCCACGAACGAACACCACACAGAAACACCCAAAGGAAAGGTCCACAGAACGAAAGGACCAGCTGACCGAGCCAGCCAATTCAGACAGGCCCAAGCCCGCAGGGCTAAGCAGCTCCAGGCCGCACCTATCTACCTTTTCTAAACTGACCATTTTCCACACCTCACGTACACTACCCCTCGTGTCCTACACTCCTAACTACAAAGATGATGAACAGGAATATACATTCATATTAAAAACACCCATGCCCTGTCCCGACGTTGAGCCAATGCCAACACATCAGACAGCCATAATTATATCTATGTATGTTCTTACATCCGAGAAGTAGATGTTATATATCTTAGAAGTTAAAACACCCACGCCTGTCCCTAGACCTTGTATATCATTTCCCATGACGAGTATAGATATATGTAACCCGTGCTCAGTCGCCCCCTTGCATTGTTCCTCTAGTAACTAAGTGTCTCTAATATTAACTGCCACCAGTATTGATACGACATAGCGGCACTGTCCTTGTGTTGTATTGTGCCAAGTACAGATCAACCAGGTTTCATCACCTTATTAGGACGACGACTATAATGTCGTCGATCATCGATGTATGCAATCCTTAGTTTAAGTATTAATATTAACATTCCCTAACATCTTGTCTTGCCAGACTAAGCTTCTGAAGACCCATCGCCCCATAAATCTATGTATTCAATCCTTAGGTTAAGTATTTTTATCCGCCATTGTGTTCACCTTTTTCCATTTACTTTTCCACAATTGTCATACGTCTTCCCCTTGCCTCCTTCGTATCCACAGTCCACACTACGCCAATTTACTTCGTGTCATACACCTCTTACCCCAACCAGAGATTGTATAAGATAACCTGGTTACCAGTATCTGTCATAAGTACCCCGAAACAATAACTAAGTACCCCTACGAACTGCCGCTGTTGTTGGTATATTTATATTTAATAGAAAACGCAGTTCCCAGGGCCAACTAATAGTATCCATAACCCCTCGGACTGATCACATAACTCTATCTTTTCCAGACTCATCTACCACCCCATAGTTGCATTCCCCGGTAGCATTTGGCTAACGTATTCTACTGCCTTTTCAAACTTCCACATCAACTGCAGCCTAATGCCACCCCCACGCCCAGAGACCTTAGGGTCAAATTCCCCTATAGCCCCCTGCACTCCTCCCCTCTCATTATAAGACCCCGCACTTCTCTACTCTTGTCCGACCTAGCCTCTCTCTCATACCTCTTGAAGATCCTTGAATTGTCCGTTGCTAACGCTCTCCAACCTTTTATATATATACTCCTATCCAGCCTACCTTCACTTAGTAGGCCAGAACAACATTAGAACTTTACTAGCCCCTTGCATGCCATCTATTCTCTTACAACCCATTCACAACCCTGCACCCAATGGTCGTCGGTGTGAGGCTAACCGCCTCGCCAGTAACTAACTGCTATTGCCATACTTCCAGATAAATGTGGCAGAGTTAGCAACCCAGTCTCCACCACATCCAGCAAACCCTACAATTAACAACCAGCCGAGTAAAACCAGCTAGCTAAGGCACCTTCGGTTTTGGTATTAAGGATGCCCACATCTGTCTCATACACAGAGGGTTATTACAAACACTGGTGATATGGCAAGCCCCTAGCCACAGCCGCCGGACGACTATCACAGAGAGAGGGCGCCCAGCTCCCCCTTTTTGCCCACCCGAGGAGGGAGACCCCCACCCCCGCGGAGGTATACCTGGCCCCTGTTTTGACTTCCGAGTCATTGCCAGGTAGCACAGGAATTCTTCCTATCAATGAACTAACCATGCATGATTAACACCTTTACTAACCTCTATTAACTCACAATAAACCATTTACCTTTCTTGCATACTCTGATCACTAAATTAGCACCTCAGCTATACCATAGAATGAAGATTGAACAATCTAAGAGAGACGCTCGTATCACAGCTGTCCCCATCCTCCTCGCAAAGTAGATCCAGTCTCTCTCCCCTAAATACTTCCAGTAGAGCCAAAATAGTACCTCTTACTAAGGCTCAGTTATATGAAAATATAAAGGCTTCCTATTGCCATGTGCCACAACAGTAAATACCATCTTACCTAGTCCCCATATCTATTGAGAGCTCAAATAAGTCCATAAGACTCGAGATCCCTACTGTCTACAGGGTCCAGAACCGAGCCTATAAATCTAGCTCCCGCCCCCAGTCAAATCAGTTGAAAGCTAGACACCAACCAGGGGTCACTACCCTGCAGTTAACTTCTAGCTCTGCCCTTGTGTTGTTCCGGAGTGAGATTCCAGAGCCGGCAGACTCCGTGGCAGATTTGGATAGAAGGACCTGCCCACGTATTTGAGAACTTCACACATATGGACCCCCTGGACGGCGGCGGAACCAGTCGTTAGCCCCCAACATCATGGACGCAAGATAACCAGGACCAGACCCATCAGATACTACCCAAGATTCCCTTTAGCAGTACTACATATTACTGAGCTGTTTAGAGATTCACTAATTAATATTTCTACGAAGTGGCTATCTCTTTGCCCCAGTATAATTCATATAACCATTCAATTAGGAAGTGCTAAGCGTATCAGTGTTCAATAATTAACAGGCGATACTAACTCTCGTAATCAACCATATATCCAGATATTATTACCTAGAAGGAAACCCTAGTGATATCTGAATGTTCGCCCACTCATTTGCGTTCTATGTATTTCTGAGACAAGAATATAAAACTTAGATCAGTACCCCCTGAGGTTACTAGAACTCCCGTGCTCTAAAATACGCGTGTCTAATCTAGTCTGTGAACTACTACTTGTGCACCAGAGCTACCAGTAAGAAATCTAACAGTGAATATGATTCTATAAGTAACATTGATGGTCTTCGGTATATAAACCTGTTGAATTAAAGCCAGTGATCAGAAGATTAATACCTGAACGTTGGAAGTGGGAGACTAGGCTCCATCCAGATCCACTTATGCTAGTGTTGTTCGATTCTATTATATTGTCTTACACGAGTATTCTGCAGTGGTATATAAATAAATGTGATCGTGTAACTTGCTACCATGTGTTTCTTTGTGTTCTCTATTCCTCATATCTTGTATTGTGCATGCAGCCTTATATACCCAGTCAATTAGAACTCACATTCCCCAAGTTAAACCTGTAGAAAAACAGGGTATAACAATATATAAAGTAAATAATACACAACCAACCACGCAAACGCACACACACACAAACACGCACACACACACATACACACAATATATATAAACTAAATAATACACAACCAAACACGCAAACGCACACACACACACACACACAATATATAACACTAAATAATACACAACCAACCACGCAAACGCACACGCACGCACGCACACACACACACACGCAATATATATAAACTAAATAATACACAACCAACCACGCAAACGCACACACACACACACACACACACGCATACACACACGCAATATATATAAACTAAATAATACACAACCAACCACGCAAACGCACACACACACACACACGCACGCACACACACACACACACACGCACGCACACACACATACACACACACAATAAATATAAACTAAATAATACACAACCAACCAGGCAAACGCACACACGGACAAACACAAACACACACACACAATATATATATAAACTAAATAATACACAACCAAACACGCAAACGCACACACGCACACGCACAAACACACACACAATATATATATAAACTAAATAATACACAACCAAACACGGAAACGCACACACACACACGCACAAAAACACACACACACACACACAATATATATAAACTAAATAATACACAACCAAACACGGAAACGCGCACAGACACACACACGCGCACAAACACACACACACACACAAACTACTCACACACATAATATATAGACTAAAATCATACACAATCAACCATCGATCAGAGGATGACAATGAAGATATCCCAGGATTCACGTACGCTCGTTGCACAACATATACACGGGCGTCACACGATCAAATTTAACGTTTTTTTAACCGTTTTTTCTGCCGATGATCGGCCAGAATTTAGTGCAGCCACTATTTTTTGGCCAATCACCGCCGACCATTTCCGCGCCACTCGACCACCCCTCACCTACCACGATACGAGGCGATCTTTTTACACGATCACAGACGATGTCAGACAATCCCGGATAAAATTCAAATATTTTGAAAATATCGGCTGTGGTCGGCGGCTAACGTACTGTGTGAGACGCGGCCTTAAGCGGGATCAAACCTAGACTCTTGATAGATACAGGCACGGCGTGTCCCTGTCTTTTCTCTTCATTTTACCACAAAAACCAAGTTCCTTTTGGCCCCTTCAACCCTCCACCATAGTGTTAATTGAAGCGAACGACGGTGTCATTCCAAACCATGGGGAAACTAGGCCACTCTATGTCCGCACTCCCCTCCCTGATCATGACACACATCACTCTTTCATGATCGTTCCCTATCAAGAAACCAGGTACGATGGATATCTAGGTTTCGATCTGTTGACTGCTCTAGATGCAAATATTAGTTGCGGTAGCAGAAAACTAACTTTCCACCCCCCTACTAAAAAAAAAAAAAAAAAAAAAAAAGGTAAGAAAGAACCCCACCTAACCTAATCAAAAGAACAGTAAAAAAGAACCTCAGATTAACGAACCTCACCTACCCTCATAAATGCCACCTTCAAGTTAGCCCTAACCAGGCCATCCTCACTATCAAAACCGCTCAGGCTGTTACCTCCAAAGCCGTAACGCTACCCCCTCACCATGAAAAATGGATTCCCATTTTACCTACGTTACCTGGTGACGTCGTAATTACCCCTAACCTTCAAAGTCTGTTTGATCATAACTGTCTAACCGCCCCAGCCATTATTCCCCATAAACTCAGCTGTATCAAAATAGCAAATATCTCAGATCAACCCCTTACCTTACCGAAAGGATTAGCTATCGGAGAGCTAGAGTCCCACGATGAGGAATTAACCCTAGCTAATGAACAAGTCCCCCAAACCCCCCCAATTCCCAGACATGCCTTCTCACTTGACCCCCCAACAACAACTTGACTTGCACGACTTGATGACTTTGTACCAAGACATCTTCGCCACGTCCAGCCGAGACGTCGGGAAAACTAACGTACTCCACCACCCCATTCATACGATAGGGCACCCAATTAGACAACCGATTCGTAGAAAAAAACTCATACAAAGACAAGAGGAAGACTCTCATGTGAAAGAAATGTTAGATACAGGCGTAATAAAAAAATCTACCAGCCCGTGGTCCTCCCCTGTAGTATTAGTCCACAAGAAAGATGGCTTCACTAGGTTTTGTATAGATTATCGCCAACTCAATGACGTAACAATCAAAGACGCCACCCCCTTCCTCGCATTGACGACTCTCTAGATTCCTTGCTAGGCGCCAAATGGTTCACAACCCTTGACCTTCAGGCCGGATATTGGCAAGTCCCAGTACTTACGGAACACCAACAGAAAACAGCTTTTGCAACCAGTCAAGGGAGACTACGAGTTTACCGTACTGCCGTTCGGCCTTTGTAATGGCCCTGCCACTTTCTCCATGCTCGTGGAATCCGTGTTACAAGGATTGACATGGGAAACCTGTTTAGCCTATCTTGATGACATCATTGCATTTGGGAAAACCTGGGCAGAACATGTCCAACGTCTTCGCCAAGTATTCCAAAGAATTAAAAAAGCACCATTAAAATTCAAACCCTCCAATTGTACTTTAGCTCAAAAAGAAGTTAATTTTCTAGGTCATGTTGTCTCCGAGCAAGAAATCGCCCCGGATTCCGCTAAACTCAAAGTCATCAGTGCCATCACGCCCCCCACTAATGTAAAAGGTGTCCGAGCCTCTTTAGGATTGGCCTCCTATTACCGTAGATTCGTCAAGAATTTCGCCACCATCGCCAAACCCCTACATGACTTAACAAAATAAGAAGAACCCTTCTTGTGGACCTCTCATTGCTTGCAAGCCATTCAATCATTAAAAGACCTTTTAGTAGCCTCCCCAGTCGTCTCCTTCCCAGATTACACACAACCCTTTCGTTTGTATACTGACGTGTCTCAATTCGGTATCGGTGCAGTCCTCGGTCAAACCAGAGATGGACGCGAGCACATTATTGCCTGCACCAGCCGAACCCTAAATCCTGCTGAGATTAACTATCCTGTCACCAAACGAGAATGCTTAGGGATCATCTGGGCCCTCCAATATTTCAAAGCCTACCTTGCCGGCGTCAAAACTACCATTATTACAGACCACCACTCCCTCCAATGGCTTAGAAAGTCAGATACTAAAAATGCTTTGACTGTCAGATGGCGCGAATCCCTTGAAGAGTTTAATTTCGAGATAGCTTATCGGCCCGGTAAACTTCACACAAATGCCGACGCTCTCTCTCGACTCCCTCTTACCCACACCTCGCCTAAGACCCCCCCCCCCCAATGACCATACCTACCCTATCCTAGCCATCCACCATCAAAATTCCGTTGATCAAGAGCAACAACTCCTGTTGCAACAATTTCAACAACAACAGGAACCCGACTGGATAACTAGACACCTTTTCTCTCAACTCCAGAGGAAAGGAGACAACCTATATACTACTGATGGGAAAATTGTCCTTAGTCTCCAAACCGCCCTCCATACCATGCAATCTTTGCACACCCATAATGGCATTAATTTAGCTCAACGTAAACTCACCTCCACCTTTCAACTAGTATATTGGACCCCCTCCCCTTATATCACAGCCAAGAAAGTCACAGAAGCATGCAGAGCTTGTGTTTTGGGTAAGGATCGTACCCGCACCCCAGGCCCTTCCGGCAAACTTGTTGCCTCCAAACCTTGGCAATTACTTGCCGTAGACATAATGGGGCCCCTTGAAGGTATCAAAGGATTTAACTATATAATCACTTTCGTGGACACATATTCAAAATACGTAATTGCCTGTCCATCACACTTCTTTCTCAGTAGCCGAAGCTATGATTCAACACGTCTTCCCCTATTTCGGCCTTCCTGAAGCTATTCACTCTGACAACGCACCCGAGTTCACAGGACATATTTGGACTCAAATTTCACAAATGTGTGGGTTCAAAATCAGCCACTCCTCTCCCTACTGGCCCCAAGGCAACTCTATTTGTGAAAGGAGCCACCGCACCATTGCTAATCAGATTAGAACCCGATTACAACAAATGAACACCTCAGACTGGCCTAGCCAAGTCAAAATAGTGCAATGGGGAATCAACACTTGTCCCCGCCAGGACGGGATTTCCCCTCACGAACGCGTTTTTGGCGTACCCCCTCTCCTCCTTCTCTTACGCCATTTGTCTGTCCCATACAACCTCTTCCAATTTTGATCAGTCCCTTGTACACTTAAAAAACCGTTTCCGCCAATTACAGTACCTCAAAGATCTCAAGCCAGACGAGACCCCGAAAGTTAGCCCTCACCACGTAGGCGATCTAGTAATGGTGGCTATTCTACCAGTACCATCTAAGTTTAAACCTAGGTATAAGGGTCCATTTGAAGTCTCACCGTTCCTAACTGCTACCAGGTCACCAACAACTACCACGGAGAATCACGTACCTACCGAAATCGATATGTAAGCCGGTTCCAACCTATTGATGAAAATATAGCAATGCTTGCTGACCCTGATCCTATTGACCAATGCCTTGTAAATAATGACCAAACCCTAAGTACAACAGAGCCTTTGACCCCGCAAACCCCCCTCATCAATCCACCCCTAACACAATCACTTCTACCAAGACTTCCATCACCTCTTTCTTTCCCCCCCCCAATTCTCCTTCTAACCTTCACCATCTAAATAATAATAATAATAATAATTAAAGTTGCAAGCAACGTTGTCCGGGGTTCGACGGTTTTGCAAGCAGGGTATTGTGCTGGATACAATTGCTGTGTCACAGATATCAAAAGATCATTTAACTTATCGGGCACGGAGAAACTACAGAAGGAGCAGATTGTGCAAACAAACAAGAGCGAGAGAGGGAGAGATTGGCTGTAAAAGGGATCTGCCTCTATCCGTTTAGTAACAGAGTTGTAGATATGTGGAATAGGCTACCGAGTGCTATAATGGGATCAAGAACAATAGAGCTTCAACTTGAAATTAGATAGAACGAGATGGGTTGGGTGTGAAAGGGATCTGCCATGTCAATCGGGTCAATCGGCTCTGGAGACTCCCGTTTTCTTATTTTTTTAATTTTCTCATTTGTGAAGGAGAGAGGGAGTATGGCGAGAGAATAGGATGTCGTAAACGTAAGGAAGATAGCGATAAATATGAGAGAGAGAGAGAGCGCGGGATGGGTTGGGTGTGAAAGGGATCTGACATGTGTGGGCCAATCGGCTCTCTGCAGACTCCGGTTTTCTTATGTTCTCATTTGTGAGAGAGAGAGAGAGAGACTAGGATGTCATAAATGTAAGGAAGACAGAGATAAATGAGAGAGTTTTTATGAGATGGGCTGGGTGTGAAAAGATCTGTCTTGTGTGGGCCAATTGGCTCTCTACAGACTCCCATTTTCTTATGTTCCTATTTCTTACAATTGTGTTTTGGTTGCAGGTATAATATGATAACATGGGTGTATAGTAAGTAGTGTAAATAACAGGTAACGTTTATGAGATGGGTTGAGTGTGAAAGGGACCTGCCTTATTTGGGCCACTTGGCTCTCTGCAGACTCCCATTTTCATCTTGGTTGCATGTGTAAGGGATCTGCCTCATTTGTACCGGTGTGCAATCAAACAAGAGCGAGAGAGAAAGAGATTGGCTGTGTAAGGGATCTGCCTCTATTCGCTTGGTAAAAGAGTTGTAGATATGTGGAATAGGCTACCAAGTGCTATAGTGGGATCAATAACAATAGAGCTTCAAAATAAAATTTGATAAGACGAGATGGATTGGGTGTGAAAGGGATCTGCCGTGTGTGGGCCAATCGGCTCTCTGCAGACTCCCATTTTCATCTTGGTAGCATGTGTAAGGATCTGCCTCCTTTGTACCAGTGTGCAAATAAGAGAGAGATTGGCTGTGTAAGGGATCTACCTCTCTCGTAACAGAGTCGTAGATATGTGAAATAGGCTACCTAGTGCTATAGTGGGATCAAGAACAATAGAGAATTTCAAGATAAAATCAGATAGTCATATGGACGAAATGGGTTGGATGTGAAAGGGATCTGCCTTTTGTGGGCCACTTGTCTCTCTGCAGATTCCCATGTTCATTTTGTAAGGGATCTGCCTCATTTGTACCGGTGTGCAAACAAACGAGCGACAGAGAGACTGGGTGTGTAAGGGATCTGCCTCTATTCGTTTAGTAACAGAGTTGTAGATATGTGGAATAGGCAGACTCCTGTTTACTTATGTTCTCATTTGTGAGAGAGAGAGCGAGGCTCCCTATTTCCTATTCTCATGCACTAGTACAGTATGTCGTAATCGTAAGGAAGACAGCGATAAATAAGAGAGAGAGAGAGAGATAACTAATGCATAGCTACCTAAATTCCATTTGTATGAAGAAATTATAGAAGAAGTAAGTAAAGTAAAGTATCTAGGACACTATATTTCATGTGATCGCTCAGATGATGAGGATATGGGTCGTCAGCGAAGGCAACTTTACATGCAGGGAAATTCAATATTAAGAAAATTTCATATGTGCACATGGGATACAAAAATAACATTGTTCAACTCCTACTGCTCACCAATGTATACAGCACAACTATGGTGGAACTATAAGAAAATGACAGTGAATAGACTAAGTATCTCATATCACAATATCATGAAAATGTTTCTGGGGCTCTCAAAATATGAGAGTATAAGTACGCTATGTGCCTATATGAACTTACACTGTTACAAATCACTCATTAGAAAGCTAACATATAAATTCATTCAGCGCCTTAACACTTCTGAGAACAGGATCATTAAAATGCTACAAACTCCAAGCATAGTGTACACCTCCAGGATCCAGGCACACTGGAGGAAGTTGCTCTATATTTAACCTTAAGTAATGATTTCAGGTCTGCTACTCTACAGAATTAGCATACCGGTACTGATCCTCATAGTACAGTACAGTACCGATATTCCTATACTGTACTGTAGCAACATACTGTACCGGAAGCTAAATGATGTGAGGCATGGTACTGTACACAATTAGGACAGTGGTTTTGGTAACACAGTAGTTTGATGACCACTGTTTTTGGTTGAGGCAGTGCTGTGAACTACATGATAGCAAGCTGGGTATTATTTAATTTCTTTTTATTTTATGTAGCCTATGTACAGTAGCTTATATATATTTATATATATTTATGTTACTGTAAGGTATATATGGACCCCAGTATGGTCCCCTCTGTACTGTGTGAGTCTGAAATAAAGTATTATTATTATTATTATAGCAACACTCAAACAAGCACACACATAGCTACACAAGACCATCACACAAGCACACACATGACTATCTAGCGACGAACTGTCCTGTTTACATATCATACACACTCCCCCCATCCCCATTCCATCACTTCGTATGTACGATATTATTTCCGTCTTTTTTACTGTGTATGGATTAAGTTATTGGTGTTCACTCTTGACATATGTGTCCTGCTACTTCTGTATGCATACATAATAGCATGAAAGTGATCAATACGCGCATATGAAGCTATGTATCTCGTATATCGGGGTTCTCTTCCCTTCCATCGGTCCACCCCTTATACCTCCTCCCTATCCCATATGTGTACACATTATATTTTAGCTTTCCGAAGGTAAATACGTACTTCCGATAAATATCTAGCCTTGTATTTAAATCATGAATCCTGTTTAATGTCATTATTTAATAGAAACATGTGTAAGGTTACATTTATACACAGGATAAGATAAGCAAATACAAACCTCAGAGCATAATCATTGGCGATGAGAGGGAGGACGTACTGTAGGTGCGAGTCTCTGGGGAGGGTGGGGGGGAAGGTGGTGGTTGTAGGCAGTGTTACCAGTTGTACCGCTACATATTACCGCTAGATGTAGAGCTATATTTACTTCAGTTTAGCAGCCATTTTTTCATATCTAGCGAGATTTACTAGGGATAATTTGAAAATTTCAGAAATTCTAGTCATATTACATTGTAAAATTTGCAAAACAAACAAACCAAAACTCTTTAGAAATTGCAGCATTATTCTAACATTGTTTGACTATGTAGCAACATGCTAGCGACTTTTGAGAAAGGATCTAGCGGTATTTTGTGGAGACATACTGGGAGGGTGGGAGGGAGGTGGTGGTTGCAGTGTTGCCAGTTGTAAAGCTACATATTACCGCTAAATGTAGAGCTATTTACTTCAATCTAGCAGCCATTTCTTTTATATCTAGAGACATTTACTAGGGATAATTTGAAAATTTCAGACATTCTAGTCATACTACATTGTAAAATTTGCAAAACAAACAAACCAAAACTCTTTAGAAATTGCAGCATTATCCTAACATTGTTTGGCTATGTAGCAACATGCTAGCGACTTTTGAGAAAGGATCTAGCGGTATTTTGTGGTAACACTTTAGGAGGGTTAAAATACGAGTCACACGGGCAATTGCCAAAACTTTAAAGGTCCATATCATTGTTATTAAACTAAGCATTTGGCAAAGGGAGGAATTGTTAAAAACCTTAGCCAATACTCTGTCATTCACCAAAAATAAATTTGAATTATCATTATTATTTGGTAGGGTAGGTATGTATAGGTAGGTTGGCTAAATAATTGCTGGAATTCGTAGGGACTCGAACTGTTTTGAGAGCGTTAAATAAAAAAAATTATAGATCTGAATAATAAAGAGATTATGTTATTAACCCTCCTCTAGCGGGTGCTCTGTGGCCGTTTTGGGCCTTTCTGGGCCGTTCTGACTGCTATATCAACCATCAGTATTAACCCGGCAAGCGCGATAGGCCTCACGGAAGGCTTCCTATAGGGAACGCGATAGGCCTCACGGAAGCAGGACCATAAAAAAAGCCTTCCATAAAAAAAAGGGCCTATCAAAACAAAGGAATTTGTCTCTAGGTGAGATAATTCCCCTCCAGTACTCATCCATGTAAATCTCACCCACCCCCCTCCCCACCTTCCCCACCTTATTCCCCCCTCCCTCCCCTCCTCAATTATCACCTATTTTTCCTCTTATTATCATCATTTATCGGTTATTTTTCTCTCCCGCGATAATGTAGCACAAGTGGGTTGCATAAAAGATCGTTATGCAACACCCAGACACCGGCACACACCGCCCCGCTCTTCTCAGTTGACTCCCAGACAGCGAGAGGGGAAGGCTGCCTGTCTCTCTCTCTCGCCTGAGATTATGACCGGGTGGCCAATATCTTCGTTTTTCACCACCCAAATGCTTTTCCCACTTATTTTAGCACTCTTGAAGGTTCATATATACATCATATATGTAAAATAAAAGCATACCGAAAACAAATAATGGTTTATATTGTAAATATAACGAATTCTGTCAGAATCCAGGGCTAGAAATGCACAAATAACTACCCTAGCACCTACGTCTATATCGCGCTTGTCAGGTTAAAGGAACTGTATTGCGCCGAAAACTAGGTGGAAATCGCTACACAATGACGCCACATGCAGCTACGTAGCACTCGTGGAGCACTGACAGTGTTACCTCGAAGATGGAAGTTTAGCTGATTTTGCTACCCTTGCTCACTTTTAGCGAACTATTGGTTACACTGTCATCCTCACGCGCGGTGGGGGAACTGGAGTTAGTGTGGGCCGGGAGGCCACAGATGTCGGACGTATGGATCATTACTATCCCACCCATTTTCACTCTATTTCAACCCTTTTTTCACCCGTTTTTTGCCAGTTTTTTCAACTCGACCTATGTGGTGTGCCGCTTTTTAAGGGTTAAGCAAAACTGGGGGATGCGTGGAAGCCTATAGACTGTAGACGGTAAACTTTGTGTGGGTAGCGAATGCGGTTTTAAAGTAATTTAAGAATAGACAGTTTTCAATGCTGCGGCCAAACTATTCCACCCATTTATATTCTTTTGGTATCAAAACGTTAGGAATCGCGAGCCTCACCCAACTACGCAAGCATGGCTTTGATCATCGGCGTAGTTTTCAAGATGTGGAATTTTAAGTGGAATTCGAGGTTTTTTCAAGATTACCGGAAAAAAACTCACGTGCAAAAGCAAAACCGTAGGGGAGTGCGTATGCCAAAGCCCAGCCGTTTCCTGTGAGTGGGAGAGACGGTATTTAGGCGTCAAGTTTTTTGGGAAATCGGCTGCCACGGACCTGTTTGGCCGCCATGCCGGATGTTTAGCATATAAAAAGTTGCCCAATACAAAAACGCACCTCTTGTGAAAGTTTGATCCCGATCCAAAAAGCGGTTCTGGAGTTATTGCGTCGAAACCGGCGCGTAAGAAGAATTTGGATGAAAACCCAGGTTTAATGATTACAATAGGGGTTCCCCGTAGGGGACGAACCCCTAATAATAATAATTCTTTATTCCAGACACAGAAGATAAATACAGTATAAATACAGTACGACCTAATGGTCCATATCACATACACTTCTTGTGAGAGCACAGGTAATATACACAAAAATATATTAACCCGGGAGCTGCGGGTAGACTCTTAAGAGTTCCCCCGGCGCACTGCGGGTAGACTCTTAAGAGCAGAGACTTTGAACACGTACCAAAACCGCGCGTTTATAGCCAGGCGGCTGAAAATTGGTGTGGGTATTGTACTACATGTCAACTCTCGATACCACCCCGCCAAACGCTCGCCCCGCACTCGTGCAAGCACCACCGCGCCAGTAACCACGCACTAGTCATGGAGCCTACACGTCCCTCACGCTCGCTCCCTGATGACACAACCAGCCCTCCTTCTGGTGGTGTTAGCCGCCGTGGAAGGCAGAGGGTGGCTGCCAAAGACCCTAGCTACCAGTACGACACGCCCTACAGCTCAGAGGACGAATCACCAGCACCAAAAGCACGTAAAACACGTGCAAGCAGGGCAATGGCACAGAGGTCATTGGTCTTCCGGGACACTCCCACCCCGACCCAGGCCACTGCAACAACCACTACCACCACCACTGCCACCACTGCCACCCCTGCCACCCCTGCCACCGGTACCCAGCGACGCAGGAGGCCGCCCTAGGGCTGCATTACCTGCGGGGGCAGGAAAAATTAAAGGCACGGGCGTAGGAAGAGAACCCGTACGCCAGCCACAGTGCCCCTACCACCACCCCCACCACCAGCCGCCCGTGGCCCAGCTCCCCCTGCTGCCCGTGCCGCCCTGCCGCCCCTGCCGCCCCTGCCGCCCCTGCTGCCCCTGCCGCCCCTGCCGCCCCTGCCCAATGAACAGGGAAGGGGAAGGGGAAAGGGAGAGGGAAAGCGACCTGGGAAAAGCGACTGCTGGCCCTGGTGTCCCTGCCCCTGCCAGCCCCCTGCCGCCCCTGCCGCCCTGCTGCCCCTGCCGCCCCTGCCGCCCCTGCCCAAGGAACAGGGAAGGGGAAGGGGAAAGGGAGAGGGAAAGCGACTGGGAAAGCGACTGCTGGCCCTGGTGTCCCTGCCGGCCCTGCTGCCCCCTGCCGCCCCTGCCGAGCCCCTGCTGCCCCTGCCGCCCCCCTGCCCGCCCCTGCCCAAGGAACAGAGAGAAAGGCGACAGGCACCACCATCATCTTGCCATCAAGGCCACGCACCACTGCTGCCCCTGCCGCCGCCGCCCCTGCCCGCCGCCCCTGCCGCCGCCGCCTGCCACCACCTCTGCTGTCCCTGTCCATAAGACTCCCGCACGTGCCAAAGTGACCCGGAAAAATCTTACACATCTAAGTATGCCGCCCTGCTGTTTGATGGTGATTCGCAGGACATTGGCAGCCCGGGTTTCGACGACGAAGCCCTAGCACGGGACCAAGGGTGGGGGATTTGGGAGTGACAGTGGGAGTGAGTCCGACGTCGGTGACGAAAACGAGGAAGGGCATCGTCTGTCGAGTGAAGAGGAGGTAATGATGATGAAGTGCTGTATCGCGACCATGGAAGCGGTATTCCAGACGCAGAAGAAGGCGCAGACGACAATTCCGATCCCTGCATGCCTTCGTTCGATTGGTCTGACGGGGTCAATTTTGTACCTGACGTGCCCCAGTTCAATCCTGGGACGTCAGGAACAACTGACAACTGGCCCTGTGATGATCAAGCGAACGAAAGCGACTCTTCCTCGCTTTTTTTCGACATGGAGGTAATGACGTACATCGTTGCCCAAACAAACGCCTACTACAGGTGGGTGTTTGGCAGATTGGACGTCCTTTCTCCAAAAGCGAGAATACGAGGCTGGGTGGATACGACTGTGGCAGAATTTCTGACGTTCTTTTGCCTTGTTGTTCCTCATTGCCTCTGATCAAGAAGCATGTGTTGCAACACTACTGGAAGCACGACCCTCTCATCGCCACCCCAACTTTTCAATAAGTTCATGACTCGTGACAGATTTTGTTGCTGCTAAGATTTATGCACTTTGCAGACAACGAAAATCCTAACAGGATTGACAGGATATGAAAGTTCCGGGATGTGTTCACCATGTTGTTGGAGAGGTATAGGAAATACTTTTACCCCTTCTCAATTTGGTGATTGATGAGTCGCTCGTGCTCTTCAAAGGACGTCTTGTTTTCAAGCAGTATATCCCCTTGAAGAGGCATAGGTTCGGAAATCAAGCTCTTCGTGTTGTGCGACTGTGAAACTGGAATAGTGCTTGACATGATCGTGTATACAGGCACTGACATTGACATACCGAAAGCCGCTGCCAATGACCCATGGGCATGTCAGGTGCCATCGTCAGGAAAATGTTGGCACCTTACCTGGGCAAAGGCCACATGATCTACACTGCCAACGGGTATACTTCTCCTGCTCTCTGCCAGTTTCTTTATGACAACCAAACGGGGTCATGTGGGACTGTCAGAAAGACAAGAAAGTTTATGCCAAAGTTCACAAGGTGATGTCATTCCTCTCACACAGATGCCTCCTCCAGTGACACACCTTCAGAAGACGACCTGGCCAAGGAACACCGCGAGAGGCATGTGCGAAGAAGGCGACGAAAGGGGGCAGAAATACAAGCAGCTCGAGAAGTGTGGGAAACTGATAGCCCTGAAGTGGAAGGATAAGCGAGACGTCCACCTGCTTTCCACCGTCCACACAGGTGCCCAGGTGGATTCTGGCAAAATCCACTACCGAACCAGGAAGACAATCTACCAAGCCCGACATGGTAGTGGACTACACCAAAACATGCGCCTGGTGGACAAGTCTGACTGTCAGCTGTCAGGTGTTGAGTGTCTGAGGAAGACTGTGAAGTGGTATCACAAGCTCTTCCTCCACCTAGTTGACATAACGATGCTGAACGCCTACAACTTGTGGTTGGGGAAGAAGGATATGGCCCCCCAACCAGAAGCTGAATTCCGGGAGTTCGTGTACAACGTCTCCTACCAACGCCTGGAGAAGTATCCCACCACCACTCACAGACGTACGGCATGGCGTGGGGATCACGTTCCTGACCGCATCCAGCTGGGTGTCGAAAAGACACTACACAACCACACCGAGCTGATTGGCACACGTCACAGGCAGGTGCAGTGCACCGTCTGCAGCTCCAGTGTGAGGAAACCCCATGTGACCAAAAGAGTCACCTCAATGTGCGCCGAGTGCAAAGTTGCACTCTGCCTGGGTGACTGCTTCAGGGACTACCACACCTTCATGGACTACTGCGTGTCGGCCCCCTGCCTTCCCTCCCCTGCCCTGGACTCGCGCCCCGTGCCCTGCCCTGGACTCGCCACCTGCCCTGGCCTGCCCTGCGCTGGACTCGCGCCCTACCTTACCTGACCTGACCTAATTGATCACGCTACCTCATAATGTAACATATATGTTATATAATGTATAAGTTCCAAAGATGTCCCTGTGATATAGCTTTTTACATTATATAATAGTATGTTTCATTATTTTAGTTTATAAGTTTCAAAGATTTACATGTAATATGCCTTATTTTTTTAGTATATCAATATATGTTTTGTTATTAGCCTAAGTAATGTGTATATTAATTATTTTCTTACCCTCAAATGAATTGTACAAAATAAATATGTTTCAATAAATCATGTCAAACCTACTATGATAATAAAATAAAACAATAAAAAAAGAAAAAGAGTAAACAAGGTCATGCCATTGTGTTCATACAATATGATATATTCTAGGAATATTTCATATTGTTTGAATACAATGGCATGATCTTGTAAAAAAAAAAAATTTATAAAAATTTTTCTAGACAATATAAAACCTTCCCCATAACCCCCTCCTGGATTCGATCCCACTACCCTACGACACTTTGAGTTTTCCAGTCCGCGACCTTACAACCATAGCCACAGGAGCTCATACCAAATATCACTCAAAACTTCGTGTTGTACAATCGAAATGACAATATACAAAAAAAATGAATTATCCCACCAATTTACGTTTGTAAATTGATGGGATTATCATTAATATCATGCCAAGGTTTATAATAGTTTGTCTCTGTCAAGAATTAGTAATTATATAACTTATTCTGTCAAAAATTGCCCAAACACTCAGCCAAATTGCCCCTCTCAGTGTGACTCCACTCATTTTCACACGGTCAGGCGGTCACGAGGTGACCCTTGCCGCTCCTTGATTCTCCAGCTACAGCAGCTCTGTCTGGGAACAAAATTGGTATAAATCCAATAATGGATAAAATACTCTTCACAAATACATTTGTATTGTATAATATTGTAAATAAAAATGAATAATAACTGTGTGGGTGTCGAAAATTGCTCAACCAGCTTTCTTATGTCTCGCCTACGCGCGTATATTGGATTATACATAGTCATGACTGTCATACAAATAATTGCAGTAGGTCTCGAATATACATTTAGATTGCATATTACTTCGAAATAAATAAGTAAAACGTTTCTCTTGGTGGCAATCTA
The DNA here is from genome assembly GCA_032716605.1 of Paralithodes platypus. Taxonomy (NCBI): domain Eukaryota; kingdom Metazoa; phylum Arthropoda; class Malacostraca; order Decapoda; family Lithodidae; genus Paralithodes; species Paralithodes platypus. The sequence goes on from CM064566.1 coordinate 18,931,620, forward strand.
CCCTTTCGCAGGTGTAAGGAGACACCAGTCTATATTTAGCCCTCTATCACAACAGGCAATCTGCCTGTGTTGACTCAGCACCGTCGCTGGTGGTCTAATAAATATAGTACTTTATTTACAGTCAATGGCCTACATGTTTCTGTGGTACTTCACATGTGTCTAAAATGCAATGTCTGCTTGCCATAAAAATGCAATTCTGAAGTCCATTTTAGATGTACGACATACGCATGTCTCAGTTTCTCTCTCTCTCTCTCTCTCTCTCTCTCTCCATTCCTGACTCATGTTATTGTAGACCTGTTGATGGCAACGAACACCAGCCATCCTTGGTAGACATAAGGGTCAAAATACCAAACATCAATACGCCTTGGGGCGCCTCCACAATTATCACTAAGCTGGTTATCTATCTAGAGATCTGCCTGACTTCCATCTCTCCACGACTCACTCACTCACTGCACCCCTGCATGCCTCCCTCCCACCCACCCACTCACGCCCCCTTTCAGGCTTCCGTCTGCTAGAAACACATACACAAGTTGCTTAAATATCGCATCAATTGGGCTATATGCGGTATATTCCTTGTTATGGGACGCCTACATATGTACACAAAACCCTTTATTATAGCATGAGAGTGCTCTAAATACAAGATTGACGTGATATTTATGGCGTAACACACCCTCTCCCCCTTTCATTCCCACCACAACTCACTCACACCTTGGTTCACGCATAGAAACTCATTGATAATGTGCGTAAATATCGCATGAATTGGTTTATATGCGGATATATTTTTGATATATGGCACGTATACATACGTACAAGTCTGTATTATAGCGTGTCAGTGCTCTACGTACAAGATATACGTGATATGTATGGCGTAAAACCACACTCTCAGCTCATAAATTGCCGCCACAAACCTCCAACACATCTTCATTCCCGCCTAAATATTCTCTTATAATTCCCTATATCTTGCAATTTTTGGTCACTATGAGGCATATTCATTGTTATATGGGTGCCCTACACACGTATACATACTCTAAATAGCCTAAAAGGGCTCGAAAAAGGAGATATACGTGATAATACGCGGTAACCCACCCCCTCCTCCCCCTCCCTCTATCCCCTGCGCGCGCGTAAATATTCGGCAGGGAAATCTCGCCGCTCGATGACAATCTAGCCGCGCGGTGCCATTCGCTCCACATTTTTCAACTACGGACCGTTCCCCTACCCCCCCCAGACATTTTTTGGGGGGTCAAATATATATGGGCCGATGCACGCAAACATTCCCTACACGATGATGTACTTTTTATCGAAATTGGCAATAGGTCCCAAAATCATCATAGGTGCGCACAGTCTTACCCTGTAGAAAACCCCCTGTGCGCCGCGGAGAGGTTAATAAAGAAACAGTAAAATAAAATATACAATAGGCCTATTTACAGAATGGCATAATAAAGCCCATATCACATTTTGTCACAATATAACACAGGCTAATTAAGGCTATTGCTCAATGTTGGTTAACACCTATTGCACAGATCATTGCTCACAGTTCAATTAGACCTATATATTACAGCACATACTATGTGTGTAGCAGCTTATGCCAGTGAGATATAATACGGGATTCATAGATATGATCACTAGACCAAAGAGCTACGATCAGCGTGTTACTGGAAGATTGCAGTCGCTGCGAAAAGCTGTACACCAGTCTCCTGATGACAGCCCGACAGCACTGCACATCCAACAGTGTGCACACCTACTAGTGCTTTCATATTTAGATAGACCAATGAACATTTTAAGTATATTATGATAGGATGTAGGCTACACAGACCATTTATGGTGGCTCTCTTGTACTTCCACCACAAGTGGGCCGTGTACATAGAGGAACAATATGTCCGGAACAAAGTTACTTTAGTTTCCCAATTACACATGTGGAATTTTCTCAAGATGGTGTTACCACGTAAATATAGCTGTCTGCGCTGATGGCCAATATCTTCATCATCTGAGCAATCGTTTGAGATAATGTGTCCCAGGTATTTTATTTTGTTTACTTCTTGAATAATTTGATTATTGAGTGAGAAATTTGGCAGTTTACTTTTATACAGTAATTTTGATCTAAATATAAGAACAGCACTTTTCAGTGGGTTGAATTTAACACAATGTTTGCTACCAAAAGATTCACATATTTCAAGAAGTTTGCTCAGACCCGCAAAAGACGGTGCAATAATGACCAGATCATCAGCATACATGAGATGGTTGATGATTTTATTCCCACCATAACATCCAATCTGCTCTTTATTCAATTTATCACTTAATTCATCCATATATAGGCCTACATTGAATAAGTAAGGTGAGAGAATACTACCCTGTCTCACACCATTGGTTTACTGTAAAGGAATCCGAAATAATGTTACCCCATCTTACATTAAATGTTTGATTGGCGTACCAGTACTTCAAGATTCTCAGTATATAGTATGGCACTCCCCTTGTTGCTAATTTATCAAACAGGATATTGTGGCAGACTCTGTCAAATGCCTTACTAGCATCAAGAAAGCATGCAAAAATAGAGCTGTTCATTTTGATGTACCCATCCACTAGCTCCTTCAGAGTGTAGATGCACTGGTCCGTACCATGGTTCTTTTTAAAACCAAATTGATTACTATTAGTTGAGATATACACTGAAATTCTGTCTAAATTTATTAACTCTAATATCTTACTTACAATACTGGCAAGGGCAATAGGTCTATAGTTGTCTTTTGATGTGATTTTGCCAGCCTTGTCTTTAATTACTGGTATCAAGGTAACGGACATCATAGATTCTGGTAGGAACCCATGGATTAGAAAGCTGGTAAAGCACCTGCTGAGTTTCTCCAAGAGGAGAGTGGAGGAATACTTCAAATGTTCAGCATATATACCATCAAAACCACAGGATTTGTTAGCATCTAGCCTACTTATTGCAGCCTTTATTTCTTCACTTGTAACTTTAATTGCGTCATACTTTTCTTCTTTCTTACACTCTGTAGTAGCAGCAATGGTATTTCCTTGGTGCCCAACAGAGTTAAACAAGGTTTGGTAATGTGTTTTCCAAAGATTGGCTATGTTATTAGTACCAGAGATCCCATCTACACTAACAGGAAGAGGTGTGCAGCTATTATGCATTTTTTTAATATCCTTCCAGAAGGCCATTGTGTCATTGCTAGCAAAGGTTTTGGCCAATGCTTCTCTTCTTTTTTTTTGTTAAAGCAAATGTTAAAGCAAATGAGAGGAGTGGACATAATACAAGAAACATGATGTTTAATTTTAAGGTCCCGAGAATCCAAGGACAGGGTAAGCAAACATTCTTCTTCACTGCCATCAAAGACTGGAACGACCTACCCCAGTCAGTCCGTGAAAAGAGAACACTGTATTCCTTCAGACGTAGCCTGAAGGAACACCTGAACCGGACAGCTGCGAGAAGGGAGCACCAAGCTTATGTCTACTACTAAATACGACATAAGAGATAGACAAACCAAACTGAAATGATTACTGATTACGGATTACTGATATTTACTATAGGATGTAAGGCATCTTAAAATAACCCCCTAGAAATACTTTCTCTAAAGTATCTATTTCTTTATCCTCCCCATTTCCCCAGCTAACCTAATCCCACAAGGACCCCAATGGAAATACGCCTAACGGCTTTATTGGGCTATCCTTAGTTGGAATTATGCAAGGCTGGTACATGTCATATTTGTAACAAACTATGTGGTACCAACTCTGTAAATTGCTAACTGAATAAATATTATTATTATTATTATTATTCTTAACAAGTTTTCATTATTTTTTATATATCTGATTGCATACTTGCATCTAGCCTTTAGTCTGGTGAACATGTAAAAAATAGGTCCCTGCCTCGGCTTGTTATGATCCAGTCATACACTACGAGCATCTCGGGATGCCTGGTATAGTTCTGAAACATGGTCATTCCACCCAGGTTTGTTAAAAGAGTAATTTTTGTTATGTTTGTGAAATACTATGTCACTAGCCTTAGTAAGACAAGATATAATATTATTATACAGCTGACTGACCTTTTCTCGATGACTACCATTAACACAATTGGGGTCTTCACAGGTAATGTCATCCTCCCTGCCAGGAACAAGCTCAGAAAGGAGAGTGTGTGTTAAAGTGCAAAATTGCTCACACTCCTCCTCGTCAAGCCCGCCCCATGGCAATTTTTGATTTACACTATTGTTTGACTCGGTTAATTCTGGCGCTCTTTCCAAACTAGCTGTTAAGGTCAATGGGATATGATCTTCATCTGTATAAGTATACTGAATTTCCATATTTGATATCATATCATGGAAATCAGCACTAGCTACGGTATGATCTAGCCAAGACGTTGAGCCCCATGGGCCATGCTGCACTGACACATGTGTAACTACTATGAGGGAGCATGAGCTGAGAAGAGATATAATAATAATAATAATAGTTCTTAAAGCTAGCGCATGCTAAGCTAGCTAAGGATAGCTCAATAAGGCCGATTAGGCGTATTTCCATTGGGGTCCTGTACTACTACCCCATCCCTTTGCTCATGAGGGATGGTAACGACTCAGTGCTTGTGAAAAATCTTTAATGCGCCGAGTGTGGGCGCGAACCCGGGCCTTCTGGGTGGAAGTCCGAGACGCTAGTCACTACACCAAGCGACCCGCTTGGATCATGCTTAGATCATGCTCACCACAGAAGTTAATCATATGACTAGCAAACAGAGAGTTACTCATGTCCTTCAGATTAGCAGATCCATCACAACCCCCTTACGCCCCTTTTCCGCACCCCCAATTCTTCAATCTAGACCACCACCAATTCCACCTCACACCCCCACCCCTTCTATAGCTCCTGCATCACCCGAAGTGGACATAATTATGTTTTCCCCTTCAACAACCACTCAACCCACCTCACCAACTTTCTCTAAGATTTCCCCTTCGGGTTCAGAGACAAGTTCTCCAAAGGTAAACTTACCATCTAAAATACCTAAGCCATGCTCAAAACTGTCTCTCCCTTCTACTTCCACCGCTAAGTTACCTTCTCCCATAACTACACCTATAACTTCAACGATCACATTTCCCTCTGCCACTCTCTCAACAAATACACCACCCATCATTTCTAACAAAACTATCATCTCCGCTAGCTCATCCCCCCCCCCCCCAATAAAATCTATAAGTCTACTAGCTCAAATCCTTCCATTGCCTTAAATCAACCTCTTTTACAGCCTCAATGCAGACAATCTGGTAGACGTGTTACCCAAACCAAGTGGTGGACCCCAGCATCGTTTTCCCAAAAATGGAAATGAAAGACCCCCACCACCCGTCAACATGCACCTGGCACACCAACACCCCCTCCGACCACACCTGTCACCCCCAGCACCATCACACCTATCTCCACCACCACCACACAACCACCAACAGCGACCTCACCTATACCCGCAAGCAGTTCCCACCTTGTCATCCCAGCCAGTCAACCTCTTGACCCCACCTCAGCCTCGCCCATAGTTGCACTAATAGAAGATACCTCACAACTTCAGCCCACCACCACCACCAGTACGAACGTTGACCCCTCACCAGCAACATCTCCTGCTTCAGACAAAACCACCACCATGAAAGTCAACAAGGTATCCCTGATCCAAGGCCAAAAAGAGACAACCCTCAAGAGCACCTCACAACTAGTGGTCATGGCTCAAAAATCAGACGTTCCGCTCCAACTAACCCTCTCCTATGACACCGCTGCCCCTCACAACGTAGCAGCCATCGTATGGTGCCGTTTCCTCAAGGGCCTCACACCAACTGTGTCCACAACAAACCGAGGGAATATCTCATTCAATCTCGAGGCCGAGATTTTTTTATGGACGATAGTGGTGAAATGACAGGGCTGGATAATCTAATGCCAATAGAGAACCCAAAACCATTCCGATCAACGGAAGGAACCACAAATCACCACTATCGAATCGCGTCCATAGCCCGCCGGAAGAAAGACAGGAAACAGCCTCCCCTGGACAGCAACAACAGTGTACCACAGTCGCCCATAACACCGTCAGACACAAGACGCAAAGGTGGATGTAGTTACGGTCCTTAAAGTAGCAGTAAGCCCCATGGACAAATACGTTAGGATTACTGTTCCTGATATTCCATGCACTGATATAGATAAGCTATGGGACTTAGATAATATTGGAATTGACCCACATGAACTTGATCGGGAGTCCAAGCTAGCATTGAGCTCGTATGAAGAAACTGTAACGTATGATTCTGGCAGGGGTCAGTATGTGGTAAAGCTCCCTTGGAATGACAATAAGAGTAAATTACCTACAAATTTCAATCTAGCACTTGGTAGGTTACGAGGCCTTCAGAAGCAGTTTGTCAAGGATCCGAATTATTGCAAGACTTATGCGGCAGTACTTAATGAGCAGGTACAATGTGGATTTGTTGAAAGAGTAGATCCCAGTGAGTATGGGGAAAACATTCATTACCTTGCTCACCATGAGATAAAAAAGGACAGTTCCACCACTCCTGTTCGTATTGTGTATAATTGTTCAGCTAAATCCAGTGATCGCTCTTATAGCCTGAATGATTGTCTCTACACGGGTTCATCTCTGGTCTCTGATCTCGCACAAATTATGCTACGCTTCAGGTGTCATAAATTTGCCTGGGTTGCCGATATTGAGAAGGCTTTTCTGATGCTTCAACTCCATCGGGAAGACAGGGACTCAACTAGATTTTTATGGCCACGGGACCCAATGGATTTAGATTCAGGATATCTGGTCTACAGGTTCAGAGTCGTATTGTTCGGTGCGACCTGTTCCTAGTTCCTTCCCAACGCTACTATCTTGCGACATCTTGAGGAGGCTGGACTTGATCCTGACTTCAAGAAAGAGATCAGGCAGGGGATCTATGTGGACAATCTTCAGGGCACTGGAGACGATGAAGAATTAATGCTAAAAAGATGCTGGGAGATCTGCGATATATTTGCCAAAGCTCATTTATATTTGAGAGAATGGGCCACTAATAGTGATCTGTTGAAAGGTCAATTTGCTTCTGACAGTGTAGCTACTGAGAATAGTGCAGTGAAGTTTTTAGGCCACCAATGGGACACTACCGCAGATTGTATATCCTTCTTACACACACCATGTGACAGTGAGATTATGACCAAGCGAAACTGCTTAAGCTTGTCTGCAAGGTTGTTTGATCCCCTAGGCTATTTGCTGCCTGTAACTATTCGCGCTCGTATGTTTTTAGAGCAACTGTGGCGGCTAAAGCTAGATTGGGACACACCACTCTCGACTGAGCTAAAAGATACTTGGTGGTTAATACGGTCGAACCTTTCCACATGTTGCAAGGTTCAACTTGATCGTCAAGTTATAAGTGGTCAACAGGTGGATCTACATGCCTTTACTGATGCCAGTAATAGTGCGTACGGTACTGCCATATACTTATGTAATGGTAGTGAAGCGAAACTGACCATGGCAAAGGCCAAAGTAGCCCCTATTAACCCCTTCAGACTCATATAACGCAGAGGTTGCCAGATTAGCAATAAGAAATAGAGTTCTCTCACTCTTATAATTACCTCTCCAAAATTAGTTTTCTGCCCACAGCTAACTCAAAGACAACTGCAGAGGTTGAAGTAACTAAACTAAAGGTTTGTAAATACCCCTGATGGTAATAAAGGCTTTAAAGTATCCCTAATAGCCTCAAAATCGCGTGATATGTCGGAGAGGGTTAAGACAATTACAGTTCATAAATTAGAACTTACTGCATTGCTTCTGTCTGCTCGTTTAATCAAGTTTACACTGGATGCTTATACAGACATACTGCAGATTGATAACGTCTATGTCTGGAGCGACAGTCAAATTGCGCTTTCTTGGATACACAGCCAGAAGGTGCTACCTGTTTATGTTTCAAATCGCACTGATGAGATACATAACTTAGTTCCTACAGCTGAATTTCGCTATGTGAGTACCAAGGATTACCCCGGTGACATAATTTCCCGGGGAATCTCGGCGCAACAGTTGTTGTCATCCTCTATTTGGTGGCAAGGACCCACATGGCTTACTTCTCCAACTAATTTGCCACGGGATTTCAGGGAATGCATATCTGATCCTTCAAGTCAGCCCCAAGATGATGTGTTAAGTAGTTTGACTGTGAGTACTACACATCAGGATAACAAGTTGGTAGAATGGGAACGTTATGGCATCTATGATCAAGTAATACGGATATTTGCATGGATATACCGTTTCATTAACAACATGAGAAGTCGGGCTCACGGGTCTTTCCTTAGTGAAGATTCAAAGTAAATCAGACTCCATGAATTGAGATCAGTAGAAGCAAAATTAATATGTTTAGTACAAAAGGAATCATATCCTACTGAACATGAAATACTGAACAAGGAGTTGAAGGCCAAACCCTCAAACTTAATGAGGCAACTACGATTATATATGGAAGGAGGCCTAATTAAGTGTAGAGGCAGGATCCAGAAAGCGGACATTATTGATTCTGCGAAATATCCTGTCCTACTTAGCTCCTCTCATTTGATTACCAAACTGTTGATTCGCAAATGCCATGGGATCTGCCTGCATTTTGGCGTAAATTATGTTCTGGCTTATATGCGACAACATTGGTGGATCCCTAAGATGTGACAAGCCATTAAAGGGATCCACAATAGCTGTACTATCTGCAAAGGATTACAGGGTAAGCCATACTCCCTAGTTGATCTACCTCCATTACCTGAGTTCAGGGTACAAAGAACTGAACCTTTTCAGGTAACTGGAGTAGACTATACGGGAGCGATTCAAGTTCGGGAATCACCCGGTAATATCACAAAGGTATATGCCGTACTCTTCACATGTGCGGTAATCAGAGCGATCCATATTGAATTGATTAACGACTTAACCAGCGAGTTTTTTTTACATACACTAAGACGCTTTGCAGGTCACAATGGTTTCCCTCAAATGACTCTTGAGCGATAATGCGACTTGTTTTGTCAGGGCATCCAAATATCTCCAAAATATAATGGATGACCCGCAGGTTGTCTACCCTCACTGGAAGGAACTGTCGGTGGAATATCATACCATCACATGCACCGTGGTTCGGGGCGATTTGGGAGAGAACAATTGGTATTGTCAAATCTGCCATGAAAAAGGTATTAGGGAGGGCCCTGGTAAATAAAAAGGAGTTGCAAACGGTCTTAATGGAGATTGAGATGTCAGTCAATACCAGGCCCTTGACCTATACCTCGGCAACTATCGATGACCTCTTACCCATTTCGCCTTCCATGCTAACATGTGGACAAAATCTTAACCTCTTTCCTAGATCGTCAGTTACCAACGAAGATCTATAAGACCCTACGTTCTGCGATGCTGACACCACACGTCGTCGCTTCCAAAATATGAACAAGGTGTCAGACGATTTATGGAAAAGGTGGTCACAGGAATATTTGCTGTCTCTTCGCGAACGTCACTCTAATATAATCAAAGGAACAAATAAACGGTGGCCTCATATCGGGGATATCGTATTGATTTATGATGAGCGTCCAAGATTGTATTGGAAGCTTGGTAGGATCGTCAAATTGTTCCAGAGCGTTGATGGTTAGATTAGGGTTGCTGAATTACAGACTTCGACTGGGATTACTACTCGCCCAGTCGTAAGGATATATCCCTTGGAGCAGGATGTAGAACTGCCTGACATTACCGGTGTTTCTACTGATATACCTCCACAGGGGAGTGCTGGTGACAGTGCTCCTCAGGGTGGAGCTGTTGATTCTGGGAAGGATGATCCTCCTCTGGCTTCCAGTGGCGCTCGCCCCAAAAGGAGGGCGGCTATGAGTTCCGTGGATCTTTGGAGAACTAAGATTAACCAAGGTGATCTTTGAATCTTTGATATCCCTTTTTGTATATAGCTACAGTATTTTGTTTTTGGTGGCGGGCAGTATGTCGGGAATAGTGTATGATGACCTCGACAGTTTGGAGTCTAAATGGGTATTTGAATTTGGCGGTATTGTATAGTAATTACGATTTCGGCTAGTGCCTTATGTACTGTAGTTTATTATTAATTGTAAGGTAATTATTAACTGTAATGCATAAATATATACATCAGCTCTGGATGTATCATGAAACCAAATCATAGGTTCGACATATTATGAGCCGGCAGTCATTTGTATCCTTGCGAAGCGACGCTACGTGCGCCGGCAGTCTCATCAAATCAGCCGTAACAACAACACCTCCCTCCGGCTCTGACTCAACCTAGAATTCACCATGTGCTACCGCTATTAATATATATCTTCAGTCCAACATCACCAGTCTTCAAAGCTAAGTTCATAATGTATTGATATTGTATTATGTGAACATTCCTACATGTCATTCATATGAACTAGCCGTGTACGAGAGGACAAGAATCTACCCATAGAAATAACCACACTTCATATTGGTAATTATATTATTTAACTTATTGTCGGGATTAATTCATGTACCAGTGATTGAATAATTTAACATATACACATATGTATATATTCCCCTCAAATGGGATCAAGAACAATAAAAAGATTCAAGATAAAATTAGATAGGCATATGGACGAGACGGGTTGGTTGTGAAAGGGATCTGCCTTGTGTGGGCCACTTGTCTCTCAGCAGATTCCCAAATTGCATGTGTAAGGGATCTGCCTCATTTGTACCGGTGTGCAAACAAACAAGAGCGAGAGAGGGAGAGATTGGCTGTGTAAGGGATCTGCCTCTATTTGTTTAGTAACAGAGTTATAGATATGTGGAATAGGCTACCGAGTGTTATAGTGGGATCAAGAACAATAGAGCTTCAACATAAAAGTTTTAATGTGGTCACCGACATTATATGTTCCCGGGAAAACTTTTTCAGTACCAGTGCCGTCCTCTTAACTAAATTGTGGCTACTGTTAGACGATTTTATTCAGATTATAAAGGACCTCCAACTATTAACAGGCTTCAAACTATCTTATTCATCTATTTTTACTATCACAGATCCTTAAACTGCACAGAAGTTTAAATACAGCTATGATCAAATTAAAAAGGTGTCGCCGGTAGACTACTGAAGGGGTTAATGTTTCATCCTCTTCTTAATGCTGACCTTATCCCGTCAACCCCCCCCCCCCCTGCAGAACTCCCGCACATTATGCTGCCCGAAAGAAGCCCAATGCGGGCCCTCAAATTATCAAAGAAAACAGTAAAGCTACCCTTAAATTACTAGTTTTCTTCGATTCCAAGTTTAAGAGAAAATTTATATTTTAGGGATAACCTTTTAATATATATCGAGTGCACGTATTTTAAATTGGTTTAATATTGGTTTAATTAATTATGTTATGATATTTTGTGTTCTGTTGGACTTATTATAATTAATAATAAAATAAACTATAATAATAAAGAGACTTCATCAGCGATTTTGTAGATGTCTACAATTAGCTGAGCAGTTGCTCATCAATCTTCACTTTTGAATCCTGCGTACAACTTACAAGACGCGAAGATCCGCTCTCTAAGTTATCATTTCTAAACTATTTATATTTTTAATATTATATTAACGTGTTGGTAATTATAAGGTAAAAGGCTATCGATTGCACATTTACGTATATTTGTTTAAATTAGGCCAAGGTTAGGATTTTAGTCCTATATAAATACGTGCAATGGCCGGATTGTATGTTGAATTTGGGGAATTGTTGGAAGAGGAAGTTGAATGGGTACCAATGTTTGAGGAATTCCTGGAAGTGGATCTGATGGAGGAGGAGGGTGAATGGGTAGCAGACAATGAGTCGGAGGATGATATGGGGTACGAGTCCTGGGACGAGGATGAGCTGAGGCAGGATGTAGACGAGGCTGGCCAGCCGGGTGGCATGGTGGTAGACCAAGCTAGACCTGATGACAATGCTGAAGATTTGGAACAGGAACATATGGAACTGGAGGAAGCACCAGTAGTTGCGGAACAGGAATTAGAATCTGGTGAAGATGCGGGGTACGAGTCGTTTGATGATTTTGACGAGGATTGGGAGCCACTAGGCCTACCTGTCGCGCCTGTAGGTGACTTAGTTCAACCTGATGTCGATGACAATGGTTAAAACTTGAGAGTGGATGGCATTAACAACCGTGAAGAGAATGTGGGAGTGGTACAGGAAAACCAACTGTATATGGAACTGTGGGAAGGTCGGGAAGTTCGGGGACGATTGCGCCGTTGTGGCCGGCCCAAGTGTGGTACAACCAATTGAAGACGTGGTGCGAGAACCCGGTGTCACTCCAAATCTCGTACTTCCACTTAGACACGATTGGAAACCTCAACACCTCGCTAACTTTTGCCTTGTGGACATTCAGAAGGCTAAATAAATTTGGGGAGAGCGTGACTCACAAGTTGATTAATCAGTATACTAAATCAACCCAAAGACAGTACCAATCACATTGGAAGGCATTTACTACCTGGATCACAGAAACTGACCAACAACAGTCCTCAGTGGCTTTAATATTTAAATATATGAACTATCTTTTCGAAAGTAGATCTTTGACAGTTGTCACATTAAGGAATCACCTCACGGCTATTAGGAAGCCATTCTTTTATTTAACTGGCCTTTCCATACCTGAGGCGGAGGAGAAGGGGTTTATGGGTGCATGCTTCCGGCTTCGTCCCCCACCGCGCCAACTCATGCCCACCTGGTCTCTTGATCTAGCCCTCACTTTACTTCACTCTCCAAAGTATTATCACAATCCTCCTTTTGAGTTAAAGTTAAAGAAGGCTGTTTTTCTTATGGCCTTGGCCATGGGTAATAGGGTATCTGAGTTGGCGGCGATGAGTTCTGACCCATCTTGCTTTAGGTTCTCCCGGCGTGATAGGAATGTCCATATAGCACCTACACCTATCTTTGTGGCAAAGAACGAGCATGCTGAATCATGTATTTACTGAGTTCGAGGTACCAGCCCTCAAACACGGCGATAGGCACCACCTTTTATGTCCGGTGAAATCGTGAATATTATTTATGCAGGAATCGCGACCAACACAGGCCGGGTCCCTCTGGGTTTCACGAGCAGGTACACGCTTACAGAAGCGGCAATTAGCAGCTTTGTTGGTAGAAATCATACGTGAGAATAATCCGGGTGCTCTTGGGCAATGTATAGCTCTTAGGCAGTAAGTCTAGATTTAAGCTATTGAAAGAAGGGGGGGGGGGGAAGTGTTTCAGCTGAGGCCTCCTGTCTGTCTTCTATGATTTCTACATTCATGTATATAGTTAAGGTTTCATGTGATACCCAATTCCTAAGACTTAACCAGTCTAGTAAGGAGCAATTTTAGTTTTAAGTATATACTATTTTTGTAACAGAGTACCAAGTAAAGTACTTGTAATATTTTGGGAATAATCAGAAGTACATAAATGCTATACCTTTATTTGTGATGACATAATGTACATATTGTGCCATATTCTATATGTATAGTATATGTGTGTTGTGATCTACTGTTCTATAAAACGTAAGGATTACAGCACTTCAGGTATTACTTTAAGAACGCTACCTGTACCTCCTTTATACCTTTTTTTATTAAAATGGATCTGAATTTTGCGTGTTTTTCTCGACCTTGGTAATTTTTGTTAGTGGTTTTGATATTCTCGATGAATGTCCCCCTCCAGACTTGTGACATCAGGAGAATCGTCAATGATGTCACTGATAAATTATAGGTTTGAGTCCCGAAGGGAAGAATGAAAACCTAATATTAAGTAGTGGGCCTAGTGGCCCCGGAATCATTGACGATTCCGGCCCTCCCACCATCCCCTTCCCATTCATCTGCTGTATCGGTAAGAGAGTCTTGATATATCAGTGAAGGACATAACAGCCCAGATAAGGGCTGGGGACGCGCAAGATAACACCAGACGTGTTACGATGTTCCACCATCGTAGTTTAATTTAGTTCATTTATGTTCATAACTTACTATGTTGCATTAGTCATATATTCACATGGTGAATATATCATACCGTGTTGGGGTAGTTTCAATACTGCGTGAAGCAATGATCGACCATACGGCGTGAAGCAGCAGTGAACGATATTTATCCGTATATTATCGTCTGTATCAAATTCATATTATTTCGTTCATTGACGTGGCCTCTTTGATTTTCCCATTCTCTAAACAGTGGCGAATTATGTAACCCATTTTATTATTAATGGGTTTTTCCGGTATATTAATGTAGTATGCATTTTATATTATGCGTTGTATATGTATGTTTTATTTAGTTGTTTAGTCCTACTTGTATTATTTAAGGATTACATTGCATAAAAGAACCATCAAGCTGGTTCATGTGAAGCCATCTGTCGGCGTCAGTGTGTGTCAGCTGGAAGCTAGTCAGTCAGCATTTAACATTCAAGGGAGCAACACCTATCTCTCGCATTCTGTCCTCTTGGCATTTTTGAGGGTTGCCACACAGTCGTTCGTTTATTTCATTTTTGTACTCGACTACTCAACCATGGCGAGTGTTCCATTGCATCTCTTGACCGAGTCAGACGCTAGGGCATTCCTCCTCGCCCAGCCTGATCGGTCCGAGATTGCTCGCCGTGGACGAGATGAGTTATTGCTGGTGGCAGCTCTGTTGACTGGTCGGAGTTGCATTGAGCTCCGAAAAGAGGAGTGTGAGGCATTGGTGGTTGAGTGGGTGATGTCCCAAGGGTGGGGTGACAGGTCATTGCCACCCGTGATTGTGTCCAACGTAGCAGGCATCATAAGTCCCCCAAGCAGCATGAGCCGATGTCAGAGGACTCGCCTGGTTTGGGGACCCCTGGCTTGCCGGCTGCCGTTGTCACACTCGCGGGAAGGTTCCCCACTCAAGTGACCCATGTCCTCACACACTCTACACCAGTAACAACACCAGCAACAACAACACCAGTAATGAATTATCGTTCCCCACTCCGCTTTTTGCCCGGAAATGCCCACCGTCCTGGGTTTACCCCGGCTCACCCCACCCAGATAATTCGCCCGACGGTACCTTATAACCCCCCTGCTGTTGTTAATCCTGATCTTTCTGTGAGAATGATGGAGATTGAGCTGCAGAGAGAGAGGATGAGGCATCAGGCCGAAGAAAGAGAGAGAGAAAGACAGAGGGAAGAAAGGGAGAGAGAAAGACAGCATGAGGAAAGACAGAGGGAGAGAGAAGCACAGCTAGAGAGAGAGCGCTGGCAGTATCAGCGAGAGGTGGGAGGTGCACGGGGTGTAAATGGTCAGGTTGATTCAGTGGAGACATGTCTGGTCCGCAGCCTCAAGCTCGTGCCCGCTTTTGACGAAGTGAAGTGAGTGGTTCCTTCGCTTCGAGAAAAAAAACGCACGAGTTTGGGTGGGATCATGGCCGGTGGGTCACTCTAGCAGCCAGCGTATTAAAAGGCAAGGGCCTAGAAGCGTATGACAGACTCACGGCAGAGGAGTTGGCAGACTATGAATTTTTTAAAGGATGCGTGCAACAGGCATACGAGTTAAGACCCGAGGCCTACCGTCTTTTGTTTAGAAATGCTCGTAAAAGACCACATGACAGTCACGTCGAGTTTGAAAAGTACTTAAGCCTTAGATCGGGGCCCCAGGCCCAGGCCCAGCCTTAGATCGCTGGTTGCTAAGTGAAAACATTACCAACTATGTTGAATTTCGGGAACTGCTCCTCCTTGAACACTTCTGCGATGGGGTGGATAAAGAAATTTGTGCAAAAATCCGAGAGAAGCAAATTAAGCGGACTCGGGAGGCAGCATTATGGGCGGATGACAGGATGTTGGCTTTGCGCAGTACTGGGGGCAGGGGTTTAGGTAAATCAGCTGGTGTGCATCGGCAGCATGCAGGCGGTGTTGTGCCCACCAGTACACCATCCGCTCCCAAGGCAGGTGGGGAGAAGACGGGCGCGGATAATACAAATGCTAGTAAGTCTAGTACTTATGATTCACGTAAAGTGGTATGCTATTTTTGTCAGCAGAAGGGGCACATAAAGCCTAACTACCCAAAATGGAAGCAGTCGGTGAGCAAACCCGCATCATTCTTGGTGGACGTCCCAGCTGATGGGGGATCCGGGCTACGGGGGGAGATGCAGGGCATTGTCTGTGGTAAGTTTGGGAAGGAGTCCATTAAGGGAACCCTCCCAGACCAGACGACTGTGAGCCCAGTTGGGGACTCCCCGGGTATCGCTGGTAGTAGTTCGGGGGACCCGCAGGTTTGGGGGCGTGCCTTTTTGCATGATGGGGAGGTAGAGCTGGAGAATGGACAAGTCTTCCCTGTTAAAGTGTTCAGGGACTCAGGGGCCCGACAGTCTTTGTGTGTCCGGTTGCCTGGGATGGACACTAAAGGGGACGACTTTGTGCTGGTGCGTGGGGTAAATTCTGAGGCATGTCACCCCCTGGTTCAGATGTCGTTGAGGTGCCCTGTAGTGACTTCTTCTGCACCGGTGGCAGTCGTGGAGACTTTGCCCATGGAAGGAGTGATAATAATAATAATAATAATAATAATAATAATAATAATAATAGTTCTTAAAGCTAGCGCATGCTAAGCCAGCTAAGGATAGCCCAATAAGGCCGATTAGGCGTATTTCCATTGGGGTCCTGTACTACTACCCCATCCCCTTGCTCATGAGGGATGGTAACGACTCAGTGCTTGTGAAAAATCTTTAATGCGCCGAGCGTGGGCGCGATCCCGGGCCTTCTGGGTGGAAGTCCGAGATGCTAGTCACTACACCAAGTGAGCCGCTTGGCCACTTTTTGCTTGGTGCTGATATGGCGGGTGATCAGGTTTTCCCACCGTCAGTGTGTGTCTCCAGTGTTATTCTGCCTGAAGTTCCCGATGACCATTTATCCTGTATGTGCTGTAACGCAGTCAATGGCCAAGGTCGCGAGTCAGGATGAATTTGTTGAGGAGGAAGACAGAGTGGATGATGTGATAAATAGTTCAGAGGAGGGAGTGGACAGCCAAGAGTGCGCACTACCAATATCTCCCACGAACTGTGTTGGTGCGCAGAGTGATTTGTGTGATACTGGGATGCTTGTTGACTTAGATCCTTTAGTTGACTCTGGAGCCAGAGGTGGTGAGGAAGGCAATAATGGGGGCCCTACGGGTGGCACAGTTATTGCTTCGCCACCAACCTTGCCCCGTTATATGTCGCATGATGGATTGGCGGCGGTGGCTCCAGCTGAATTAATGCGGTGCCAGCAGGCGGATGAGGAGTTGGTACCTCTCTTTAGCCAGGTGGGCAAGGTGTGTAACCGTTCTGATGGTGCAGGGGAAATTTTTATACGTGAAGGGTTGTTGTTCAGACGTGGGGGTTCTGGATGTAGGGGTGGAGAGGAGTTGTTTGACCAGCTGGTGGTGCCGCAGGTGTTTCGACAAGAGCTGATACACCTGGCCCACGCAGCTCCTCTGGCAGGCCACCTTGGAGTCAGGAAAACGCTTGACAGGCTGTCTCAGTATTTTTTGTGGCCACGAATGTCTGCAGCGGTAGCAGATTTCCTACAGTCGTGTCATGTGTGTCAGCTGGTGGGGAAACCTAACCAGAGTATTCCTGTTTCCCCTCTACAGCCTATACCCGCTGTAGGTATCCCTTTTCACCGTGTCATCATTGATATGGTGGGACCCTTGCCCCGCACCTCGGCCGGAAACCAGTACTTGTTGACCATTCTGGATGTTGCAACTACTGTAGGTATCCAGAGGCTATTCCAGTGTCTAGCTCATGTACTAAAGTAATCAATCGTAAATTGCTAGATTTTTTCACCCGTTTTGGACTCCCCAAAGAGATCCAGTCTGACCGTGGGTCAAATTTCACCTCTAACATGTTCAAACAATTGTTGCAGGAACTTGGGGTCGAGCAGATCCTATCGTCTGCCTATCATCCGCAGACTCAGGGAGCACTTGAGAGAGCCCATCAAACTCTCAAGTCGGCACTGCGCAAGTTCTGCTTCGACCATGACCGTGATTGGGACCAGGCAATTCCCTTAGTCCTTCTTGCCATCCGGGAGGTCCCCTCGGAATCCCTAGGGTTTTCGCCTAATGAGTTGATGTTTGGGCATAGGGTTCGAGGTCCTCTGGCGGTGGTGAGGAAGGCCTGGGAAGGAGATGTGGAAGTCCCAGAGGTTGGTTTGTTGGACTTTGTTATGAAGACTTGGGAACAGTTGGTCACGGCTCTCCAGTTTGCACAGGTTAATCTTGTTGGGGCGCAGCGTAAGATGAAAGCACGGTATGACCAGAAAGCTAGGTTGAGGGAGTTTGCTCCGGGTGAGGAGGTGCTTGGGCTCCTCCCTTTGGTTGGTCAGCCGTTGAGAGCGAAGTTTAGTGGGCCCTACAAGATAAAAAAAGTGGGAGATCTGGATTAGCTTGTAGCTAGCCCTGACCGTAAGAAAGCACACCACTTATGTCATGTCAACATGTTAAAACCCTATTATCGTCCCCCGACTTTGTCTCTCCCTGGTTCTGATGCATGCTTATGGTCATTAAACTATGGTTCTGGGGATGTAGCTGACACTGGCTCTGCGCAGGCAGTGTGCGCGTCGAGCATCGCCAATGTAGGGGGGCGCGACTCTTCTGTCGATGTGCAGAGGACCCCCAAGCTTGCCGATTCTTGGGCGGGACAGGCACATTCAAAGGAGCAGTGGATGGGGAAAGGGAATTATGTTGGAGTTGCAGTCAACAAGTCTCAGGGTGTTGGAGTGCAGGTCGAACTAGATTATATGTTGGAGAAGGGTTTGATTGAGCGTGTGTGGAGTGAGTGGGCATCTCCTGTCACCCAGCAGCCTAAGCCGGGTGGCAAAGTGCGTTTTTGTATTGACTTCAGGCGCGTGAACGACCTCTCCCGCACTGACTCTTACCCTCTCCCTTGGGTAGATGATTCCGTTGACTCTTTAGGGGCTGCCCAGTACATCACTAAGGTGGACCTACAGAATGGCTATTGGCAGGCCCCCTTGACACCTCGCGCACAGCAAATTGCCAGTTTTGTTGTGGCAGGTGGTGTGACTGGTGTGTAGCCTACCAGTGTAATGTAATGCCATATGGATTGAAAAACGCCCCAGCCACTTTTCAGCGTCTGATGGATCAGTTTGTGGATGGGGTGCCAAATTGCAAAGTCTATATAGACGATGTGGTGCTATATGACACATCATGGGAAGCCCACCTGAATAATGTCACTACTCTATTTCGACGACTCAGTGAGGCAGGTCTAGTGGTGAATTTGGACAAGTGTGAATTCGTCAAGGAATAAGTGCAGTACCTCGGTTACATCGTGGGGCAGGGTAGAGTTGCTCCCCCGAACGCCAAGGTTGAGGCGATACGGGCTTTTGAGGTGCCCAAGAATAAGCGGGGAGTGCAACGCTTTCTCGGTATGATAGGGCACTATCGCCGCTTTATACGTAATTATTCGACTGTACTGGCCCCCCTCACTGATCTCCTCAAGAAGGAGGTAAAGTTTTGTTGGACTGATAAATGTGAGCTAGCATTCAAGGATGTGAAGGCACTCTTTTGCTGTTATCCAATATTGCGTGCACCAGACTTTTCCAAGCCTTTCGAGTTAGCTGTTGATGCGAGCGACGTCGGCGCTGGGGCTGTCTTGCTTCAAGACTCCAAGGATGGTGTTGAACATCCGGTCTCATATTTTTCTAAGAAATTTAATAAGGCCCAACGCAATTATTCTGTGATTGAGAAGGAGTTGCTGTCTTTGATTCTGGCTCTGGAACATTTTTCAGTGTATTTGCCTTCCTTCGGTCCCAATATTGTAATTTATTCTGATCATCACCCTTTACAATTTCTCAGTCGGTTTAGGAACAAGAATTAGCGATTGATTCGGTGGAGCCTTATGCTACAGGAATATTCTCTTACCATTAAGCATATAAAGGGAGTGGAGCAAATAAAGGGAGTCCTAGCGGATTGCCTGTCACAGGCTCATGAGACGATTGGGTGTTATCGTGACAGCTGTGTGCGCCAGCCATTGCGCAAGTCAAGGGCCAAGCAGGGTAGCCTACGGTAGCATGAATTGATTCCTTGTGTGGCCGACTGAGATGGATTGGGGTGATGATGAGATAAATGTAATTATAAGTTAGTTGTAAGTACATTAGAAAACTTTACAAAAAAAAAATATATATAGTATCAAAAATAAAAATAAAATAAAACTATATGCTTATTATGTATGTTTATTGGCTATAGTGAGTGAGATGCGGTCTAGGAACGGTGTTACCGCATCTCCAGCTTGTCACAGCCATGCGACAGAGCCAACTAAGCCTTCGGACAGCCTTCCCCCTGCCATCCAGACCCACGACAACCCTGCCCCTGCCCGTATCGCCAAGATAACGGTGGAACGAGTGGGACACATCCGTCCTGAGTGGACCACACCAGTCACCGACGGCAAGTCATTTTCTGTAACCACCAGAGCCAAAGAAAATGACCATCGCAGGGGTAACCATTACAAACCCCCCTCAGCCAGCCCAGTAACTCCTCAACCTAGCTACACAACCACAGGTGGTACTAGGTGGTTTCCTAAATTACCTTTCATATCCCCTATCAAAGAACCTAAAGCTCTTTCAGAACCAAAACCTCTCTTCCCCAGATTGCCTTTCATATCCCCTATCAAGGAACCTAAAGCTCTTGCATCCATTCAATCTAAACCATTGTCCCGGGTTAAAGTCACTCATAAACCAAAACTTGCCTATCCTTCCTGGCCTTCGATGCTGTATATAGACCAAGTAAATAAGGATTCCTGTCTTGTTCCTTTCAAGGGATTATAAGGATAGTGCAGTACTTAGAGACGACCAGGTCGGGTTCCCCCCTTCAGGAAGAGGACTAGATTGTGCAACCCACTTTAGGCCCCACCTTCACTGGCCTCTATTTACTGTATTAGTCTTGTGGTCCCAGAGACAAAGCAGCCAGAATAGCTGGCATTCACACTTGAAGCTGTGTGCAGTGATCGGAGACGACCAGGTCGGGTTCCCCCCTTCAGGAAGAGGACTAGCTTGTGCAACCCACTTTGGGCCCCACCTTCCTGGCCTTCGATGCTGTGCATAGACCAAGTATATAAGGATTCCTGTCTTGTTCCTTTCCAGGGATTATAAGGATAGTGCAGTACTTAGAGCCGACCAGGTCGGGTTCCCCCCTTCAGGAAGAGGACTAGATTGTGCAACCCACTTTGGGCCCCACCTTCACTGGCCTCTATTTACTGTATTAGTCTTGTGGTTCCAGAGGAGATTGCAAGGGAGTAATTTAATTGTCCCAAACCTTAGACTAATCATAGTGTCACTGGATAGACTGCTTGCACCTCTATACAGACCATTATGCTAGTCGCCATAACCCCCCACCAAACCCTGTAGCAGAACTCCGGCATACTCTTAGTAAGTCCCTGCTCACGCGGAGTGCAAGAGGAACCCGGGTGTCTCCCGTGGTAGGCGACAAGTTAACATGGGTTTTATTCACTTTACACCTGGTTCATGGAGGAGCAATATATTTCATTCTGGAACACTGAGATCATCAAAATGGCAACAATGGTAAATAGAGCATACAAATAATAATATGATTAGCAATTATAAGGCAAGAGTCGAACAATGGGTCCGGACTCAATTTAACAATAACTCCTCGGATACAATTATAGAGTATCCAAAATAGTGGAGGCTTACCTCCCACTCAACTAGATCTCAAGCAAGATCTCAGCAAGGTAACAAGAGTGCAGTAATGGCAGATGTCGTCTGGATCATACTATGATGTCCCCGGCAATAGTGACGTTAACTGACTCTAAAGCAACAATGACCAAGTGGTCATCAACAATAAGGTGGGCTCTGCAAGGCTCACAAATGAACTGAATTCTACAGGTGTGCTAGATCTCACCTGGCAAGATTATTTATTCTAAAACTACTTGTGTGGGCAACTAGCAAGATGCGGAAGGCTGATACAACAATCGTCGGGAGCTGAGATAGAGTGAGATCTATTCGAGTTATGAACCTGACAGAATGTTAAGTAAATGAGGCTAGAAGTTATACAAGGGAACAAGGTTACGTGTAAATATGTGTGTATGTCATATGCTGTGGGTCTTATATAGGCGCGTCCCCTCTGACGGGCTATGGGAGACCAATAACCCGGGAATGTGCGGATATAAGGATCCCCTGATAGTTATGTCTAATGTGTCCCGGCAAGTGGGCAGATTAACGTCAATTTACGTAGAGAGAGGAAAGCCCTCTCGCAAGACGTTATTTAGTGAGAACCCCTTAAGATAACTTCAACCACTACCCTGAGACAACTCTATACCCATAAACCGTAATAAGGCACTTAAAGGAGAGCTGGAGTGAAGAGGTGCCGTAGATCGAGGGAGAATCCAGTGGTCCAGGAGGGCGGCTGGGGCGTGGTACTTCCGGATGTTGGTCCGGGATTAGGCTGCACTCCTACGTCCTTACAGCTCCTTGCTCCTCTGTGCCTACCACGGGACCCACCCGGGTTCCTCTTGCACTCCGCGTGAGCAGGGACTTACTAAGAGTATGCCGGAGTTCTGCTACAGGGTTTGGTGGGGGGTTATGGTGACTAGCATAATGGTCTGTATAGAGGTGCAAGCAGTCTATCCAGTGACACTATGATTAGTCTAAGGTTTGGGACAATTAAATTACTCCCTTGCAATCTCCTCTGGAACCACAGGACTAATACAGTAAATAGAGGCCAGTGAAGGTGGGGCCCAAAGTGGGTTGCACAATCTAGTCCTCTTCCTGAAGGGGGGAACCCGACCTGGTCGGCTCTAAGTACTGCACTATCCTTATAATCCCTGGAAAGGAACAAGACAGGAATCCTTATTTACTTGGTCTAGGCACAGCATCGAAGGCCAGGAAGGTGGGGCCCAAAGTGGGTTGCACAAGCTAGTCCTCTTCCTGAAGGGGGGAACCCGACCTGGTCGTCTCCGATCACTGCACACAGCTTCAAGTGTGAACACCAGCTATTCTGGCTGCTTTTGCCTCTGGAACCACAAGACTAATACAGTAAATAGAGGCCAGTGAAGGTGGGGCCCAAAGTGGGTTGCACAATCTAGTCCTCTTCCTGAAGGGGGGAACCCGACCTGGTCGTCTCTAAGTACTGCACTATCCTTATAATCCCTGGAAAGGAACAAGACAGGAATCCTTATTTACTTGGTCTATGCACAGCATCGAAGGCCAGGAAGGTGGGGCCCAAAGTGGGTTGCACAAACTAGTCCTCTTCCTCAAGGGGGGAACCCGACCTGGTCGTCTCCGATCACTGCACACAGCTTCAAGTGTGAACACCAGCTATTCTGGCTGCTTTTACCTAGATAAAAAGATACCAAAGGCAAGCTTAGTTGGCTCTGTCGCATGGCTGTGACAAGCTGGAGATGCGGTAACACCGTTCCTAGACCGCATCTCAGTTTGTTTTTCATATCTGTTTTTATTATTGTTTTAGTGCCGCAACCTTGGCCTGGTTAAGCTATATTTATTTGTGCATTATATTAGTTAGGGGTCCAGACAATTGGGGTGCCTGGTTCGAAGTAGAGGGTGGAGGACTTCATTAGTCTTCTGTTACAGGGAGGATTACTTCGGCCCAGGCCAACCAATGGTCTGGACAGCTTAAGTGGGTGGTGGTTGTAAAATGCCCCAGAACGAGAAGCCCACCACAGAAGCCACGAGCGAACACCACACAGAAACACCCGAAAGAAAGGCCCACAGAACGAAAGGACCAGGTGACCGAGCCAACCAGTTCAGACAGGCCGAAGCCCGCAGGGCTAAGCAGCTCCAAACGACACCTGCCTACCCCTTCTAAACACTGACCTTTCCCACACCTCGCGTATACACTACCCCTCGTGTCCTACACCTCTACCTACATGATGACGAACATAAATACACCTTAAAGTTAATACACCCATGCCCTGTCCCTAAATTAGGATGTCAATATCAACATACCCTAAAAATACCTTGTCTTGCCAGACTAAGTTTCTGAAGACCAATCCCCCATAAATCTATGTATGTTCCTCCCAGGTTAAAACACCCATGCCCTGTCCCTAGGTTGAGCAAATGCCAACCAGCTCAGACAGCCATGTAACGGGAAGAAATTGTACTTTCCCTTTTGGTATATGTTGTAAGGTTTGACTTAACTGTAAGACTTTTTCCCCTTCATTCACTCTTCCCTATATTTAAGGGAAATGTATCGTTTAAGAAGGGTTTAGTAACCCTTGTCTATGTAAAGAGGGAATTAGCCTAGATCAGGAGGAGAACTAATATTCTCAAATCTATCTAAAATACTTTCAAGCCTAATTTATCCTTTCATCCCTTTTGTTATCCCATATACAAATCCTTCCTTTTCGAATTTAGAGTAATGCCCCCTTGTGTAAAAAGACCGCCAATTCCTACCCAAGCAACGCCACCCTTTGTGATCACCCTCCCCTTTTTTGGCGGGATCTCTGGCACTGGCCCTCGGCCCCTCACTGTCGTGACCCCAGGCCTACGAGAAAGACACCTACCCACCCCCCAGTCTCTGTCATCATTCCCCGCTTCTTCTCCGGACTTAGGCTTCCTTTCCCTCCATTCAGAGGTTCGTAATTAAGGTTTATAGTGTTATAGGGTATTGCTTCTTCAGTTAAGTAAGTACTAGGTGTGTAATGTAGGAGATATTGCGGTGATTGACAAATTCGTGAACTCGAGCCTACCATCGGGTTGGTCGACAGGCACCCCTCACCTGCCAAGTGCCTACAACCATTCAAATTCCCCCATTATCATTGTGTTCAGTAAAACTTAGTCTGTGCACCTTTGCTAAGTGTTATTCTGATATTTTAGATTTCGTTATTCCAAATTAACGTCAAATTAACTTCGTGTGTAATAATTTCAGTCAGAGGGACGCCATTTGATGGCCTTCCAATTCTTGTGTTTTTCCATAATTCCCGACCAAACTTAGGCTAGTCTAATTTGCTAGTTTGTCTTTCACCGTTTTACATAATCCTGAGGTAGTGCGAGAACACCAGTTAAGAGTAGAATTGAGGGCGATGAAGTTGATCAGTTCAGTTCAGTTCAGTTGGAATTCGGGAAGTTTAGCCTTAACGTCGGCACTTCCCTAAGAGGTTTTGTTATTTTTCTTTTTGTGACTTTTTGTGACGTGCTCATTTGTCTAAAAATAAATATATCTCATTTTTCATCCCTTTTTCTGAAATCTTCTTTCTTCTCTCTTCAGTCTTGTTTCTTCTCTCATCTTCCTTCATTCTTGTTTCTTCTCTCTTCAGTCTTCTTATTTCAGTTCTTTCAATTTTTTCTCGTACTCTCCACATTTGATAGATTGTCTGTTTCACTCTATCGCTTATTTCTTTGTTAAATAAAAGATGTCCGATGACTTGGTTTTCATTTTCAATATAAGGCTGTTGGAACCCTGGATCTTTTATTCTGCATGCTTTATAAAATGAACAGTGTAGTAGAAAATGTTTTAGGTCTTCTGTTCCTTCCTTACACATATCGCATTGTGTCTCTCCTCCCACATGCCTATTTCTATCTTTTAGATTTAAGTTATTTGTCCTACATCTGTAAAATATTATAGATGCCTGTGTGTTGTCATAAATATCTTCCTCGCTCTTAATCTCCTTTTTATAACTCCTATACACTTCTAGGCTACTCTTCTCTGCCAACTCCTCTCGCCATCTTCCCGAATCCCAGTCCAGAACTCTTTTTCTAATGTCGTCCTTCTTAATATTTGCTAAATTTGTTTCTCCTAACTTCAAATTCCCTACATACTTTCTAATTTCTGCAGTCCAGGATCTTTACTATTTCTAAGTTTTTCCTCTGTGATTCTTCTTAGCAAGTCATTACTTTCCTCTCCTACTAATATTTAAGATATTTATGTTACCTTCCATAATTCTTGCCTCCATTGATTTCCTATTTCACCCTTAAGGTTACCTTTTGGGCATATGTGGTGCCCCTAATATGGTCTAAAAACCCTATTCTCTATATTTTGTAATTATTTATATTCTATTTTGAAAAACCTATAACATTCGAGCCATACAGGACTGCTGGTATCACAATACTTTTCCAATATGTTTTTCCAATAAGTATCTTATTACAACTTTGTGATATTACCGGGTATGTAAGGTTAGCCATTCTATTTGCTTTATCCAAAGCTTCTATTTTCTGGGTTTTAAAACATTTTTTATATCATTGTATTCCTAGATATTTAAGTTGTTTACCACTTCTATTTCTCGTATGTTGTTTGTTTTTCATATAAATTAGGATTTTACTTTTGTCTTATTTATACTTAAGCCACACTCTCCCCTATCTCTATTAATTTATCTATTACTCTTTCTGCTTCCTGGATTGTATGAGCCAAGGGCACCCCGACATCGGCATAAAACAATGAATTTAAAACTCATCTACAAACCCACTTTTATTTGCTTACTGTTTAATTATCTCATAAGTATTAATTTAAATAATGTTGTGGACCCCGTACAGCCTTGTCTGATGCCGCTTGTTACCTTATCTCCGTCTCATTTACTTGCCCCTTATTTATAATTGTACTATCTTCTTTATATATGTTACTTACTATGTCTATAACATTTGAATTTATATTGTAATCTTTTAATACTTTTATCAGTTTCTCCCTTCTGATTGAGTCATAGGCCTTTTTAAAGTCTATTGAGATTACTATGAGTGACCTCTTTTGTTTAAATATTTTATCTATACAGTATTTCAATATAAAAAGATTATTTTCGATTCTACCCTTATTTGTAAACCCACTTTGTGTCTCCCTTACCTCTCCATTCTCCCTAATGTGTTCTTCTATTTTATTTTTAATTGCTGTCGTCATGAAAAGTTTATATGATATGTCTGTCAGAGCAGATTAAAATGCTTTTGAAGCATTCATTCATTCATTCATTTTAGGATTTAGACCATCTCGCATTTCGGAGAGACGACCAGGTTGAGTAAATTACTAATGTAGCAGTTGTATTGTATGTTTAGAACTTGTTCATTACTTTGAGTTTATAAAACCATGCATTTTGGTAAATATGATTGTATTTTAGGCCTATTCAGATAAGTATTTATAACTAACGTCTCCTAGGCCTGGTTATTGTTCATTTTAAATGTTTTGGTCAATATACAGGAGGCGCTACAATATAGGTAGCAAAATTATAATGGTAGTTTTGGGTTCCTATCATCATATGCTTCATTTCTATATATTTTTTATCCCCGGGAAAAAAAAAAAAAATCTTGGGATTTTTCATTTATTTTCTTGGGATTTTTTTTTTTTTATCATTAACCTAACCAAAAAACCTAACCTAACCTAACCTAATAGCCCCCAAATACATTTAGGTTAGGTTAGGTTAGTTTTTTTTGGTTAGGTTAATAAAAAAAAAAAAAAAATCCAAGAAAAAAATAAAAAACCCAAGATTTTTTATTTTTTTCCCGGGGATAAAAAGTATATAGAAATGAAGCATATGATGATAGGAACCCAAAACTACCATTAGAATTTTGCTACCTATATTGTAGCGCCTCCTGTATATTGACCAATGTTTTTACTGGGTTATAGCACTGTAAAGAGTTACTTGTTATCTTGATTTAGAGGTCCTCATTTCCCAACCCCAGTACCGTCAAATTTCGGACCCCCATTGGGTCGGGTTTATTTCAGATGATTATTTGTTCTTACCTATTGTTACTTAAAGTTAACTTGTGAAAAGGCCGTTTAGGTATGGGTACTTGCTGAATTATTATGGTAGGTTATATGATTTTACATTTTTAATTAGGCTACCTAACTTTCACCTAATTGGAAGTACAGTAGGCTATTATTAATTATTGTGCATTTAGAGTGTATTATGAATATTGATTGTTATGATATAATGTTTGACATGGTCTAATGAACAGAGTTGCCTTGCAAGGGATGGAACGCTGTAGTGACATTCTGGGCAGCTGATTTCGGGGGATAAGTTACTCGAGTTACAGTAGAAATAACGTTTAGCTTTGTTTGAGCCTTATATAGCACCCTCCGCATTGAGCAGTCCAACCTGTTAAGTTTGACCATGACAATTACCTTTGATTTATGCCATTATTGTATTGATTTGACTCCATAGATATGCTGTGTAATTATGTATTCCCAATTGTGTGTAGAGTACTGCTGAGTAACATATGTACCTGTACTTAATGAGAGGATCTTTGGATGCCTTAAGAGATTATTTCGGTACAGTACTGTAATGTCATAATTTGATCTGTCATTGTATTTCTGTACTTATATTAGCTCATCTATTTTTATACGTTAATAGGAATCCATGTATTTTTATATGTTTATATTAGCCAATGTTTTTTATATGTATTTGTTTTAGTATTACTGTGTACCGTAATTAGAATATTGATTAACCCCATTATTAAGGGTTAGCTATATGTCAACCGTGGGTTAAGAATGTATTCGACTTACCAGGGAACCTGCAGTTTGGGACGGAGTCGATGTGAAGCTGAATTGCTGATGGCGGAGAATCGGAGATTCACCCCTCCCATTGGCTGAGTGCAGGATGCTGAACTCGTGTACTGTACGAGGGTTCAAGGACCGCAGGAAGACGTATGATTACCCCCTATACCCCAGGATACGGTAGGCCGAAGAAACCTACAGGCAAGCCTGGCCGATACCGGTATCTAGCGGAATTGGGATGTATAATACTGAGAGGAATGGGGTGGATACAGACAGCAATATTCGAGTCCTACTCCTAGGTTAAGAGACTGTCCCAGTACGGTAATGGATTGGTCCCAGGTTAATGGTATAGAGATAATTAGATACGGACCATACGGTACCAATGTTAAGAGTTGTAAACGGTAAAATGTTCCTTCTATTAATATCAAGCTTAAGATTACTGCAATATGTTTGTATCTATCCTCCCGTACCTATTTGGATCTAAATGTGTTGTCAGGATGGTAAATCGGAGCCGTCAGTATTAAATTGGTCTAAGAGTAGTACCAGTAGCCTAACCGAGAGTTAAAGTCTTGTCAGCCAACATTGAAGGTGAAGTTCTTGATTGGTCTTTGCTAGCCTCCGATTTATCCTACTGTCCTAATGTACCTGAATAATGAGCATGAGTCACGATTGCATAAAGAATAAGAAAACCATGGGGACGGCCAGTTCACCTGAAGGTGGGCGATCAAATAATTCGAATGAATTACCGTTCCCAAAAACATCCTTATGTGATATCTAGAAAGTAGAGAATATGCTAGGTCTCAGTGGGGTTTTTGGTGGTTCTTTGGTCTTATCATCGTGTCGGAGTTGCAGCCTTTCCCCTTCCTCGAAGGATGTTGGATGTGGGTCAACCAAACAGGGTTGTCCTCTCGTTAATTAGAATGCAATAACGGGTTTGTCGTCATCTCTTCCTTTCTATCCTTGAGTACCTATTTTCCACCTTCGCAGCTTAATCTATCTTTTTCTGTCTTACCCTCTCTCTCTCTTGTTGGCAGCAGAAGAAGGGAAGTTGATAAAGAAAGAGAGATACCGATTCTTCCCCCCCCCCCCCCCGTTACAGTGGTGGCAGCGGTGGGATTTCTTTAGGAGTCCATGGTTTGACATGCTCCTGTTCCGTTCAGGGCTCCTGAATTAATCCCGTACTCCCCGTAGAAGAGACTGTACAGTACTGGTTCTTAAACTTTCGCTCGGGTGTTTAGAATCAGTGCATTGCAGTTGTCCTTTTTCACGCTACCAACCCGTGAAATAGTTACCACAAACAGTATTGGCCATGCTACCACATTTCAATACGGTTAGTGTAATATTTCAGGGAATCTTTAAGTTCAGCAGATACCAGCAAGAGTCCCAGTGACTGTGAAGGAACCGCAAAGTTGAGATAGCGGTGGTTAGTGTTTTCCGGTTATTAGTTGTCTATCAATTATCCTTCTTTCCTGTCCAAGATGGAGAATCCTGATCCAGAACCAAGGCACGAGGTGCAAGACGTTTTAGTCAGGAGGAATGAGGAACGCCAAGAGGCTATGTCCGTCGCGAAAGAGGTCCTGGAACAGACCTCACTGACCATGGCCAGGAAGTTTAGAGACGTGGCTAATCGGAACCGCCGGAATGAAAAGGTCAATGTGGACGACATGGTATGGATCATGAACGAGAATCCACTACCAGGGACTAGCCAAAAGTTGAACGCGAAGTGGGTGGGTCCCTTTAGGGTTACGGAAGTAGTCCGAGACGGGGCTGCGTATAAGCTGGTAAATCCCTATACGGGTGTGTTTATGAAAAGGGCCGCTGAGAAAGTGAAACCGTTCATGGGTGAGGAGTATTGACAGGTAGAGCTAGTTGAAATGCCGGTTGAGCAAGACTATCAACCTGAGATTTTAGCACCCAGAGCCCGTCAGCCGGCCCGGCGTTATATAGAATCTTGTTAGAGTGTACAGTAGAGTCCCTGTTGTGGTCGTCTTGTTGTGTACTCCCCTGTGGCCCCCGCATGGTTAATTAATCTTTCCGGTCAAACCCCCGTGCAGCGAAACTTTAAGAGACGTAGGTGCCTAGGTTATGTAGAATGTCATACAGGTGATTGGGACTAGGGTGGTGGCGTTCCCATCAGGACGTGCTGTTGGCTCTGAGTACCTTTATGGTTGACTGGGGTTATACTCCTTTCGTCCCGAGGCTCAGCCAGCGCACAGAGTGTGAAGGGACTCCCACGATACGGGTGTCCACGCTGCTCTCTAGTCTGGTCTCCTGGGGTTTTCCAAGCAATAAAGGGGTGGAGAGAGGCTGTCTCTACGGGGACAAGATAGTGCCTGGTTGGCACTCTCCTGAAAAGGAGGGACACTTTATAGAGTGGTATAGTGATTTGTTGATGAAGGAAGGGACGCCCCACAGGCAGAGTACAGTACAGTAATGATGTGTCAGATTCTAAGACGTTGGGTATAGACTGCGAGCTCTGGGCATGGTAAGATGCCAGGCGGATCAGAAATTCTACTTTAATAAGTTAAGGCTGGATTAATTGGTAACTGTATAATGCTTATGTTGATGAAAGAGTGAATGAGGTAAAAAGTCTTCAAAGAAAAGGTAGAGCTGTGTAACGGGAAGAAATTGTACTTTCCCTTTTGGTATATGTTGTAAGGTTTGACTTAACTGTAAGACTTTTTCCCCTTCATTCACTCTTCCCTATATTTAAGGGAAATGTATCGTTTAAGAAGGGTTAAGTAACCCTTGTCTATGTAAAGAGGGAATTAGCCTAGATCAGAACTAATATTCTCAAATCTATCTAGAATACTTTCAAGCCTAATTTATCCTTTCATCCCTTTTGTTATCCCATATAAAAATCCTTCCTTTTCGAATTTAGAGTAATGCCCCCTTGTGTAAAAAGACCGCCAATTCCTACCCAAGCGACGCCACCCTTTGTGATCACCCTCCCCTTTTTTGGCGGGATCCCTGGCACTGGCCCTCGGCCCCTCACTGTCGTGACCCCAGGCCTACGAGAAAGACACCTACCCACCCCCCAGTCTCTGTCATCATTCCCCGCTTCTTCTCCGGACTTAGGCTTCCTTTCCCTCCATTCAGAGGTTCGTAATTAAGGTTTATAGTGTTATAGGGTATTGCTTCTTCAGTTAAGTAAGTACTAGGTGTGTAATGTAGGAGATATTGCGGTGATTGACAAATTCGTGAACTCGAGCCTACCATCGGGTTGGTCGACAGGCACCCCTCACCTGCCAAGTGCCTACAACCATTCAAATTCCCCCATTATCATTGTGTTCAGTAAAACTTAGTCTGTGCACCTTTGCTAAGTGTTATTCTGATATTTTAGACTTCGTTATTCCAAATTAACGTCAAATTAACTTCGTGTGTAATAATTTCAGTCAGAGGGACGCCATTTGATGGCCTTCCAATTCTTGTGTTTTTCCATAATTCCCGACCAAACTTAGGCTAGTCTAATTTGCTAGTTTGTCTTTCACCGTTTTACATAATCCTGAGGTAGTGCGAGAACACCAGTTAAGAGTAGAATTGAGGACGATGAAGTTGATTAAAATGCTTTTGAAGCTTGACCGCCATTTTAGGATTTAGACCATCTCACATTTCGGAGAGACGACCAGGTTGAGTAAATTACTAATGTAGCAGTTGTATTGTATGTTTAGAACTTGTTCATTACTTTGAGTTTATAAAACCATGCATTTTGGTAAATATGATTGTATTTCAACGTGTAAATCAGGAAAGGACATTCGTTTGAGATAGTATCCTTGAGTTTTGTTTACCTTTCGTGTCTCCGACGTTCCAAAGTTAGGCCTATTCAGATAAGTATTTATAACTAACGTCTCCTAGGCCTGGTTATTGTTCATTTTAAATGTTTTTACTGGGTTATAGTGTAAAGAGTTACTTGTTATCTTGATTTAGAGGTCCTCATTTCCCAACCCCAGTACCGTCAAATTTCGGACCCCCATTGGGTCGGGTTTATTTCAGATGATTATTTGTTCTTACCTATTGTTACTTAAAGTTAACTTGTGAAAAGGCCGTTTAGGTATGGGTACTTGCTGAATTATTATGGTAGGTTATATGATTTTACATTTTTAATTAGGCTACCTAACTTTCACCTAATTGGAAGTACAGTAGGCTATTATTAATTATTGTGCATTTAGAGTGTATTATGAATATTGATTGTTATGATATAATTATGTTTGACATGGTCTAATGAACAGAGTTGCCTTGCAAGGGATGGAACGCTGTAGTGACATTCTGGGCAGCTGATTTCAGGGGATAAGTTACTCGAGTTACAGTAGAAATAACGTTTAGCTTTGTTTGAGCCTTGTATAGCACCCTCCGCATTGAGCAGTCCAACCTGTTAAGTTTGACCATGACAATTACCTTTGATTTATGCCATTATTGTATTGATTTGACTCCATAGATATGCTGTGTAATTATGTATTCCCAATTGTGTGTAGAGTACTGCTGAGTAACATATGTACCTGTACTTAATGAGAGGATCTTTGGATGCCTTAAGAGATTATTTCGGTACAGTACTGTAATGTCATAATTTGATCTGTCATTGTATTTCTGTACTTATATTAGCTCATCTATTTTTATACGTTAATAGGAATCCATGTATTTTTATATGTTTATATTAGCCAATGTTTTTTATATGTATTTGTTTTAGTATTACTGTGTACCGTAATTAGAATATTGATTAACCCCATTATTAAGGGTTAGCTATATGTCAACCGTGGGTTAAGAATGTATTCGACTTACCAGGAACCAGTTTGGGACGGAGTCGATGTGATGCTGAATTGCTGATGGCGGAGAATCGGAGATTCACCCCTCCCATTG
Source organism: Paralithodes platypus (assembly GCA_032716605.1). NCBI lineage: Eukaryota > Metazoa > Arthropoda > Malacostraca > Decapoda > Lithodidae > Paralithodes > Paralithodes platypus. Next base: position 18,964,805 of record CM064566.1, read on the forward strand.
GCTGAGTGCAGGATGCTGAACTCGTGTACTGTACGAGGGTTCAAGGACCGCAGGAAGACGTATGATTACCCCCTATACCCCAGGATACGGTAGGCCGAAGAAACCTACAGGCAAGCCTGGCCGATACCGGTATCTAGCGGAATTGGGATGTATAATACTGAGAGGAATGGGGTGGATACAGACAGCAATATTCGAGTCCTACTCCTAGGTTAAGAGACTGTCCCAGTACGGTAATGGATTGGTCCCAGGTTAATGGTATAGAGATAATTAGATACGGACCATACGGTACCAATGTTAAGAGTTGTAAACGGTAAAATGTTCCTTCTATTAATGTTATGCCCTGTTTTTCTACAGGTTTAACTTGGGTAATGTGAGTTCTAAATTGACTGGGTATATAAGGCTGCATGCACAATACAAGATATGAGGAATAGAGAACACAAAGAAACACATGGTAGCAAGTTACATGATCACGTTTATTGATATACCACTGCAGAATACTTGTGTAAGACAATATAATAGAATTGAACAACACTAGCATAAGTGGATCTGGATGGAGCCTAGTCTCCCACTTCCAACGTTCAGGTATTAATCTTCTGATCACTGGCTTTGATTTCACAGGTTTATATACCGAAGACCATCAATGTTACTTATAGATTCATATTCACTGTTAGATTTATTACTGGTAGCTCTGGTGCACAAGTAGTAGTTCACAGACTAGATTAGACACACGTATTTTTAGAGCACGGGAAATCTAGTAACCTCAGGGGGTACTGATCTAAGTTTTATATCCTTGTCTCAGAAATACATAGAACGCAAATCAGTGGGCGAACGTTAGATATCACTAGAGTTTTAATATCTGAATAAAGTAATTACGAGAGTCAAGGTCGCCTGTTAATTAAAGAGCACTGATCGCTTAGTACGTCCCAAATGGAATGGTTAAGTATGAATTACACTGGGCAAGGTCTTAGCCACTTCGTAGAAATATTAATTAGTGAATCTAAAACAGCACAGTAATATGTAGTACTGCTAAAGGGAATCTTGGGTAGTATCTGATGGGTCTGGTCCTGGTTATCTTGCGTCCATGATGTTGGGGGCTAACGACTGGTTCCGCGGCCGTCCAGGGGGGCCATATGTGTGAAGTTCTTCAATACGTGGGCAGGTCCTTCTATCCAAATCTGCCACGGAGTCTGCCGGTTCTGGGATCTCACTCCGGAACAACACAAGGGCAGAGCTAGAAATTAACTGCAGGGTAGTGACCCCTGGTTGGTGTCTAGCTTTCAACTGATTTGACTGGGGGCGGGAGTTAGATTTATAGGCTCGGTTCTGGACCCTGTAGACAGTAGGGATCTCGAGTCTTATGGACTTAATTGAGCTCTCAATAGATATGGGGACTAGGTAAGATGGTATTTACTGTTGTGGCACAGGGCGATAGGAAGCCTTTATATTTTCATATAACTGAGCCTTAGTAAGAGGTACTATTTTGGCTATACTGGACGTATTTAGGGGAGAGAGGCTGGATCTACTTTGCGAGGAGGATGGGGACAGCTGTGATAGGAGCGTCTCTCTAGATTGTTCAATCTTCATTCTATGGTATAGCTGAGGTGCTAATTTAGTGATCAGAGCATGCAAGAAAGGTAAATGGTTTATTGTGAGTTAATAGAGGTTAGTAAAGGTGTTAGTCATTCATGGTTAGTTCATTGATAGGAAGAATTCCTGTGCTACCTGGCAATGACTCGAAAGTCAAAACAGGGGCCAGGTATGCCTCCGCGGGGTGGGGGTCTCCCTCCTCGGGTGGGCAAAAAGGGGGAGCTGGGCGCCCTCTCTCTGATATAGTCGTCCGGCGGCTGTGGCTAGGGGCTTGCCATATCACCAGTGTTTGTAATAACCCTCTGTGTATGAGACAGATGTGAGTGTCTTTAATACCAAAACCGAAGGTGCCTTAGCTAGCTGGTTTTACTCGGCTGGTTGTTAATTGTAGGGTTTGCTGGATATGGTGGAGACTGGGTTGCTAACTCTGCCACATTTATCTGGAAGTATGGCAATAGAAGTTAGTTACTGGCGGGGCGGCTAGCCTCGCACCGACGACCATTGGGTGCAGGGTTGTGAATGTGTTGTAAGAGAATAGATGGCATGCAAGGGGCTAGTAAAGTTCTAATGTTGTTCTGGCCTACTAAGTGAAGGTAGGCTGGATAGGAGTATATATAAAAGGTTGGAGAGCGTTAGTAACGGACAATTCAAGGATCTTCAAGAGGTATGAGAGAGAGGCTAGGTCGGACAAGAGTCGAGAAGCGCGGGTGTCTTAATGAGAGGGGGGGGGGAGTTCAAGGGCTACAGGGAAATTTTGCCCCTAAGGTCCCTGGGCGTGGGGGTGGCATTAGGCTACAATTGATATGGAAGTTTGAAAAGGCAGTAGAATACGTTAGCCAAATGCTACCGGGGAATGCAACTATGGGGTGGTATATGAGTCTGGAAAAGATAGAGTTATGTGATCAGTCAGAGGGTTATGGATACTATTAGTTGGCCCTGGGAACTGCGTTTTCTATTAAATATAAAATACCAACCACAGCGGCAGTTCGTAGGGGTACTTAGTTATTGTTTCAGGGTACTTATGACAGATACTGGTAACCAGGTTATCTTATACAATCTCTGGTTGGGGTAAGAGGTGTAAGACACGAAATAAATTGGCGTAGTGTGGGCTGTGGATACGAAGGAGGCAAGGGGAAGACGTATGACAATTGTGGAAAGTAAATGGAAAAAGGTGAACACAATGGCGGATAAAAATACTTAACCTAAGGATTGCATACATAGATTTATGGGGCGATGGGTCTTCAGAAGCTTAGTCTGGCAAGACAAGATGTTAGGGAATGTTAATATTAATACTTAGTTACTAGAGGAGCAATGCAAGGGGGGACTGAGCACGGGTTACATATATCTATACTCGTCATGGAAAATGATATACGAGGTCTAGGGACAAGCGTGGGTGTTTGAACTTCTAAGATATATAACATCTACTTCTCGGATGTAAGAACATACATAGATATATTTATGGCTGTCTGATGTGTTGGCATTGGCTCAACGTCGGGACAGGGCATGTTTTTAATATGAATGTATATTCCTATTCATCATCTTTGTAGCAAGGACAGTGCCGCTATGTCGTATCAATGCTGGTGGCAGTTAATATTATAGACTTAGTTACTAGAGGAACAATGCAAGGGGCGACTGGGCACGGGTTACATGTATCTATACTCGTCATGGAAAATGATATACGAGGTCTAGGGACAGCGTGGGTGTTTTAACTTCTAAGATATATAACATCTACTTCTCGGATGCAAGAACATACATAGATATAATTATGGCTGTCTGATGTGTTGGCATTGGCTCAACGTCGGGACAGGCATGGGTGTTTTTAATATGAATGTATATTCCTGTTCATCATCTTTGTAGTTAGGAGTGTAGGACACGAGGGGGTTAGTGTACGTGAGGTGTGGAAAATGGTCAGTTTTAGAAAAGGTAAATGGGTGTGTCCTGGAGCTGTTTAGCCCTGCGGGCTTGGGCCTGTCTGAAATGGCTGGCTCGGTCAGCTGGTCCTTTCGTTCTGTGGACCTTTCCTTTGGTGTTTCTGTGTGGTGTTCGTTCATGGCTTCTGTGGTGGGCTTCTCGTTCTGGGGCATTTTACTTCCCTCTCCTTCATTATAGGCTCGTCCTCGAGCCTCAAGGGTGAAGTAAAAAGAAGCATAGTCAGAAAAGTGTAGGTTAACAAGAAAAGTAGTATGACTAAGGGAAAAAAATAATATATACAGTATATGGAAAACATGTAAATTTAAGAAAGGACAGATAATTAAGAACACAGGAAATTAAGAAGAGGTAAAGTGTTTAACAATGTATAAAGCAAATTTAAAAGATAGTCAGAAAAGTGTAGGTAACAAGAAAAGTAGTATGACTAAGGAAAAAAATAATATATACAGTATATGGAAAACATGTAAATTTATAGAATCATGCCCAATCGCTTAGGAATTGAAAACATTCGAAACAATTTAGTACAATAATATCCTCATCATCATCAGGGGGGGGGGTATTTAGGGTCGCCGTTAGTCTGGGTGACGGTCTGGTAATAGGGGGTGGTGGTTCACTTTCACTTTGGAAGGGCGGGGTGGATATACCGTTAGTTCTTGTCGTTAGGAATGTGGGTCTGGGGGCGAGCTGGCCCGGGGCCAGTTTTGGAGGGGGGGTCTAAGTGGTTTCGGTCGGGGGTAGTGATAGGGGGGTTTTAAAGATGAAACGGGCAGGTCGAGTCGGGGTTGTTGTTGCGGAAGAGGTTGGTGCTGGGGAGGGGTTGAATTGTGTAGAGAGTTGTGGTCGTGAGTGGGGTTTGGGGAAGGGTGAGTAAGGCTGAAGGTTGAGAGTTTACTATGATCGGGTGGTTTGGAGGTTTGGTGTGTGGGGATTTGATAGGGAGATGGTGGGGGGGGGTCTGGGCAGGCAGGGTTGTGGTTTGAGAGGGGTTGAATTTAGACTGATTTTATTTCCGGGAGAGACATGGATGGGATTTAGAGGAGTGGTTGAAGTTGAGAGGTTGATTATGTTGTTTGGGGCGAGAGAGAGAGTATTTTGGGGTTTAGCCAAGGTGGAAAAAGTTTTGTGGTTGGATTGGGATGGGAGTGGTATTTCGTCGAGCGGGATCTTTGGGGGGGGAATTTGGGGCGGGTGGGGTAACGGTGAAGAGGGGGAGGTTGAAAGTTTAGCTGGGCTCATGATGGTGGGGGACCGACTGGTGAGCAGGTGTTCGGTACACATGAGGGGGGGGAAATCACTTTGGTGGGGGTCACGCGTGAGGGGGGGATTAACGGCGCGTGTGGGAGGATCAGAGTGATGGGGTGTGTCGGTGGCAGTGACGGTTTGCTTAGAGGTTATCTGGGGTTGGCGGGTTTGTCTGTCATGAGGGGGTGAGTCAAGTGTGGGGTTTTGAAGTTTATTAGGGGTGTGAATTGTGGGGGGGTGGAAGGGAGCTACTGACGGAAAACTGTCACAAGGGAGATTTTGTTGGTGGGAATTGGTGGAGGTTGCAAGTTTAGCTGGGCTCATGATGGTGGGGGACCGACTGGTGAGCAGGTGTTCGGTACGCATGAGGGGGGGGAAATCACTTTGGTGGGGGTCACGCGTGAGGGGGGGATTAACGGCGCGTGTGGGAGGATCAGAGTGGTGGGGTGTGTCGGTGGCAGTGACGGTTTGCTTAGAGGTTATCTGGGGTTGGTGGGTTTGTCTGTCATGAGGGGGTGAGTCAAGTGTGGGGTTTTGAAGTTTATTAGGGGTGTGAATTGTGGGGGGGTGGAAGGGAGCTACTGACGGAAAACTGTCACAAGGGAGATTTTGTTGGTGGGGGGATAGCTGAGTATTTCTGGGGGAAGGGGGGGAACATAGTTGGGTCCCTAGGTCGTCACGCGTGAGGGGAGGGTTAATGGCGCGTGTGGGAGGGTCAGGGTGGTGAGAGGTGAGCGAGTTAGGAAACGGGATTTGTTGGGGGGACTGCGGCGGGTTGGTGGGGGAAGAGTTAGGTGTAGAACAGGGGTTATTGGTAGAGGACTGATGTATTGATTTGGGGTTGTTAACAGGACGAATTTTAGGAATCTTCTTGGTGGCAGTCACGGTCTGGTTAGCGGTTATCTGGGGTTGGTGGGTTTGTTTGACATTAACAGGACGAGTTTGGGGAATTTTCTTGGTGGCAGTCTCGGTCTGGTTAGAGGTTATCTGGGACTGGTGAGTTTGTTTGACATGAGAGGGCGAGTCAAGTGTGGGGTTTCGAAGTTTTCTAGGGGTGTGAATTGTGTGGGGGTGGAAGGGAGCTACTGACTGAAAACTGTCACAAGCTACCGACGGAAAACTGTCACAAGGGAAATTTTGTTGGTGGGGGGATAGCTGAACATTTCTGGGGTCATGGGGAAAATATGTTGTGGTAGGCCTACATAGGTAGGCATAGCTAGAATACGGGGCTTGTGGGGGGGTGGGGGGGGGGGGGGGGGGGGGGGTGGGTGGGGGAAGAGTTCACTGGGGTTGGACTTTCACCGGAAGTCATTTTGGACGGGTGCACGGAGTCTTGGATAGGGGCTAAAAGGTTGGATAGGGGATTCATCGAACTGCGTAGGCATTCTTCTCTGATGGAGAGCATATGTTCTTCGAATAAGCCATACGGGTCGAGATGGGCGGTGATGTGGGGTGGGAGGATGTTTAACAATGCGGTGAATAAGAGTTCATTTTGTTGGTCGTAATCTTCATAGCTATACGTGGTCCTCACGTATCTGTAGAGTTGTATGAGGGTCACATTTATATCCCCTTCATACTTGATCTCGTCGACTTTTATTATTTTGGGGGCGACGGGGAACCCAAAAGTGGATCTAAAGTCCGGATCACGAAGGATCGAAACTGGTTCCAGGTACTCTCTGGCGTATTCTGTATCACCATTTGGTGAATAAATTCTTTAAAGGTAGGCTTATCAACAAGTTGGGAAACGGCTTCTCCCAACTGTACAATATGCAAAATTGCCATGGCGATTTTTTCGCGGTCATTATGAAGTACCACATCGTACACTGGCTTTATTATGTCTAAGTAACTGGTGATATCATATGTGTTTACATCATACTTGGGAATGTGTGCGAGTGGCTGAAGATTTCGCGATGTTGCCATGCTTCTACTGTTCCAAACTTGCAGTGTAATGCAACCTTTTATCCGAATCAAGAACCACCGCTGCCGCCAATGTTATGCCCTGTTTTTCTACAGGTTTAACTTGGGTAATGTGAGTTCTAAATTGACTGGGTATATAAGGCTGCATGCACAATACAAGATATGAGGAATAGAGAACACAAAGAAACACATGGTAGCAAGTTACATGATCACGTTTATTGATATACCACTGCAGAATACTTGTGTAAGACAATATAATAGAATTGAACAACACTAGCATAAGTGGATCTGGATGGAGCCTAGTCTCCCACTTCCAACGTTCAGGTATTAATCTTCTGATCACTGGCTTTGATTTCACAGGTTTATATACCGAAGACCATCAATGTTACTTATAGATTCATATTCACTGTTAGATTTATTACTGGTAGCTCTGGTGCACAAGTAGTAGTTCACAGACTAGATTAGACACACGTATTTTTAGAGCACGGGAAATCTAGTAACCTCAGGGGGTACTGATCTAAGTTTTATATCCTTGTCTCAGAAATACATAGAACGCAAATCAGTGGGCGAACGTTAGATATCACTAGAGTTTTAATATCTGAATAAAGTAATTACGAGAGTCAAGGTCGCCTGTTAATTAAAGAGCACTGATCGCTTAGTACGTCCCAAATGGAATGGTTAAGTATGAATTACACTGGGCAAGGTCTTAGCCACTTCGTAGAAATATTAATTAGTGAATCTAAAACAGCACAGTAATATGTAGTACTGCTAAAGGGAATCTTGGGTAGTATCTGATGGGTCTGGTCCTGGTTATCTTGCGTCCATGATGTTGGGGGCTAACGACTGGTTCCGCGGCCGTCCAGGGGGGCCATATGTGTGAAGTTCTTCAATACGTGGGCAGGTCCTTCTATCCAAATCTGCCACGGAGTCTGCCAGTTCTGGGATCTCACTCCGGAACAACACAAGGGCAGAGCTAGAAATTAACTGCAGGGTAGTGACCCCTGGTTGGTGTCTAGCTTTCAACTGATTTGACTGGGGGCGGGAGTTAGATTTATAGGCTCGGTTCTGGACCCTGTAGACAGTAGGGATCTTGAGTCTTATGGACTTAATTGAGCTCTCAATAGATATGGGGACTAGGTAAGATGGTATTTACTGTTGTGGCACAGGGCGATAGGAAGCCTTTATATTTTCATATAACTGAGCCTTAGTAAGAGGTACTATTTTGGCTATACTGGACGTATTTAGGGGAGAGAGACTGGATCTACTTTGCGAGGAGGATGGGGACAGCTGTGATAGGAGCGTCTCTCTAGATTGTTCAATCTTCATTCTATGGTATAGCTGAGGTGCTAATTTAGTGATCAGAGCATGCAAGAAAGGTAAATGGTTTATTGTGAGTTAATAGAGGTTAGTAAAGGTGTTAGTCATTCATGGTTAGTTCATTGATAGGAAGAATTCCTGTGCTACCTGGCAATGACTCGAAAGTCAAAACAGGGGCCAGGTATACCTCCGCGGGGGTGGGGGTCTCCCTCCTCGGGTGGGCAAAAAGGGGGAGCTGGGCGCCCTCTCTCTGATATAGTCGTCCGGCGGCTGTGGCTAGGGGCTTGCCATATCACCAGTGTTTGTAATAACCCTCTGTGTATGAGACAGATGTGAGTGTCTTTAATACCAAAACCGAAGGTGCCTTAGCTAGCTGGTTTTACTCGGCTGGTTGTTAATTGTAGGGTTTGCTGGATATGGTGGAGACTGGGTTGCTAACTCTGCCACATTTATCTGGAAGTATGGCAATAGAAGTTAGTTACTGGCGGGGCGGCTAGCCTCGCACCGACGACCATTGGGTGCAGGGTTGTGAATGTGTTGTAAGAGAATAGATGGCATGCAAGGGGCTAGTAAAGTTCTAATGTTGTTCTGGCCTACTAAGTGAAGGTAGGCTGGATAGGAGTATATATATAAAAGGTTGGAGAGCGTTAGTAACGGACAATTCAAGGATCTTCAAGAGGTATGAGAGAGAGGCTAGGTCGGACAAGAGTCGAGAAGCGCGGGTGTCTTAATGAGAGGCGGGGGGAGTTCAAGGGCTACAGGGAAATTTTGCCCCTAAGGTCCCTGGGCGTGGGGGTGGCATTAGGCTACAATTGATATGGAAGTTTGAAAAGGCAGTAGAATACGTTAGCCAAATGCTACCGGGGAATGCAACTATGGGGTGGTATATGAGTCTGGAAAAGATAGAGTTATGTGATCAGTCAGAGGGTTATGGATACTATTAGTTGGCCCTGGGAACTGCGTTTTCTATTAAATATAAAATACCAACCACAGCGGCAGTTCGTAGGGGTACTTAGTTATTGTTTCAGGGTACTTATGACAGATACTGGTAACCAGGTTATCTTATACAATCTCTGGTTGGGGTAAGAGGTGTAAGACACGAAATAAATTGGCGTAGTGTGGGCTGTGGATACGAAGGAGGCAAGGGGAAGACGTATGACAATTGTGGAAAGTAAATGGAAAAAGGTGAACACAATGGCGGATAAAAATACTTAACCTAAGGATTGCATACATAGATTTATGGGGCGATGGGTCTTCAGAAGCTTAGTCTGGCAAGACAAGATGTTAGGGAATGTTAATATTAATACTTAGTTACTAGAGGAGCAATGCAAGGGGGGACTGAGCACGGGTTACATATATCTATACTCGTCATGGAAAATGATATACGAGGTCTAGGGACAAGCGTGGGTGTTTGAACTTCTAAGATATATAACATCTACTTCTCGGATGTAAGAACATACATAGATATATTTATGGCTGTCTGATGTGTTGGCATTGGCTCAACGTCGGGACAGGGCATGTTTTTAATATGAATGTATATTCCTATTCATCATCTTTGTAGCAAGGACAGTGCCGCTATGTCGTATCAATGCTGGTGGCAGTTAATATTATAGACTTAGTTACTAGAGGAACAATGCAAGGGGCGACTGGGCACGGGTTACATGTATCTATACTCGTCATGGAAAATGATATACGAGGTCTAGGGACAGCGTGGGTGTTTTAACTTCTAAGATATATAACATCTACTTCTCGGATGCAAGAACATACATAGATATAATTATGGCTGTCTGATGTGTTGGCATTGGCTCAACGTCGGGACAGGCATGGGTGTTTTTAATATGAATGTATATTCCTGTTCATCATCTTTGTAGTTAGGAGTGTAGGACACGAGGGGGTTAGTGTACGTGAGGTGTGGAAAATGGTCAGTTTTAGAAAAGGTAAATGGGTGTGTCCTGGAGCTGTTTAGCCCTGCGGGCTTGGGCCTGTCTGAAATGGCTGGCTCGGTCAGCTGGTCCTTTCGTTCTGTGGACCTTTCCTTTGGTGTTTCTGTGTGGTGTTCGTTCATGGCTTCTGTGGTGGGCTTCTCGTTCTGGGGCATTTTAATTAATATCAAGCTTAAGATTACTGCAATATGTTTGTATCTATCCTCCCGTACCTATTTGGATCTAAATGTGTTGTCAGGATGGTAAATCGGAGCCGTCAGTATTAAATTGGTCTAAGAGTAGTACCAGTAGCCTAACCGAGAGTTAAAGTCTTGTCAGCCAACATTGAAGGTGAAGTTCTTGATTGGTCTTTGCTAGCCTCCGATTTATCCTACTGTCCTAATGTACCTGAATAATGAGCATGAGTCACGATTGCATAAAGAATAAGAAAACCATGGGGACGGCCAGTTCACCTGAAGGTGGGCGATCAAATAATTCAAATGAATTACCATTCCCAAAAACATCCTTATGTGATATCTAGAAAGTAGAGAATATGCTAGGTCTCAGTGGGGTTTTTGGTGGTTCTTTGGTCTTATCATCGTGTCGGAGTTGCAGCCTTTCCCCTTCCTCGAAGGATGTTGGATGTGGGTCAACCATACAGGGTTGTCCTCTCGTTAATTAGAATGCAATAACGGGTTTGTCGTCATCTCTTCCTTTCTATCCTTGAGTACCTATTTTCCACCTTCGCAGCTTAATCTATCTTTTTCTGTCTTACCCTCTCTCTCTCTTGTTGGCAGCAGAAGAAGGGAAGTTGATAAAGAAAGAGAGATACCGATTCTTTCCCCCCCCCCCCCCCCGTTACAGCCATAAATCTATGTATTCAATCCTTAGGTTAGTTATCTTTATCCGCCATTGTGTTCATCTCTTCCATTTACTTTTCCACCATTGTTATACGTCTTCCAATCACCTCCTTCGTATCCACAGTACACACTACTCTATTTTTGCTTCGTGTCCTACACCTCTTACCCGCCAGACTCTACCTACATGATGATGAACATGAGCACACATTCATTTAAAACACCCATGCCCTGTCCCTAGGTTGAGCCAATGCCAACCAGTTCAGACAGCCATAAATCTATGTATGTTCTTCCATCCCAGAAGTATATGTTCACCCCCTTAAAATACCTTGTCTTGCCAGACTAAGTTTCTGAAGACCAACCGCCCCCATAAATCTATGTATGTTCTTCCATCCGAGAAGTAGTATGTTAAACCCCATGTCATAATTGATAAGAAACTATGATACCCACGGGTACACCATTGTATAATTATATAACCATTATTCCTGTAAGACCTAGACAGAGATAATGACTGAAGATGTTAGCCACCATGCCGTAACTCTAATTCTTACCCCAACCAGAGATTGTATAGATAACCTTTTTTTACCATTGTTTAGACACATATCTACCACGAAACAATAACGAAGTACCCCTACGAACTGCCGCTTTTCTTTGGTCTATATTTCATAGAAAACGCAGTTCCCAGGGACAACTAGATCAGCAAGAAATTGTGTCGAATAATAGTGTCCATAACCCCTCGTATTGACGAGTAATAATACACCATGTTTTTCCCTACTTTTATCCACAGTCAAGCACACACCTACAGTTAACCTCCTTTTCTCCAAAGCCCACAGTCCACATGATTCTATCCTTTCCAGACTCATATGCCACCCCGTATTTGCTCATCCCCCGGTAGCATTTGGCTAACATACTTTCACTGTCATTAACCCCCAAACTCCAATATCAACTGTAGTCTAATGCCACCCCTACGCCCGGAGACCTTAGGGTCAAACTTCCACGTAGCCCCCTGAACCCTCTCCCTCTCATTAACCCCCCACGCTCCTCGATTCCTTTCCGACCTAGCCTCTCCATCATACCTCCTGAAGATCCTTGATTTTTCCGTTGCTAACGTTCTCAAACCTTTTATATATATACTCCTATCCAGCCTACCTTCCCTTAGTAGGACGGAACAACATTAGAACTTTACTAACCCTCTGCATGCCATCTATTCCCTCACAACCCATTCACAACCCTGTACCCAATGATCGTCAGTGCGAGGCTAGCTGCCCCGCCAGTGACTAACTTCTATTGCCATACTTCCAGATAAATGTGGCAGAGTTAGCAACCCAGTCTCCACCACATCCAGCAAACCATGCAATTAACAACCCAACCGATTAAACCAGCTAGTCAAGGCACCTTCGGTTTTGGTATTACGAACACCCACATCTGTCTCATAAACAGAGGGTTATTACAAACACTGGTGATATGGCAAGCCCCTAGCCACAGTCGCCGGACGACCATCACGGAGAGAGGGCGCGCATCTACCCCTTTTTACCCACCCGAGGAGGGAGACCCCCACCCCTGCGGAGGTATACCTGACCCCTGTTTTGACTTCCGGGTCATTGCCAGGTAGCACAGGAATTCTTCCTATCAATGAACTAACCATGCATGACTAACCACTTTACTAACCTCTATTAACCCCCAATAACCCATTCACCATTTTTGCATACTCGGATAATCAAATTAGCACCTCAGCTATACCATAGAAGGAAGACTGAGCAAAATAAGAGAGACACTCCTATCACAGCTGTCCCAGTCCTCCTCGCAAAGTAGATCCAGTCTCCCTCCCCTCAATACTTCCAATATAGCCAAAATAGTACCTCTTACTAAGGCTCAGTTATATCACATTATGAAGGCTCCCTATAGCCATGTGCCACAACAGTAATCACCACCTTACCTAGTCCCCGTGTCTATTGAGAGCTCAAATAATTCCATAAGACTCGAGATCCCTATGGCCTACAGGGTCCAAAACCGAGCCTATAAACCCAGCTCCAGCCCCCAGTAAAATCAGTTGAAAGATAGACACCAACCAGTGGCTGGCCCCCTTAAGTTGACCTCTAGCTCTGCCCTAGTGTTGTTCCTGAGATTTGAGTTCCAGAGCCGGCAGACTCCGTGGCAGATTTGAGATAGAAGCATCTGTCCACGTACAAGAAATCTACGTGCACCTTATAACCTTCACACACAGTGGGTATATAAGCGTGTAGCCAGCAACGATCGCCAAGAGATCCGTCTTGAGAACTTCCTACATATGGACCCCCTGGACGGCCGCGGAACCAGTCGTTAGCCCCCAACATCACGGACGCAAGATAACCAGGACCAGACCAACCAAATACTACCCAAGATTCACTTTATTAGTACTACCGTGTTACAGTACTAATTAGAAACTCACTTATTAATCTTTCTATGAAGTGGCTATATCTTTGCCCCAGTATAATTCATATATAACCATTCTATTGGGGAGTGCTAAGCGTATCAGTGTTCATTAATTAACAGGCGACATTAACTCTCGTAATTACCCCTATTCAGATATTATTACAATTATAAGTAAAACCCTAGTGATATCTAACGTTCGCCCACTGATTTGTGTTCTACGTGTTTCTGCTATAAGAATATAAAACTTAGATCAGTACTGAGGTTACTAGAATTCCCGTACTCTATAAATATGCGTGTCTAATTCTAGTCTGTGAGTTACTATTTGTGCACCAGAACTGCCAGTAATAAATCTAATTAGTGAAATTGAATCTATAAGTAACATTGATGTCTTCCAGTATATAAACTTGCGAACCAAGCCAGTGATCAGAAGAGTATACCTGAACGTTGGAAGTGGGAGACTAGGCTCCATCCAGATCCACTAATGCTAGTTGTTAATTTCTATCATTTGTCTTGTACGAGTATTCATACCTTCTTATGCTTCCTATTAATCCTCTTCAATAAACGTGATCGTGTGTCTTGTTACCGTATGTTTATTTTGTGTTCTCTATTCCCCATACCTTGTATTGTGCATGCAGCCTTATATACCCAGTCAGTTAGAACTCACATTACCCAAGTTAATCCTGTAGAAAAACAGGGCATAACATTGGCGGCAGCGGTGGTTCTTGATTCGGATAAAAGGTTGCATTACATTGCAAGTTTGGAACAGCCAGAACACGATAACATCATGGCGCACCGTTCTCACGTCCCCATCCCACATTATGATGGGAAGACTTACGAGATCGAAATATTCATGACTATAGTGAAACCCGTACTTGACCTAGCTTATACCACGGACGCAGAAAAGATAGCCGTGACATTAACGCACCTGAGAAAAGCCGTTTCCCTGGTTGCCTACCAAGTGCACCTTGCTCTCACATGGGACAAATTTCGCACAATAGTGATAGAGGCCATTAAGCCTTCGTTGGGCGTTTTCGTGGCCCACACCCGTCTCCAAGACACTAAATTCGAAGGCGATCTAGATGCCACAGTGAATAAAATCGCTCAACATATAAAAGTTTCTTTCCCCACATTGACCAGAATCCAACAAGAGCAGCAGATTCTGGTCAACCTTGTATCAATATTGCCCTCAGCAGTAAAAGATCATTTCCGTGTGCACGATTTCGTCGGATATCAAAAAGATCTCATCACGATCCGACGTATTTTGGCCGTGCGCACAGAAGCACCCACCCAAATCGCTGTAATAAAGAGGTTTCCCACGCACCCGCAGCACCCCGACCACCAAAACTCCAAGAATGCCTACCCATCCTCATCCTTCCACAACAGACCCACCTACCCTTCCGGCAAGCCCCAACCCAGTAGGCCCCGGTTCCAACCTACCCAGCCACGCAGAATCTTCAACCGGAACAAAACCTACAACACCTACCAAAGTAAAAACCCTACATTAGTAATTATCAACCCCTATGATTTCCCTGCTTGTAGTTCTCAGTGTGCCCTCCATCAAATTCGTGACTCTGCCAAACCTCGCCCCTTTACTCCTCGCATTTCTGTAAATGAAGAGGAGTTGGGACAAGAGGAAGAAATGGAGGAAATGCACACCGGAGAAATAGCCCCTATCATGACCTCAGATGATACCGAGGAAACCCTGGATGAGGTAGATACCGACTCCCAGGATTTTTAAAGTACCCCCCGCCCAAGATGGCCTCGGCGGGGGACGCCATAACTGACCGCACTGCCCCCATTTATTACATGGCCAAAATCAAGGACATTCCTGTCCGCTTGTTAATCGACACGGGAGCTGCCAAGTCATGTTTGTTCAAGTCTTATTATGATCAACACCACCGACTATTTGGCACCTTGTTAACCACCAAAGCAGAACTAATCTCAGCTGCTGATACCTACTTAAATCTCCTAGGAGACACTTTGCCCCTGTCAGTAACTACTCCTGCCCCCCATGCTCGTTGTTATCACACGTTCACAGTATTTTCCTCCCACTGTAAACATTACGATGGTTTCCTTGGACTTGACCTCCTTCAAAAACTCCAGGCCCAGGTTGACTGCGGCCAGAGGCTGATCTCATTAAAAAAAAAAATCCAACCCAAAGCCTCTGACAAACCAATCACGCAGAAACCTATTCACAAAAAGAAAAAACACCTTCCCCCTCAACAAACTCTGAGTCAGGGTTACCAAGCTGCAGCTAGCACTAAGGTAACTTATAACCCCTCCCCTTGCCCCGAGTTCTCTCAAAATATCAGTCAATTAGTTGAAAAAATGCCTCACCAAACGAAAGAAGACAAGACAAAGCAACTCCCTCTCGGTAATCCCCTCAATTCTCGTAACTCTGTCCAGGATAAATCCTCCCATGTTTCCAGGACAGACTCTGATGTATGTAACCACAATTCTATCAAATGTTTATGTACACGTGTTTCCAGGGAAAATGCCGACCTATGTACCCAACAATGTTTTCCCCATGCCCCCAGAAATGTTCAGCTATTCCACAACCAACAAAATTCCACTTGTGACAGTTTTCCGTCAGTAACTCCCTTCCACCCCCACACAATTCACACCCCTAGAAAACTTCACAACCCCACACTTGACTCGCCCTCTCATGACAAACAAATTCACCAGTCCCAGATAACCTCTAACCAGACCGAGACTGCCACCAAAAAAATTCCCCAAATTCGTCCTGTTAACAACCCCAAATCAATACATCAGTCCTCCACCAATAACCCATGTTCTACACCTAACTCTTCCCCCACCAACCCTCCGCAGTCCCACCAACAAATCCCGTTTTCTAACTCGCTCACCTCTCACCACCCTGACCCTCCCGCACGCGCCGTTAATCCTCCCCTCACGCGTGCCGACCGAGGGACCCAACCATGTTCCCACCATGCCCCCAGAAATGTCCAGCTATTCCACAACCAACCAACTCCCCCTTGTGACAGTTTTCCGTCAGTAGCTCCCTTCCACCCCCACACAATTCACACCCCTAGACAACTTCAAAACCCCACACTTGACTCGCCCTCTCATGACAGACAAACCCACCAATCCCATATAAACTCCAAACAAACCGTCACTGCCACCGACGAAACTCCCCAAATTCGTCCTTCTAACAACCACCAATCAGTACATCAGTCCTCCACCAATAACCCATCTTCTATACCTCACTCTTCCCCCACCAACCCTCCACAGTCCCTCCAACAAATTCCGTTTTCTAAATCCCTCACACCTCACCCCGCTGATCCTCCCACACGCGCCGTTAATCCCCCCCTCACGCGTGACCCCCACCAAGGTGATCTTTCCCCCCTTATGCGTACCGAGCACCTGCTCGCCAGTCGATCCCCCACCATCATTAGCCCAGCGGTAGTTCAATATAAATGCCAAATTCCCCCCCGCCATCAAAAATGGGTTAACCTTCGACCCATACCCCAAACTCACATGATATTTTCCCCCACTACCACGTCCACCAACCCCAATCGTTGCCTCTTACAACCCGCCATCATTTCCACTCGCATCAACCACATTCTCGTGGCAAATATCTCTGAGGAATCCCTGACATTACCAAAAGGTCTCATTATAGGAGACCTCGAAACTTTTGATGACCTCCCATAGATTTTAATGACACCCCTACCAGCCTCCAATTGCCCCCTCTCCCGGACACATTATCCGACCACCAAAAACACAGCATGTCCGACCTATTGCTAGAGTTCAGTGACGTGTTTGCCCAACAACCCACTGAAATAGGACAGACCGATGTAGAACAACACATCATTAACACCACAGGACCCCCCATAAGACAACCATCCCGTAGAAAAAATCCCATACAACGCCAGGAAGAGGAACACCAAGTCCAAGAGATGTTAGAGGCCGGTATTGCCACCCCGTCCATTAGTCCCTGGTCTTCCCCTGTTGTCCTAGTAAAATAGAAAGATGGGTCAACCCATTTTTGCGTCGATTACAGGAGGTTGAATGACGTAACCATTAAGGACGCTACGTCATTACCAAGGATAGACGATTCCCTTGACTCCCTATACGGATCCAGATGGTTCACTACCCTCGACTTGCAAGCAGGGTATTGGCAAGTGCCTATCAAGGCAGAGGACCAAGAAAAAACAGCATTTTCCACTAGTGGTGGCCACCATTACGAATTTAACGTCCTACCTTTTGGCCTCTGTAACGGACCCGCCACTTTCTCCCGTTTGATGGAAGCGGTATTACATGGCCTAACCTGGGAAACCTGCCTAGCCTATCTAGACGATATTATTGTGTACTCACCAACCTGGGAAGAACACCTCCTGAGGTTGAGACAAGTCCTTCAAAGAATCCGAGCCGCCGGGTTGAAATTAAAACCCTCAAAGTGCGAGATTGCCCGAAATAAGGTAGATTTCCTCGGCCACGTAATATCTGAACATGGTATTGCACCAGACCCAAAGAAACTTCAAGCCATACAAAACCAACCCCCACCCACCACCGTTAAAGGAGTACGTTCTTTTCTAGGTTTAGCCACATATTACAGACGTTTCGTTCCCCACTTTGCCACCATAGCCAGACCCCTCCACCAACTCACCCACAAAGACACCCCATTCACCTGGACACCTGAAAGAGACCTCGCTTTTAACACTTTGAAACAAAAGCTAATCCAAGCCCCTATTGTCGCTTTCCCTGATTACCATAAACCTTTCCGTCTTTATACCGACGTATCTCTGTACGCCATTGGTGCAGTTTTAGCTCAAGTCAGAGACGGAGAGGAACATGTGATAGCGTATGCCAGCTCCACCCTCAACCAAGCACAACAGAATTATGCAGCCACCAAGAGAGAGTGCTTAGGGATCATTTGGGCACTCAGCCACTTCCGGTAATTGTGTTGGGCGCAAAACTCGATATAATAACCGACCATCAATCTTTGCAATGGTTGTGTAAGTGCGAAACCAACTCAGCCATTTTGGTACGTTGGAGGGAGACACTAGAGGACTACGATTTTACAATACAGTATCGTCCAGGCAAACTTCACACCAATGCAGACGCCCTGTCACGTTTGCCAGTACCAAAAGACCCCACCACCAACTTAGCCGCCTTACAAAACACTGAGCTTTTATCTACCCCCATCCACCAACATAATTCCCCCTCAGCCCCCTCACTAATTCAATCTTGGGAAACAAGAATCAGACCACCCTGGATACCGTTAAATGTCTTCAGGAAACTGACTCGCTGGGGAGATCAACTTGCCACAGACTCCGGTCACATAGTCTTAGACCCCACCATTGCCCACGACTACATGATTGCCATCCACGAGGGAAACGGCATACACCTTGGACAAAAGAAGATGTTAAAAATCTTCACAGATCAAGACTGGACCCCCAACCCCTCCAAAATTGCACAACGAGTGACAGAATCCTGCAAACCTTGTTTATTGGGGAAGGATAGATCACGCACCCCAGGCCCAGCTGGTACCATTTCTGCCAACAAACCGTTCCAAGTTCTATCCCTCGACATCATGGGCCCGTTTCCTTCTTACGCTGGCAACCGCTATATCGTCACATTTGTTGACGTATATTCAAAATTTTTAATAGCCTGCCCAGTTAAAGACCACACAGCCACCACAGTCGCCACACAGCTTGCCACAGAAGTGTTCCCTATATTCGGCCTTCCCCTTGCTCTTCTATCCGACAATGCCCCCGAGTTTAGTGGACATGTTTGGCACCAGTTCACCCAACAATGCGGTATTAAGATCAAACACTCATCCCCGTACTGGCCTCAAGGAAATGCTATATGCGAACGCAGCCATCGCACCATCAGCAACCAGTTACGTACAAAAATGATTGCTCTTAACACCTCAGACTGGCCATCACAACTAAAGATGATACAATGGGGCATGAACACCTGTCCCCGAGAAGACGGTATTTCTCCTCATGAACGTGTTTACGGCGTACCCCCCCTGTTACTGCCGTTCCACCATCACGCTCACCTCCCCTCCTACACCTCCACAATTGACCCATTGCAACATCTGCAAAACACCCTCCATACCGCCCAAACCTGTCAAGACACCAAAACTGATAGCCCCGATGATAAAAACCCTTTCGCCATCCATGACACCGTAATGGTAGTCAACCTCCC
The DNA here is from genome assembly GCA_032716605.1 of Paralithodes platypus. Taxonomy (NCBI): domain Eukaryota; kingdom Metazoa; phylum Arthropoda; class Malacostraca; order Decapoda; family Lithodidae; genus Paralithodes; species Paralithodes platypus. The sequence goes on from CM064566.1 coordinate 18,984,159, forward strand.
TGTCACCAACAAATTAGGCCCTCGCTATGTCGGGCCCTACACCATCATACAAGTCCCAAATGCCTATCAAGTCACCATCGATTATCACGGCGTGACTCGCACGTTCCGAACTAGATTCGTCCGAGCGTTTAAACCTCTAAAACCACAAGACATTACCCCACCCCACACGTCCGACCCTGAATTAAACACCCCTACTAACCCTTCCACTCAGGCTAAGAATATTCCCATACAAACCCCTAAGGGCCTAAGCCCTCCAGCACCGAACCGACCAATCATTCCTCCACATACCCCCCAAACTAACCTCCACAAACCCCAAGCCCCCACTATCACACCTTCCTCCACCATGACACCTTCCTTCACTTCCGATAGTCAAGTACCTCCCCAACTAATCCAAGTACGAAAACCTCCACCCACAACCCCGACCACCACGGAAACCCTCCCGTCTAGCCCTGACATACCTCCACCAGGCACCACAGTGAGAAAACCACCACCCCCACCCAAAACCAAGTACACACCCAACCGCACCACACAATCTACCTCAGTAACCTCACGCTACAACTTACGCCCACGACTAAAATCTTTTAAAACCTCCAGAAAACACACCCTGCTAACCCAGTTCCGTAGGGCTGCCAGACCACTATCCTCCTCCTCTCTTCTTCTTCGTCGAATTCTCCTCCACAAAGGGAAAGAAGACGAATAATCACAACTAAACACCATAAACCCTCTAACTATATTCCAAAAATAACAACCCCCACCCCCCCCCACGAAAATACATACCTTCATCTTCAACCTCATCCCCTCTCAACCCCCACCTCATCACCCCGAATGACCTGCTAGATATACCCCCCCACCAAACTCCCATAAAACCGCCTACTTCCACCACCAGCAAATCACCGACCCCACCAAAGAACACACCCCACACACGTTCCTACCCCCAACCCTCCAAATTAAATCTCCACTCCCTACCCACCCGTCTAGCCCCCCCGCATCCACCCCTTTCCCCTCCACTATCCCTTTAACCCCACCCACACATCAACCAACCTCCTCATCTCATCGAACCCCCAACCAACCAACCCCTAAAATATACACTATGCCAACGACCAACCCCTCCTCTCACACTACGTCTAACACGCAACTAACTCCTCACCAAAGCCCCTCCAAATTGACGGGCCCGACCTCCACACCCCCACTTGAATCCCCCCACAAAGTCGCCCCTGAGAGAACCCCCATACATACCCCCACCAAATCCTCTTCCATTCCGCTTACCGCCCTCACTCGACAAAAACCTCCACACGCATCTACCTCCCAAATAACCCCTGACCTCACCCCCACTAAATACCCTCCACCTGTAAAGCGTTCTTCCCCTCAATATAAAACATCGTCGAGCGACTCAAGTCCCACGACAAACATCTACCTTAGAATAATCAACAGACCCATCAGATTTAAAGACAGTTATACAAAAATAACACCCCGTTCTTACACTAAAGACCCAAGCCACACAACACACACACCCCCTCTTTCTCACACACCTCCCTCACGCACCTTACCGAAACCGATATTGCACATTGCCTCAATATATTTTCCCAGCCTACAACACCACCCAAGAAAACCCCCAAAACCCCAGACTCATATGCCCCCTTTACCCCCAGCTCCGTTTTCACGCGTTAATCCCTCCCCTTCAGTTAGTAACCCATTCACCACACTGAAGAAGCCTCCTGTCAGTCCCACACACCTCACTCGATACATGACCCCCACCATGAACCAATCCACACCTTTCGTCGCCCCCGTCCCTACCCCCACGGGGGAAAACTACAAACCATTCATACGAAAGGTTAAAGTAAAAACGTCCACAGGACGCTTAGCCCGTCTACAACGCCCACATCAAGCCCGGGCAACCGCCCTCCACAACACAGAGGACACATTCCTACAGGTCTACATTGACCTGCAAAAGAAACCTGACCCTCGCTCTCTTGCTTGGTGTGACCTTCTCAATACACTCAAAATGACCCACCATGACTATGCTTCTTTTTACTTCACCCTTGAGGCTCGAGGACGAGCCTACAATGAAGGAGAGGGAAGTAAAATGCCCCAGAACGAGAAGCCCACCACAGAAGCCATGAGTGAACACCACACAGAAACACCCGAAAGAAAGGCCCACAGAACGAAAGGACCAGGTGACCGAGCCAACCAGTTCAGACAGGCCGAAGCCCGCAGGGCTAAGCAGCTCCAAACCACACCCTTCTAAACATTGACCTTTCCCACACCTCGCGTATACACTACCCCTCGGGTCCTACACCTCTACCTACATGATGACGAACATAAATACACCTTAAAGTTAATACACCCATGCCCTGTCCCTAAATTAGGATGTCAATATCAACATACCCTAAAAATACCTTGTCTTGCCAGACTAAGTTTCTGAAGACCAATCCCACCATAAATCTATGTATGTTCCTCCCAGGTTAAAACACCCATGCCCTGTCCCTAGGTTGAGCAAATGCCAACCAGTTCAGACAGCCATAAATCTATGTATTCAATCCTTAGGTTAGTTATCTTTATCCGCCATTGTGTTCATCTCTTCCATTTACTTTTCCACCATTGTTTTACGTCTTCCAATCACCTCCTTCGTATCCACAGTACACACTACTCTATTTTTGCTTCGTGTCCTACACCTCTTACCCGCCAGACTCTACCTACATGATGATGAACATGAGCACACATTCATTTAAAACACCCATGCCCTGTCCCTAGGTTGAGCCAATGCCAATCAGTTCAGACAGCCATAAATCTATGTATGTTCTTCCATCCGAGAAGTAATATGTTCACCCCCTTAAAATACCTTGTCTTGCCAGACTAAGTTTCTGAAGACCAACCGTCCCCATAAATCTATGTATGTTCTTCCATCCGAGAAGTAGTATGTTAAACCCCATGTCATAATTGATAAGAAACTATGATACCCACGGGTACACCATTGTATATATAACCATTATTCCTGTAAGACCTAGACAGAGATAATGACTGAAGATGTTAGCCACCATGCCGTAACTCTAATTCTTACCCCAACCAGAGATTGTATATACAACCTTTTTTTACCATTGTCTAGACACATATCTACCACGAAACAATAACGAAGTACCCCTACGAACTGCCGCTTTTCTTTGGTCTATATTTCATAGAAAACGCACTTCCCAGGGACAACTAGATCAGCAAGAAATCGTGTCAAATAATAGTGTCCATAACCCCTTGTATTGACGAGTAAAAATACACCATGTTTTTCCCTACTTTTATCCACAGTCAAGCACACACCTACAGTTAACCTCCTTTTCCCCACAGCCCACAGTCCACATGATTCTATCCTTTCCAGACTCACCGTATTTGCTCATCCCCCGGTAGCATTTGGCTAACATACTTTCACTGTCATTAACCCCCAAACTCCAATATCAACTGTAGTCTAATGCCACCCCTACGCCCGGAGACCTAAGGGTCAAACTTCCACGTAGCCCCCTGAACCCTCTCCCTCTCATTAACCCCCCACGCTCCTCGACTCCTTTCCGACCTAGCCTCTCCATTATACCTCCTGAAGATCCTTGATTTTTCCGTTGCTAACGTTCTCAAACCTTTTATATATACTCCTATCCAGCCTACCTTCCCTTAGTAGGACGGAACAACATTAGAACTTTACTAACCCTCTGCATGCCATCTATTCCCTCACAACCCTGTACCCAATGATCGTCAGTGCGAGGCTAGCCGCCTCGCCAGTGACTAACTTCTATTGCCATACTTCCAGATAAATGTGGCAGAGTTAGCAACCCAGTCTCCACCACATCCAGCAAACCATGCAATTAACAACCCAACCGATTAAACCAGCTAGTCAAGGCACCTTCGGTTTTGGTATTACGAACACCCACATCTGTCTCATAAACAGAGGGTTATTACAAACACTGGTGATATGGCAAGCCCCTAGCCACAGCCGCCGGACGACCATCACGGAGAGAGGGCGCGCATCTACCCCTTTTTACCCACCCGAGGAGGGAGACCCCCACCCCTGCGGAGGTATACCTGACCCCTGTTTTGACTTCCGGGTCATTGCCAGGTAGCACAGGAATTCTTCCTATCAATGAACTAACCATGCATGACTAACCCCTTTACTAACCTCTATTAACCCACAATAACCCATTCACCTTTTTTGCATACTCGGATAATCAAATTAGCACCTCAGCTATACCATAGAAGGAAGACTGAGCAAAATAAGAGAGACACTCCTATCACAGCTGTCCCAGTCCTCCTCGCAAAGTAGATCCAGTCTCCCTCCCCTCAATACTTCCAATATAGCCAAAATAGTACCTCTTACTAAGGCTCAGTTATATCACATTATGAAGGCTCCCTAGAGCCATGTGCCACAACAGTAATCACCACCTTACCTAGTCCCCGTATCTATTGAGAGCTCAAATAATTCCATAAGACTCGAGATCCCTATGGCCTACAGGGTCCAAAACCGAGCCTATAAACCCAGCTCCAGCCCCCAGTAAAATTAGTTGAAAGATAGACACCAACCAGTGGCTGGCCCCCTTAAGTTGACCTCTAGCTCTGCCCTTGTGTTGTTCCTGAGATTTGAGTTCCAGAGCCGGCAGACTCCGTGGCAGATTTGAGATAGAAGCATCTGTCCTCGTACAAGAAATCTACGTGCACCTTATAACCTTCACACACCAGTGGGTATATAAGCGTGTAGCCAGCAACGATCGCCAAGAGATCCGTCTTGAGAACTTCCTACATATGGACCCCCTGGACGGCCACGGAACCAGTCGTTAGCCCCCAACATCACGGACGCAAGATAACCAGGACCAGACCAACCAAATACTACCCAAGATTCACTTTATTAGTACTACCGTGTTACAGTACTAATTAGAAACTCACTTATTAATCTTTCTATGAAGTGGCTATATCTTTGCCCCATTATAATTCATATATAACCATTCTATTGGGGAGTGCTAAGCGTATCAGTGTTCATTAATTAACAGGCGACATTAACTCTCGTAATTACCGCTATTCAGATATTATTACATAGAAGTAAAACCCTAGTGATATCTAACGTTCGCCCACTGATTTGTGTTCTACGTGTTTCTGCTATAAGAATATAAAACTTAGATCAGTACCCCCCTGAGGTTACTAGAATTCCCGTACTCTAAAAATACGCGTGTCTAATTCTAGTCTGTGAGTTACTATTTGTGCACCAGAACTGCCAGTAATAAATCTAATTAGTGAAATTGAATCTATAAGTAACATTGATGTCTTCCAGTATATAAACTTGCGAACCAAGCCAGTGATCAGAAGAGTATACCTGAACATTGGAAGTGGGAGACTAGGCTCCATCCAGATCCACTAATGCTAGTTGTTTATTTCTATCATTTGTCTTGTACGAGTATTCATACCTTCTTATGCTTCCTATTAATCCTCTTCAATAAACGTGATCGTGTGTCTTGTTACCGTGTGTTTATTTTGTGTTCTCTATTCCTCATACCTTGTATTGTGCATGCAGCCTTATATACCCAGTCAGTTAGAACTCACATTACCCAAGTTAATCCTGTAGAAAAACAGGGCATAACAGGTTGATTGGTGTTTTATTTGATCAGTGTTTGATTAATTAATGTTGCATTCATTATTGGCTGGTATTTAACGTAATTGTATTAACGTAACTTAAATCAGAGCTTTCTCTTCTTTGTGCAGCTTAGGAAGGATCCTCCTCAGTAGTGCCATTCGGTACTGAGTTTTGTTGATAGTTGTGGCTCAAGATATCTTTTCACCACAACTAGGGGTTCCAGTTATTTGCATTGTTTGTGTAACGGAACCAGTTCGGGGATTGTGTGCACCTTTGGTCCCCAGAGAGCCTGGAAGTTGCGAATGAGCTCTGTTCTGTTGCAATAGGCTGTGTTACGAGTTGAGGCTACGGAGGTGCTGTGTATTTATTACTCTGTGTTAGTCCCAGGACTAGAAGCCTCTACTGTCAGTCCTAACAGACGCATGAGAAGCGCAACCTGCTAGATCACGTTTAATATTTTGATTTTATTATTTTACTTATCTTTTACTGGGTTTTTTTTTCAGTAGTGGTGCGGTGGTACCCACATCATTATACGGACGAGTCCATAAGTGTTAATTGAGCGTTCGATCACGTAGATTTGGCAATCTTGATAATTTACTCTCCTAGGCAGGTCTTTTGAATGGCGAGCCATGAGTTCAAAGATTGGCCATAAATGTTGTAAGGCGCACCGTCAATGATTTCGGGGCCACTACTAAATATTAGGTTTTCATTCTTCCCTTTGGGACTCAAACCTATAATTCATCCTTAATCTCGCAAGAATAACCTATAACCTCCTCCCTCCGAGAGCGACGGGTAGCTGACGGCCAAACCCCGAGGGTCGGTTCAATGAATGCACAGCCAGGTCGGTCCACTGACTTTGCCACAGAAGAGAAATTTATTTCTTACCGAAAGAGAGACTTGACTGTTTATCCCAAGGGACGTCCCACAGCCACTCACATGCAAGTTTGTCAGCCTGCTCATTGCCGAAAATACAACAATGACCAAGAACCCAATTCAGAGAGAAGGATTTACAACTTAAGTGCAACTTATTGATACTGCGGCCCTGAATTTCAGAAGAATCCGTCCTATATGAATCAACTGCCTGGAGGGCTGACTTAGAATCCGAAAAAAAATACAGCTGTCATGAGAGAAGCTTCAGCAAAATCTATGGCACGGTCAATTGCAAAAAGTTCAGAAGTGAATACAGACGTATGGATCGGCAACCGGTACCTGAGGCGACATTCGATCGACTCTCAGCCCTTGACTTAAATCAAACACTTCCCAAGGAGGTCGTGGCCTAGTTGATAGAGTCAAAACATAACATATTATTCTTCCTGTTATGCCCTGAGTTTATACAGGATTAACTTGGTATAGGTGAGTTCTGCAAGACTGGGTTATTGGATTTCTTGCAAAATACATAAAGAGAATCAACAGAGGACATAGATAATCTCGGATAAATGGTTTGTAATACAGCTTTATTCTCAATAACACTCAGGTAGAAGGTACGTAATAGAATTCCGCGAACAATAGAGGTTGGAACACTCAGGTAGGTTATTGGACTTATTACCATCTCCCAGCACTTATCGCGGATTTGGATAGAGACATACTTCCCACTTCCAACGTTCAGGCATTATTCTTCTGATCACATTGCTTTATGATACATAGGGTACATGAATCACACAGGTTAGGCATTTCGCTTTGTTAACTCTCTCTGGTAATATGACTCTTAATCAAGGATGAAAGTATAAGTAATGTGGTTATTGCCCAAGAATTTACGTAAAGGGATAACTGTAACTAGTTGCACTGGTCTAGGATGTTCACTTGTCTAGGTGATACTTCGGACCGAAAATATCAGTGAGGGCGAATCAGGTTAAACCTGATGGCAAGAACAATTACGGGAGTCAGTTCGCCTAAGCTAAATTTCACTGATATATATTAATGTGTACTAGCATAATCACTTGTTTCCTAATCATCAGCGAAAGTTGAGACACAATCGAATACACTGGATGGTTGATAGTTAATAGCACCGTAACACTGGTACACTGTGAAGTAACACTGTGATGGAGTTTTCCTGGTTATCTTGCGTTAGTGATGTTGGGGGTTAACAGTAGCTCTGGGTCCGTCCAAGCTGTCCGGTAGTGTAGAGGTTTGCAGATGGGCATCTTGCGGGCGGTTGTGCACCTTTTTGGCAACAATTGCTGATGGGTTAAGACAGTCGATTGTTGCCAAGGAGTTATTCTTGCCGAGTCCTCACTTAAGAGTTTCTCGCATAATCCCTTCTAACATAAAAAGATCTTTCTGCCTTAGATCAGTTATGAGTTATGATCGTTCGTAGCTCAAGTAGCGAATGGTGCACTATCAGAAGTTAATGAAACAATCAATAATTTGTGAATTTGTTGTCTACCAATATAATATTACTGCCGGTAGTCCCGATTGCAATAAAACATTCGTAAAGGGTTAAATCACTTCCTCACAGAGTTGCACAGATTACGGAACGCCGAACTATCGTGAATCTTGAGGGGGGGGAGGGGTATTAGAAGCCGCCGCAGTGTGGCCAGCCGTTGCTTTGGGCTCTAATATTCAACTGCCCGACTGTTGTCTCTGTGTCTTATTTATAGGCAGGTCAAGGAAGTTCAGGAATGTTCTAGAAGTATTGGATGTCGGTGCTATGAAAGTAGTTAATTTATTCTGGTGAACTTAGGGGGTTAGGGAGGGGGGTCTTTAATGTGGCGGTAAGTAACTTGTTATCTGATTTATGATCGTGGATATCTTAACTCTAGTATGAGGTACTAGTAGAGCTATTTAGGCGGATTTGGTGAAGGATTTTAGGGACTAGTTTGCTGGTGCCCTACGTGAATAGGCTGGGAGGTATTATTCATCAATTCACCTAAATATCCTTCTCTGGTCTAGCTGACATGCTATTCGTAATCTAGGATGGGATAAGGGAGATTTTGGTTTTGGTTAAGGATGGGATAGGATGGTATTTGGATAGGTATTTAGATTTGTAAGTCATAACCTGTTGGAAACTCACCTGTTGTCTGGCAAGAATTTGCTGGCTTGCGGGTCAGGGTAATTCTCCGTGGGGGTCGGTGGGGTCCCCGTGGGGTCGGGGGGACAGGCCGCTCCCTGAATATGGTTATCGAGAGTTCTTACGTTAATTGGTTTGAGATATGAGTTCAGGTTGTCAGGAGGTATCTTCCTAGTTAGGGTTGATCACTACATCTAGTTTTTATGTACGAGGATCACTCGTGGGTATTGAATAATTATTGAATTATTGAATTAAGAATAGTGGTTTTGTGAAAATGCAAGTCATGGGGAAAAAAAAAGTTTTTTTAAGGGGGGACGAGAGAGGGTCGTTCTAGTCTCGCGCCGGCTATTGTTCTGGTTCAGGTTGTGAGTGGGGCTAGGGAGTTAGAGGATAGTTAAGGGGGGGGGGGGGGGGTACAAGGATAGGTCCTTACCTTCCATTTGTTGAGGTTAGTGAACGAACTGAGTCGGCATGTTATAACGTTCTTATGGCGTCTTTACAGGGGGAGGGTTGTGAATTGTAAAGGGGGTGGTTTGAGGCTAGGCACCGCGCCACTCGTGACCTAGGGGAGTGACCCTTAATGCGCTGGACATAGGGGTGGCATTTCCCTACGATCGAACAGGTAGGGTGGTGTGTGCAGCGGGGCGTGAAGGATAAGAGGACAGGATGACCCAAAACAGGGTACCACTGAGCATAGGGTCACGAAGCAAAACAGAGTAGTGTGGATTGTGGATACGGAGGTGGTGATTGGAAGACGTATAACAATTGTGGAAAAGTAAATGGAAGAGAGGAACACAATGGCAGATAAAAGATAATTAACCTAAGGATTGAATACATGCATAAACGACGGCATTATAGCCGTCGTCCTAATAAGATGATGAAAACCGGTTTGGTATGCACGTGGCACAATACGACACAAGGACAGTGCCGCTATGTCGTATCAATACTGGTGGCATACTCCGGTTAATATTATATATACACTTAGTTACTAGAAAAACAAGGCAAGGGGGGCGACTGAGCACGGGGGTATATATATCTATACTCGTCATGGAGAGAGAGATACGAGGTAGCTTTCCTGCATCTCTCCTGATAATCGTCTGCAGATTGGTCATAGTGAGTTTATCCGAATTAACAGGCCTAAATCAATACAATAACTGGCATAGAGTTATCGGGTGTATAGAGTCGTGGTTAAAGGTTGTTACATAACTCGTAATTAACTTATCTAAATCAACAGGCATAAATCAATACAAGAACTGGCAAGGGACACAAATTGACAGACGAACAATGCAACGTGAGGTTATGTATAGCTAACTGCTAAAAATGGGGGAACGAAGATAGGTGTCTTCTCTTTTTACAAGTTCCCTAAATTATGTTAACATTAGGGAGTTGGTACATCAATAAAATAGCAATGTGGATCTCAGTGAGTTATGGGGCTGTCTAGTGTAATTTCATAATTAATCTCGGAATTACTCCTAGGTATTTTGTCTAGTGAAATGGAGGTGGTATTAGGAAGGTTGGGAATATATATAGTTAGTGGATAAAACAACGTGAGGTTAGAGACATAGAATTGGGGGGGACTATGATTGTTATATAACTAAATATAGGGCTGACGTAATCACGATCTGATTTGGTGTGAAATGGAATCTAAGGTGTCTTAGATCGCCTCGAACCTACACAATGAAAGTATTATAGCCTGTATGGTGGTTACATAATTAAATACATACTTAGGTGGTACATCAAGAATATCAGTGAGTAAAGTATTGTGGTTTGTATATTAGAAGACTGTGATTGAGAGACGTATAATATGTGGAATGAATTGGGAGAGAGAGAGAGACCAAATTGGGGATGGAAAAGGGACCGGGGATCTCGTTGGGGATGGGGGTTTTGCTCTCAGGATTTTCGTTCCTGTGGCTCGTTAGGGGTGGAGGTTTCGCTCTCAGGTTTTTCGTTCCTGTGGTATTTTACTTCCTTCCATACATATGAACATGGTGTGGATACAAATTATTGTAACTAACTATAAAGATGCGGTCATTAATTCCTATACATTTTGAAGCCTCGAACTGATTCAACGAACCTCCGAAATACTAGACACAGACGCTTCAGGAACACTAGGGTGGGGGTATCAGTCCAATCTAGGCCATCAAGGGCAGGGCACTTGGGCCCAGAACGAATTATTTCACATCAACAAGCAAGAGCTTCTAGTTCCTCTATTTATTCTCCAGGTTCACAGCGCGTCTTTGCAAGGAAATTCAATCGCGTTCCGGATGGACAACTTAATTGCAGTCCATTGCATTCAGAAACAAGGTTCAGTGAGGTCTCGAGCGTTGCTAGTAGTGTCAGAACAGATTTTTGCTCTAGCCGAATCGCTGAGCATTCATCTGCATGCTTCATATCTCCCAGGCATGTCGAACATCTGGGCAGATGCTCTGTCCCGGAGACAGAGCACTCTAGTAGAATGGGATCTCAAACAAACTGTCTTCGACAAGATGATTGCCAAGCCTTACCGTCCACAAGTGGATCTATTCGCATCTGAGGAGAATCACAGGCTCCCTCTCTTACTTACCCGCCAGAGGGTAACTCCGGTGGGTGGACCAGATGCGTTACTGGAGGATTGGAACAGGTGGAATTCAATCTATCTATTTCCTCCACCAGATTCTGCTCTAATGTGCAGGATAGTTCACAAACTAAGAGGTTACCGGGGCATAGTCTCGATGATCGCGCCGTTATGGCCGGCTCAGGCATGGTACCACCAGTTGCAAGATTGGTGCAGGAACCCGGTGTCGCTCCCGGTCTCCGCATTCCAGTTAGAGACAATTGGCAACCTTCAGACCTCGCTCAATTTTTCCATCTGGACATTTACAATGCAAAATGGCTAGCTCAATATGGGGAAAGTGTCACTAGTAAATTTATGAATCAATATACTATATCTACCAGGAGACAATATCAATCGCATTGGAAAACTTTTACAACCTGGATTGTAGAATCAAGGCAAACCGATGCCTCGGCGGCCCTGATTTTCAAATACCTAGATTATTTATTCGAGCAGAGGCACTTTTCCGTTGTCAGTTTAAAAAATCACTTATCTGCCATCAGAACTCCCTTCTTTGATCTCGCTGGTCTCTCGATACCGCAGGCGGAGGAGAAAGGGTTTATGAGGGCGTGTTTCAAGCTACGCCCACCACCACGTCAGCTCATGCCCACCTGGTCGCTAGATAAGGCCTTATCTTTGCTTCAATCGCGCAAATATAATAATGCGCCGGATTTTGATTCACTTTTTAAGAAGGCTGTGTTCCTGATGGCTTTAGCTACAAGAAATAGGGTCTCTGAGCTGGCGGCGATGAGCAACGAACCTAATTGCCTTAGGTTTGGGAGACTGCACGACAATGTCCAAATCGCGCCGTCTCCCACATTTATCGCAAAGAATGAGCACTCTGATCATGTTTTCTCAGAATTTTCTGTTCTGGCGTTAAAACGCGGACACACACATCATATTTTATGCCCAGTGGAGGCCTTAGCTAAGTTTATGAGGGCAGCTCGCCCTCGACAGCCAGGCTTTCTGTGGGTGAACCAGGCAGGTAATTGTGTTTCTAGGAGAAAATTGGCTTCTCTGTTAGTAGATGTCATTAAAGAAAGTAATCCCGGCGTGGTGGGCAGGGCCCACGACATCAGGAAGTGGGCCGTCTCTCTTAGATTTTTACGAAATTTCTCTATAGAAGACATTGCCAACACTCAATTGTGGGCTTCCAAGCATACTTTTCTAACACGATACCTGTCGGTCGCTCTGGATAACCCGAAGCGTACCTGTGTAGCTTTACGACAAAAGGTCTCGTAGGCTCTGTGCTATTATTGTTTAAGGTTAAGGCGAGAAAAGGGGGGGGGGAGGGGTGCTGAATAGTCCAAAGCCCCACTAAGACCCCTTCCGCCGGAGATTGTGATAAATCACGAGCTGTGAATGATCTGGTTTTACAGTTCAAACCTTTTTTATTTTACTTTTAAGAAATCTATCATAGTTGCAACTATATAGGATTACCAGAATATACTTGGCGATGGGCTGGTCTATCAGAGTGAGACCTGAGCGATCTCTGCCATACCCATAGCTTACTCTGACTGTTCCTTTTACTTATATATTTTCTAGATCTCAAGTGACAGCGTCTCTTCCGTGGATTGACCTCCCAATCTACCAAGATTGGAAGCTAAAGCGTCACATTATTCCTTTGCCCCTCAACTTTCTCTTCCTAATTGCTGAGGGGCACAGGGCCCTGGGTGGGGCTTTGGTTTCCCGGGCGTTTACGCACCCTCTCAGCTCCCCGCCATGGAGTGGCTTCGGTCACCCAGGCTTTATTGTGGTCGGCAGGGAGGGTTCTGTGGGGGCGCTCGTTTATGGCCTTGGCCTTACTCGGGGCCTTGGGGCTGTTCGGCCAGGCAGCTTGGGGAAAACAACAACAACAACAACAACCAGAATATACAAACATTTATAAACTGTACAAATATTGTTAAGCTTAGAACAACATTCCAAAGAGTTTATAGTTCTAGTTAGGGACACGAAGGTGTTCCCAGTTTATCATGTATAGATCTTATGGTACAAGATCTGGTCATGAGCAAGCAGACTTTCCTTGAAGTCACGCTTTGCTTGCAATCTTTCATATTTTTATATTATTTATTGTTTGTATGCAATAAAAAAACTTTAAATTTTTTTATACGGCATATTTTTTGTCCTGAGGTTAGGGTATTGTCACGAATGTCCCCCTCCAGTCTTGGTACTCAGGCAATATCGTCAATGATGAAGGGGCCACTATTAAATTATAGGTTTGATTCCCGGAGGGAAGTAATGAAAACCTAATATTTAGTAGGGCCCCGTAATCATTGACGATGTATGGCCCTCCCATCCATCCCCTTCCCATTCGTTGATTTCTATAATTGTATCTTGGTATATCATTGAAGGAAGTTATGGCCACTAGGGGGCCTGCGTGTAAAGCCACACACATGGAAAGCCATAATATAACAGATATTAAGTTAAAAAAAAAAATTATGTTCTACAAAGTTTTTTCTGTAGGGTACCCAATCATAAGACGATTCCATAAGAGAATTAAGCATGCACTTATGAAGGAGTACTCCCTGATCCTTCCGCGCGGTAGATTCAAAACTGCTGTCGCGGGTGTTGAAGGGAGCCTATTATATTAATAGGCAATATCGTCAATGATTACGGGGCCCTACTAAATATTAGGTTTTCATTACTTCCCTCCGGGAATCAAACCTATAATATGTAAAGTATTGTCTAAAGAGTGCCTAGTTAATCCTTCACACATTTTAGTTTTCCTTCGTTAGCGAGTTCTGTAATATTTCATATTACCTAAAATGGGTAACAATTATAGGTTATGTTAGCTTGGTTAGGCTAGGTCAGGGGAGTTGGAGAACTTGTAAACCAGAAGTAGGCTAGTGTTACATTGACCATACATTGTTCACATTGTTCACATTATTAACCTAAGACGTGTGCATGGGGGGTATGAGACACCACACGCCTGTGTGCACGTATTTGAGCTGTTAATAATAATTAAAATGCCCCAGAACGAGAAGCCCACCACAGAAGCCACGAGCGAACACCACACAGAAACACCCAAAAGAAAGACCCACAGAACGAAAGGACCAGGTGACCGAGCCAACCAGTTCAGACAGGCCGAAGCCCGCAGGGTTAAGCAGCTCCAAACCACACATGCCTACCCCTTCTAAACACTGACCTTTCCCACACCTCGCGTATACACTACCCCTCGTGTCCTACACCTCTACCTACATGATGATGAACATAAATACACCTTAAAGTTAATACACCCATGCCCTGTCCCTAAGTTAGGATGTCAATATCAACATACCCTAAAATACCTTGTCTTGCCAGACTAAGTTTCTGAAGACCAATCGCCCCATAAATCTATGTATGTTCCTCCCAGATTAAAACACCCATGCCCTGTCCCTAGGTTGAGCCAATGCCAACCAGTTCAGACAGCCATAAATCTATGTATTCAATCCTTAGGTTAGTTATCTTTATCCGCCATTGTGTTCATTTCTTCCATTTACTTTTCCACAATTGTTATACGTCTTCCAATCACCTCCTTCGTATCCACAGTCCACACTACTCTATTTTGCTTCGTGTCCTACACCTCTTACCCGCCAGACTCTACCTACATGATGATGAACATGAATACACATTAATTTAATACACCCATGCCTTGTCCCTAGGTTGAGCCAATGCCAACCAGTTCAGACAGCCATAAATCTATGTATGTTCTTCCATCCGAGAAGTAATATGTTCACCCCCTTAAAATACCTTGTCTTGCCAGACTAAGTTTCTGAAGACCAAACGCCCCCATAAATCTATGTATGTTATTCCATCCGAGAAGTAGTATGTTAAATCTCCATGTCCTAATTGATAAGAAACTATGATACCCACGGGTACACCAGTGTATATAGAACCATTGTTCCTGTAAGACCTAGCCAGCAATGACTGAAGATGTTAGCCACCATGCAGTAACTTTAATTCTTACCCCAACCAGAGATTGTATATACAACCCTCTGTTACCATTGTCTCGACGCATTTTCACCACGAAACAATACCGAAGTTAACCCTACGAACTGTCGTTTTCTTTGGTGTATATATCATAGAAAACGCAGTTCCCAGGAACAACTAGATCAGCAAGAAATAGTGTCAGATTAACAGTATCCATAACCACCGTATTGACGAGTAATAATACGCCATGTTTTTCCCTACTTTGATCCACAGTCAAGCACACACCTACAGTTAACCTCCTCTTCCCCACAGCCCACAGTCCACATGATTCTATCCTTTCCAGACTCATATACCACCCCGTATTGCTCATCCCCCGGTAGCATTTGGCTAACATACTTTCCCTGTCATTAACTCCCAAACTCCAATATCAACTGTAGTCTAATGCCACCCCTACGCCCGGAGATCTTAGGGTCAAACTTCCACATAGCCCCCTGAACCCTCTCTCTCTCATTAACCCCCCACGCTCCTCGACTCCTTTCCGACCTAGCCTCTCCACCATACCTCCTGAATATCCTTGATTTTTCCGTTGCTAACATTCTCCAACCTTTTATATATATACTCCTATCCAGCCTACCTTCCCTTAGTAGGACGGAACAACATTAGAACTTTACTAACCCTTTGCATGCCATCTATTCCCTCACAACCCATTCACAACCCTGTACCAAATGATCGGCAGTGCGAGGCTAGCCGCCTCGCCAGTGACTAACTTCTATTGCCATACTTCCAGATAAATGTGGCAGAGTTAGCAACCCAGTCTCCACCACATCCAGCAAACCATGCAATTAACAACCCAACCGTTGTTCATTTCTATCATTTGTCTTGTACGAGTATTCATACCTTCTTATGCTTCCCATTAATCATCTTAAATAAACGTGATCGTGTGTCTTGTTACCGTGTGTTTATTTTGTGTTCTCTATTCCTCATACCTTGTATTGTGCATGCAGCCTTATATACCCAGTCAGTTAGAACTCACATTACCCAAGTTAATCCTGTAGAAAACAGGGCATAACATTGGCGGCAGCGGTGGTTCTTGATTCGGATAAAAGGTTGCATTACATTGCAAGTTTGGAACAGCCAGAACACGATAACATCATGGCGCACCGTTCTCACATTCCCATCCCACATTATGATGGAGAAACTTACGAGATCGAAACGTTCATGGACATAGTGAAACCCGTACTTGACCTAGTTTATACCACGGACGCAGAAAAGATAGCTGTGACATTAACGCACCTGGGAAAAGCCGTTTCCCTGGTTGCCTACCAAGTGCACCCTGCTCTCACATGGGACGAATTTCGCCCAATAGTGATAGAAGCCATTAAGCCTTCGTTGGGCGTTTTCGTGGCCCACACCCGTATCCAAGACACTAAATTCGAAGGCGATCTAGATGCCACAGTGAATATGATCGCCCAACATATAAAAGTTTCTTTCCCCACATTGACCAGAATCCAACAAGAGCAGCAGATTCTGGTCAACCTTGTATCAATATTGCCCTCAGCAGTAAAAGATCATTTCCGTGTGCACGATTTCGTCGGATATCAAAAAGATCTCATCACGATCCGACGTATTTTGGCCGTGCGCACAGAAGTACCCACCCAAATCGCTGTAAACCGCAGCACCCCGACCACCAAAACTCCAAGAATGCCTACCCATCCTCATCCTTCCACAACAGACCCACCTACCCTTCCGGCAAGCCCCAACCCAGTAGGCCCCGGTTCCAACCTACCCAGCCACGCAGAATCTTCAACCGGAACAAAACCTACAACACCTACCAAAGTAAAAACCCTACATTAGTAATTATCAACCCCTATGATTTCCCTGCCTGTAGTGCTCAGTGTGCCCTCCATCAAATTCGTGACTCTGCCAAACCTCGCCCCTTTACTCCTCGCATTTCTGTAAATGAAGAGGAGTTGGGACAAGAGGAAGAAATGGAGGAAATGCACACCGGAGAAATAGCCCCTATCATGACATCAGATGATACCGAGGAAACCCTGGAGGAGGTAGATACCGACTCCCAGGATTTTTAAAGTACCCCCCGCCCAAGATGGCCTCGGCGGGGGACGCCATAACTGACCGCACTGCCCCCATTTATTACATGGCCAAAATCAAGACATTCCTGTCCGCTTGTTAATCGACACAGGAGCTGCCAAGTCATGTTTGTTCAAGTCTTATTATGATCAATGTTATGCCCTGTTTTTCTACAGGTTTAACTTGGGTAATGTGAGTTCTAAATGACTGGGTATATAAGGCTGCATGCACAATACAAGATATGAGGAATAGAGAACACAAAGAAACACATGGTAGCAAGTTACACGATCACGTTTATTTATATACCACTGCAGAATACTCGTGCAAGACAATATAATAGAATCGAACAACACTAGCATAAGTGGATCTGGATGGAGCCTAGTCTCCCACTTCCAACGTTCAGGTATTAATCTTCTGATCACTGGCTTTAATTCAACAGGTTTATATACCGAAGACCATCAATGTTACTTATAGAATCATATTCACTGTTAGATTTATTACTGGTAGCTCTGGTGCACAAGTAGTAGTTCACAGACTAGATTAGACACGCGTATTTTAGAGCACGGGAATTCTAGTAACCTCAGGGGGTACTGATCTAAGTTTTATATTCTTGTCTCAGAAATACATAGAACGCAAATCAGTGGGCGAACATTTAGATATCACTAGGGTTTCCTTCTAGGTAATAATATCTGGGTATATGTTTGATTACGAGAGTTAGTATCGCCTGTTAATTATTGAACACTGATACGCTTAGCACTTCCTAATTGAATGGTTATATGAATTATACTGGGGCAAAGAGATAGCCACTTCGTAGAAATATTAATTAGTGAATCTCTAAACAGCACAGTAATATGAAGTACTGATAAAGGGAATCTTGGGTAGTATCTGATGGGTCTGGTCCTGGTTATCTTGCGTCCATGATGTTGTGGGCTAACGACTGGTTCCGCGGCCGTCCAGGGGGTCCATATGTGTGAAGTTCTCAAATACGTGGGCAGGTCCTTCTATCCAAATCTGCCACGGAGTCTGCCGGCTCTGGAATCTCAACTCCGGAACAACACAAGGGCAGAGCTAGAAGTTAACTGCAGGGTAGTGACCCCTGGTTGGTGTCTAGCTTTCAACTGATTTGACTGGGGGCGGGAGCTAGATTTATAGGCTCGGTTCTGGACCCTGTAGACAGTAGGGATCTCGAGTCTTATGGACTTATTTGAGCTCTCAATAGATATGGGGACTAGGTAAGATGGTATTTACTGTTGTGGCACATGGCTATAGGAAGCCTTTATATTCATATAACTGAGCCTTAGTAAGAGGTACTATTTTGGCTATACTGGAAGTATTTAGGGGAGAGAGACTGGATCTACTTTGCGAGGAGGATGGGGACAGCTGTGATAGGAGCGTCTCTCTTAGATTGTTCAATCTTCATTCTATGGTATAGCTGAGGTGCTAATTTAGTGATCAGAGTATGCAAGAAAGGTAAATGGTTTATTGTGAGTTAATAGAGGTTAGTAAAGGTGTTAGTCATGCATGGTTAGTTCATTGATAGGAAGAATTCCTGTGCTACCTGGCAATGACTCGGAAGTCAAAACAGGGGCCAGGTATACCTCCGCGGGTGGGCAAAAAGGGGGAGCTGGGCGCCCTCTCTCTGTGATAGTCGTCCGGCGGCTGTGGCTAGGGGCTTGCCATATCACCAGTGTTTGTAATAACCCTCTGTGTATGAGACAGATGTGGGTGTCCTTAATACCAAAACCGAAGGTGCCTTGGCTAGCTGGTTTTACTCGGCTGGTTGTTAATTGTAGGGTTTGCTGGTTGTGGTGGAGACTGGGTTGCTAACTCTGCCACATTTATCTGGAAGTATGGCAATAGAAGTTAGTTACTGGCGAGGCGGCTAGCCTCGCACCGACGACCATTGGGTGCAGGGTTGTGAATGGGTTGTAAGAGAATAGATGGCATGCAAGGGGCTAGTAGAGTTCTAATGTTGTTCTGGCCTACTAAGTGAAGGTAGGCTGGATAGGAGTATATAATTATATAAAAGGTTGGAGAGCGTTAGCAACGGGCAATTCAAGGATCTTCAAGAGGTATGAGAGAGAGGCTAGGTCGGACAAGAGTAGAGAAGCGCGGGGTCTTATAATGAGAGGGGAGGAGTGCAGGGGGCTATAGGGGAATTTGATCCTAAGGTCTCTGGGCGTGGGGGTGGCATTAGGCTGCAGTTGATATGGAAGTTTGAAAAGGCAGTAGAATACGTTAGCCAAATGCTACCGGGAATGCAACTATGGGGTGGTATATGAGTCTGGAAAAGATAGAGTTATGTGATCAGTCCGAGGGGTTATGGATACTATTAGTTGGCCCTGGGAACTGCGTTTTCTATGAAATATATATATACCAACAACAGCGGCAGTTCGTAGGGGTACTTAGTTATTGTTTCGGGGTACTTATGACAGATACTGGTAACAAGGTTATCTTATACAATCTCTGGTTGGGGTAAGAGGTGTATGACACAAAGTAAATTGGCGTAGTGTGGACTGTGGATACGAAGGAGGCAAGGGGAAGACGTATGACAATTGTGGAAAAGTAAATGGAAAAAGTTGAACACAATGGCGGATAAAAATACTTAACCTTAGGATTGAATACATAGATTTATGGGGCGATGGGTCTTCAGAAGCTTAGTCTGGCAAGACAAGATGTTAGGGAATGTTAATATTAATACTTAAACTAAGGATTGCATACATCGATGAACGACGACATTATAGTCGTCGTCCTAATAAGGTGATGAAACCTGGTTGATCTGTACTTGGCACAATACGACACAAGGACAGTGCCGCTATGTCGTATCCATACTGGTGGCAGTTAATATTATAGAGACACTTAGTTACTAGAGGAACAATGCAAGGGGGCGACTGAGCACGGGTTACATATATCTATACTCGTCATGGGAAATGATATACAAGGTCTAGGGACAGGCGTGGGTGTTTTAACTTCTAAGATATATAACATCTACTTCTCGGATGAAAGAACATACATAGATATAATTATGGCTGTCTGATGTGTTGGCATTGGCTCAACGTCGGGACAGGGCATGGTGTTTTTAATATGAATGTATATTCCTGTTCATCATTTTTGTAGTTAGGAGTGTAGGACACGAGGGGGTAGTGTACATGAGGTGTGGAAAAATGGTCAGTTTAGAAGGGGTATCTAGGTGCGGCCTGGAGCTGCTTAGCCTGTCTGAATTGGCTGGCTCGGTCAGCTGGTCCTTTCATTCTGTGGACCTTTCCTTTGGGTGTTTCTGTGTGGTGTTCGTTCGTAGCTTCTGTGGTGGGCTTCTCGTTCTGGGGCATTTTACTTCCCTCTCCTTCATTATAGGCTCGTCCTCGAGCCTCAAGGGTGAAGTAAAAAGAAGCATAGTCATGGTGGGAAGGTAGGTAGATGTTGTCACTTGAGTCGCTTGACGATGTTTTATTTTGAGGGGAAGAACGTTTTACAGGTGAAGGTAAAGTGTTTAACAATGTATAGAACAAATTTTAAAAGATAGTCAGAAAAGTGTAGGTTAACAAGAAAAGTAGTATGACTAAGGGAAAACAAATATAATATAATATTATACAGTATATGGAAAACATGTAAATTTATAGAATCATGCCCAATCGCTTAGGAATTGAAAACAATAAAAAAAAATTAAGTACCATAATATCCTCATCATCATCAGGGGGGGTTATTTAGGGTCGCCGTTAGTTCTGTCGTTAGGAATGTGGGTCTGGGGGCGAGCTGGCCCGGGGCCAGTTTTGGAGGGGGGTCTAAGTGGTTTCGGTCGGGGGTTTTAAAGATGAAACGGGCAGGTCGAGTCGGGGTTGTTGTTGCGGAAGAGGTTGGTGCTGGGGAGGGGTTGAATTGTGTAGAGAGTTGTGGTCGTGAGTGGGGTTTGGGGAAGGGTGAGTAAGGCTGAAGGTTGAGAGTTTACTATGATTTGGAGGTTTGGGGTGTGGGGATTTGATAGGGAGATGGTGGGGGGGGGGGGGGTCTGGGCAGGCAGGGTTGTGGTTTGAGAGGGGTTGAATTTGGACTGATTTTATTTTCGGGAGAGACATGGATGGGATTTCGAGGAGTGGTTGAAGTTGAGAGGTTGATTATGTTGTTTGGGGCGAGAGAGAGAGTATTTTGGGGTTTAGCCAAGGTGGAAAAAGTTTTGTGGTTGGATTGGGATGGGAGTGGTATTTTGTCGAGCGGGATCTTTGGGGGTGGAATTTGGGGCGGGTGGGGTAACGGTGAAGAGGGGGGTAAGATAGGGGGGAAAAAGGAGGTAGGGGTTATGTACGGGGGTGATTGTTCGTTCTGAATGTGGTCGTGAGAGGTTAGGCTGGCAGGGTGGGAATTGGTGGAGGTTGAAAGTTTAGCTGGGCTCATGATGGTGGGGGACCGACTGGTGAGCAGGTGTTCGGTACGCATGAGGGGGGGGAAATCACTTTGGTGGGGGTCACGCGTGAGGGGGGGATTAACGGCGCGTGTGGGAGGATCAGAGTGGTGGGGTGTGACGGTTTGTTTAGAGGTTATATGGGGTTGGTGGGTTTGTCTGTCATGAGGGGGTGAGTCAAGTGTGGGGTTTTGAAGTTTATTAGGGGTGTGAATTGTGGGGGGGTGGAAGGGAGCTACTGACGGAAAACTGTCACAAGGGAAATTTTGTTGGTGGGGGAATAGCTGAGCATTTCTGGGGGAAGGGGGGAACATGGTTGGGTCCCTAGGTCGTCACGCGTGAGGGGAGGATTAACGGCGCGTGTGGGAGGGTCAGGGTGGTGAGAGGTGAGCGAGTTAGAAAACGGGATTTGTTGGGGGGACTGCGGCGGGTTGGTGGGGGAGGAGTTAGGTGTAGAACAGGGGTTATTGGTAGAGGACTGATGTATTGATTTGGGGTTGTTAACAGGACGAATTTGGGGAATTTTCTTGGTGTCAGTCTCGGTCTGGTTAAAGGTTATGTGGGACTGGGGAGGATTAGTGGGGGCAGAGTTAGGCATAGGACATGGGTTATTGAGGGAGGAGTGATGTACTGATTTGGGGTTGTTAACAGGACGAGTTTGGGGAATTTTCTTGGTGGCAGTCTCGGTCTGGTTAAAGGTTATGTGGGACTGGGGAGGATTAGTGGGGGCAGAGTTAGGCATAGGACATGGGTTATTGAGGGAGGAGTGATGTACTGATTTGGGGTTGTTAACAGGACGAGTTTGGGGAATTTTCTTGGTGGCAGTCTCGGTCTGGTTAGAGGTTATCTGGGACTGGTGAGTTTGTTTGACATGAGAGGGCGAGTCAAGTGTGGGGTTTCGAAGTTTTCTAGGGGTGTGAATTGTGTGGGGGTGGAAGGGAGCTACTGACTGAAAACTGTCACAAGCTACTGACGGAAAACTGTCACAAGGGAAATTTTGTTGGTGGGGGAATAGCTGAACATTTCTGGGGGCATGGGGAAAACATGTTTTGGTAGGCCTACATAGGTAGGCATAGCTAGAATACGGGGCTTGTTGGGGGGGCTGCGGAGGGTTGGTGGGGGAAGAGTTAGGTGTAGAACAGGGGTTATTGGTAGAGGACTGATGTATTGATTTGGGGTTGTTAACAGGACGAATTTTGGGAATTTTCTTGGTGGCAGTCACGGTCTGGTTAGAGGTTATCTGGGGTTGGTGGGTTTGTTTGACATGCATAGAAAAAGGATGGGGTTTATGGGGTAACACAATTGATGGAAGATGATCGTTGGTGGATGGCTGGGCAGGGGAAAATTTAGGGATGGTCAGAGAGGATAGAGGCAAGGAAGAGTGCACTGGGGTTGGACTTTCACCGGAAGTCATTTTGGAAGGGTGCACGGAGTCTTGGATAGGGGCTGAAGGGTTGGATAGGGGATTCATCGAACTGAGTAGGCATTCTTCTCTGATGGAGAGCATATGTTCTTCGAATAAGCCATACGGGTCGAGATGGGCGGTGATGTGGGGTGGGAGGATGTTTAATAATGCGGTGAATAAGAGTTCATTTTGTTGATCGTAATCTTCATAGCTATACGTGGTCCTCACGTATCTGTAGAGTTGTATGAGGGTCACATTTATATCCCCTTCATACTTGATCTCGTCGATGTTTATTATTTTTGGGGAGATGAGGGAACCCAAAAGTGGCCCTAAGGTCCGGATCACGAGGGATCGAAACTGGTTCCAGGTACTCTCTGGCGTTACCTGTTTAGCAATTTGGGAAACGGCTTTTCCCAACTGCATAATGTGCAATAATGCAACGGCGATTTTTTCGCGGTCATTTTGAAGTGCCACATCTAACACTGGTTTTATTATGTCTAAGTAAGTGGCAATATCATACGTGTTTACATCATACTTGGGAATGTGTGTGAGTGGCTGCCAATTTCGCGATGTTGCCATGCTTCTACTGTTCCAAACTTGCAGTGTAATGCAACCTTTTATCCGAATCAAGAACCACCGCTGCCGCCAATGTTATGCCCTGTTTTTCTACAGGTTTAACTTGGGTAATGTGAGTTCTAAATGACTGGGTATATAAGGCTGCATGCACAATACAAGATATGAGGAATAGAGAACACAAAGAAACACATGGTAGCAAGTTAAACGATCACGTTTATTTATATACCACTGCAGAATACTCGTGCAAGACAATATAATAGAATCGAACAACACTAGCATAAGTGGATCTGGATGGAGCCTAGTCTCCCACTTCCAACGTTCAGGTATTAATCTTCTGATCACTGGCTTTAATTCAACAGGTTTATATACCGAAGACCATCAATGTTACTTATAGAATCATATTCACTGTTAGATTTATTACTGGTAGCTCTGGTGCACAAGTAGTAGTTCACAGACTAGATTAGACACGTGTATTTTAGAGCACAGGAATTCTAGTAACCTCAGGGGGTACTGATCTAAGTTTTATATTCTTGTCTCAGAAATACATAGAACGCAAATCAGTGGGCGAACATTCAGATATCACTAGGGTTTCCTTCTAGGTAATAATATCTGGGTATATGGTTGATTACGAGAGTTAGTATCGCCTGTTAATTATTGAACACTGATACGCTTAGCACTTCCTAATTGAATGGTTATATGAATTATACTGGGGCAAAGAGATAGCCACTTCGTAGAAATATTAATTAGTGAATCTCTAAACAGCACAGTAATATGTAGTACTGATAAAGGGAATCTTGGGTAGTATCTGATGGGTCTGGTCCTGGTTATCTTGCATCCATGATGTTGGGGGCTAACGACTGGTTCCGCGGCCGTCCAGGGGGTCCATATGTGTGAAGTTCTCAAATACGTGGGCAGGTCCTTCTATCCAAATCTGCCACGGAGTCTGCCGGCTCTGGAATCTCAACTCCGGAACAACACAAGGGCAGAGCTAGAAGTTAACTGCAGGGTAGTGACCCCTGGTTGGTGTCTAGCTTTCAACTGATTTGACTGGGGGCGGGAGCTAGATTTATAGGCTCGGTTCTGGACCCTGTAGACAGTAGGGATCTCGAGTCTTATGGACTTATTTGAGCTCTCAATAGATATGGGGACTAGGTAAGATGGTATTTTACTGTTGTGGCACATGGCTATAGGAAGCCTTTATATTTTCATATAACTGAGCCTTAGTAAGAGGTACTATTTTGGCTATACTGGAAGTATTTAGGGGAGAGAGACTGGATCTACTTTGCGAGGAGGATGGGGACAGCTGTGATAGGAGCGTCTCTCTTAGATTGTTCAATCTTCATTCTATGGTATAGCTGAGGTGCTAATTTAGTGATCAGAGTATGCAAGAAAGGTAAATGGTTTATTGTGAGTTAATAGAGGTTAGTAAAGGTGTTACTCATGCATGGTTAGTTCATTGATAGGAAGAATTCCTGTGCTACCTGGCAATGACTCGGAAGTCAAAACAGGGGCCAGGTATACCTCCACGGGGGTGGGGGTCTCCCTCCTCGGGTGGGCAAAAAGGGGGAGCTGGGCGCCCTCTCTCTGTGATAGTCGTCCGGCGGCTGTGGCTAGGGGCTTGCCATATCACCAGCGTTTGTAATAACCCTCTGTGTATGAGACAGATGTGGGTGTCGTTAATACCCAAACCGAAGGTGCCTTGGCTAGCTGGTTTTACTCGGCTGGTTGTTAATTGTAGGGTTTGCTGGATGTGGTGGAGACTGGGTTGCTAACTCTGCCACATTTATCTGGAAGTATGGCAATAGAAGTTAGTTACTGGCGAGGCGGCTAGCCTCGCACCGACGACCATTGGGTGCAGGGTTGTGAATGTGTTGTAAGAGAATAGATGGCATGCAAGGGGCTAATAAAGTTCTAATGTTTTTCTGGCCTACTAAGTGAAGGTAGGCTGGATAGGAGTATATATATAAAAGGTTGGAGAGCGTTAGCAACGGGCAATTCAAGGATCTTCAAGAGGTATGAGAGAGAGGCTAGGTCGGACAAGAGTAGAGATGCGCGGGGTCTTATAATGAGAGGGGAGGAGTGCAGGGGGCTATAGGGGAATTTGACCCTAAGGTCTCTGGGCGTGGGGGTGGCATTAGGCTGCAGTTGATATGGAAGTTTGAAAAGGCAGTAGAATACGTTAGCCAAATGCTACCGGGGAATGCAACTATGGGATGGTATGTGAGTCTGGAAAAGATAGAGTTATGTGATCAGTCCGAGGGGTTATGGATACTATTAGTTGGCCCTGGGAACTGCGTTTTCTATGAAATATATATATACCAACAACAGCGGCAGTTCGGAGGGGTACTTAGTTATTGTTTCGGGGTACTTATGACAGATACTGGTAACAAGGTTATCTTATACAATCTCTGGTTGGGGTAAGAGGTGTATGACACAAAGTAAATTGGCGTAGTGTGAACTGTGGATACGAAGGAGGCAAGGGGAAGACGTATGACAATTGTGGAAAAGTAAATGGAAAAAGGTGAACACAATGGCGGATAAAAATACTTAACCTAAGGATTGAATACATAGATTTATGGGGCGATGGGTCTTCAGAAGCTTAGTCTGGCAAGACAAGATGTTAGGGAATGTTAATATTAATACTTAAACTAAGGATTGCATACATCGATGAACGACGACATTATAGTCGTCGTCCTAATAAGGTGATGAAACCTGGTTGATCTGTACTTGGCACAATACGACACAAGGACAGTGCCGCTATGTCGTATCCATACTGGTGGCAGTTAATATTATAGAGACACTTAGTTACTAGAGGAACAATGCAAGGGGGCGACTGAGCACGGGTTACATATATCTATACT
This sequence comes from Paralithodes platypus, assembly GCA_032716605.1. NCBI lineage: Eukaryota > Metazoa > Arthropoda > Malacostraca > Decapoda > Lithodidae > Paralithodes > Paralithodes platypus. The sequence goes on from CM064566.1 coordinate 19,010,587, forward strand.
CGTCATGGGAAATGATATACAAGGTCTAGGGACAGGCGTGGGTGTTTTAACTTCTAAGATATATAACATCTACTTCTCGGATGAAAGAACATACATAGATATAATTATGGCTGTCTGATGTGTTGGCATTGGCTCAGCGTCGGGACAGGGCATGGTGTTTTGAATATGAATGTATATTCCTGTCCATCATCTTTGTAGTTAGGAGTGTAGGACACGAGGGGGTAGTGTACATGAGGTGTGGAAAAATGGTCAGTTTAGAAGGGGTATCTAGGTGCGGCCTGGAGCTGCTTAGCCCTGCGGGCTTGGGCCTGTCTGAATTGGCTGGCTCGGTCAGCTGGTCCTTTCGTTCTGTGGACCTTTCCTTTGGGTGTTTCTGTGTGGTGTTCGTTCGTGGCTTCTGTGGTGGGCTTCTCGTTCTGGGGCATTTTAATCAACACCACCGACTATTTGGCCCCTTATTAACCACCAAAGCAGAACTAATCTCAGCTGCTGATACCTACTTAAATCTCCTAGGAGACACTTTGCCCCTGTCAGTAACTACTCCTGCCCCCCATGCTCGTTGTTATCACACGTTCACAGTATTTTCCTCCCACTGTAAACATTACGATGGTTTCCTTGGACCAGGCTGAGAAATTAGTGTTGAGGATCTACTTGACCCGGGCTAGTGACTTCTGTAACTTACTTGCCCTGACAGTGTTTTACTTGCCCTGATATATTTTAAAGAATTTCACTCGTTAAGTACCACATACTGTACATTCACAAACATGCCACCAGTTTCTATACATTGCCTATTTTATCTCCACAGTACTTATTAAGCTTTGCATCACTAATGTTTTGGAAATAACACTAGTATTTTCTATGGCACGTTGATGGTAAAAACATTGAATATAAAAGGAGGATATTAAAGGTTTCCATTTAATAACATAATTAAACCTCTCCCATTTCGGGATGCGCAGGTCTTTTCAATTTAAACGTTTGTTCTCCACTCTCCCTCCTCTTCACTTCCTTGGAATACGGCAATACCAATTTATCCCCTCACTCCAATATAAAGTAGGTTATATTTAATTTAAATTATCTTATGAATAATCCTTTTACAGTTCCTTTGGTATGGCTTTGTTTTGTCACCACGTTCCAGTAACTCATTATCATATGGCTATGTGGCCTCCTCTGGGTACTGCCCTGCTCGACAGCTGGTGCCTACACTCTCTCCAATAACAGACTTCACGTCTATAGCCGTATTTAAATATATAAATTGGATAAGGCGAAAACAAATTCTAGTAACAGGCAGCCTTAATCTGTCCCATATTTGTATTGAATCACATTACAAATTCATAGTTCATTATTGATGTATATTGGATAAGTCGAAAAACATTTCTAGGAACAGGTAGCCTTAGTCTATGTCATATTTTAATTGAATCACATTACAAATTCATACTTCATCATTGATGTATTACGGTTTACGGCTATACTGAACATGAAACCACACCACTGACTTAAGGAAGATTTGTTTGTCTGTTACAAAAAATCTGATAATTCGAACACGGATAATCCAAAAATCCCCTTAGCCCGATTTTTTAAAGATAATAATTAATACCAATAAACTTGGGAAAAATAGACAAAATAATCAAAATGCACGCCAATATCGACGAAGTGGAGACCTGCTTAGGTGCAGACGATGCCAATATGCTACCCCCAACCAGCATCTATCGATTTACATTAATTATCGTATAACACATTGACCACAGACCAACAACTATGCCAAAACACCATCTACAAGCTTAACAAGTATCCTCAATTCAATTCAAGTTAGTAACATTACGAAATTCACGGCAAAGCAATAACAACACATCTTAGGCCATGTAATCATAGGATTTACACGGCAAAAATTTAGCCTAACTTGTTTAAATTTTTCTGTTTTTGTTATATTGATCTGTTTATTGAACTTGTTGATGTTATTGTATCCGATAAAAATCAATATTGACAGTATAGTATTCGACAACCGATCAGGTGTTTACTGTTTACTTAAGGGTCACCGCACACCGAGTAACGTTGGTTGGTTGCCACAGCAATGATTTCGTACATACATTATATACCGGTAGTTGAATAATTGTATATTATATGTTTACTATTATTTATTTTATTGAAGCGTTATGTAAGGAAGTATTACAAACAATTCACTTGTCTCCCGGGCAATTGCCGGGCAGACTTACGTTGAAAATCACTAGCCCGGCTACATGTCCAGGCCAGTCCGGGCTGCCGGGCTATACCTAATTTCCCAGCCTGCCTTGGACTTGACCTCCTTCAAAAACTCCAGGCCCAGGTTGACTGCGGCCAGAGGCTGATCTCATTAAAAAAAAAAATCCAACCCAAAGCCTCTGACAAACCAATCACGCAGAAACCTATTCACAAAAAGAAAAAACACCTTCCCCCTCAACAAACTCTGAGTCAGGGTTACCAAGTTGCAGCTAGCACTAAGGTAACTTCTAACCCCTCCCCTTGCCCCGAGTTCTCTCAAAATATCACTCAATTCGTTGAAAAAATGCCTCAACAAACGAAAGAAGACCAGTCCAAGCAACTCCCTCTCGGTAATCCCCTCAATTCTCGTAACTCTGTCCAGGATAAATCCTCCCATGTTTCCAGGACAGACTCTGATGTATGTAACCACAATTCTATCAAATATTTATGTACACGTGTTTCCAGGGAAAATGCCGACCTATGTACCCAACAATGTTTTCCCCATGCCCCCAGAAATGTTCAGCTATTCCACAACCAACAAATTCCCCTTGTGACAGTTTTCCGTCAGTAGCTCCCTTCCACCCCCACACAATTCACACCCCTAGAAAACTTCACAACCCCACACTTGACTCGCCCTCTCATGACAAACAAACTCACCAGTCCCAGATAACCTCTAACCAGACCGTGACTGCCACCAAGAAAATTCCCCAAATTCGTCCTGTTAACAACCCCAAATCAATACATCAGTCCTCCACCAATAACCCATGTTCTACACCTAACTCTTCCCCCACCAACCCTCCGCAATCCCACCAACAAATCCCGTTTTCTAACTCGCTCACCTCTCACCACCCTGACCCTCCCACACGCGCCGTTAATCCTCCCCTCACGCGTGACGACCTAGGGACCCAACCATGTTCCCCCCATGCCCCCAGAAATGTCCAGCTATTCCACAACCAACCAAATTCCCCTTGTGACAGTTTTCCGTCAGTAGCTCCCTTCCACCCCCACACAATTCACACCCCTAGAAAACTTCAAAACCCCACACTTGACTCGCCCTCTCATGACAGACAAACCCACCCATCCCATATAAACTCCAAACAAACCGTCACTGCCACCGACAAAACTCCCCAAATTCGTCCTTCTAACAACCCCCAATCAGTACCTCAGTCCTCCACCAATAACCCATCTTCTATACCTCACTCTTCCCCCACCAACCCTCCACAGTCCCTCCAACAAATTCCGTTTTCTAAATCCCTCACACCTCGCCCCGCTGATCCTCCCACACGCGCCGTTAATCCCCCCCTCATGCGTGACCCCCACCAAAGTGACCTTTCCCCCCTTATGCGTACCGAGCACCTGCTCGCCAGTCGATCCCCCACCATCATTAGCCCAGCTGTAGTTCAAGATAAATGCCAAATTCCCCCCCGCCATCAAAAATGGGTTAACCTTCGACCCATACCCCAAACTCACATGATATTTTCCCCCAGTACCACGTCCACCAACCCCAATCGTTGCCTCTTACAACCCGCCATCATTTCCGCTCGCATCAACCACATTCTCGTGGCAAATATCTTTGAGGAATCCCTGACATTACCAAAAGGTCTCATTATAGGAGACCTCGAAACTTTTGATGACCTCCCCATAGATTTTAATGACACCCCTACCAGCCTCCAATTGCCCCCTCTCCCGGACACATTATCCGACCACCAAAAACACAGCATGTACGACCTATTGCTAGAGTTCAGTGACGTGTTTGCCCAACAACCCACTGAAATCGGACAGACCGATGTAGAACAACACATCATTAACACCACAGGCAACCATCCCGTAGAAAAAATCCCATACAACGCCAGGAAGAGGAACGCCAAGTCCAAGAGATGTTAGAGGCCGGTATTGCCACCCCGTCCATTAGTCCCTGGTCTTCCCCTGTTGTCCTAGTAAAAAAGAAAGATGGGTCAACCCGTTTTTGCGTCGATTACAGGAGATTGAATGACGTAACCATTAAGGACGCTACGCCATTACCCAGGATAGACGATTCCCTTGACTCCCTAATCGGATCCAGATGGTTCACTACCCTCGACTTGCAAGCAGGGTATTGGCAAGTGCCTATCAAGGCAGAGGACCAAGAAAAAACAGCATTTTCCACTAGTGGTGGCCACCACTACGAATTTAACGTCCTACCTTTTGGCCTCTGTAACGGACCCGCCACTTTCTCCCGTTTGATGGAAGCGGTATTACATGGCCTAACCTGGGAAACCTGCCTAGCCTATCTAGACGATATTATTGTGTACTCACCGACCTGGGAAGAACACCTCCTCAGGTTCAGACAAGTCCTTCAAAGAATCCGAGCCGCCGGGTTGAAATTAAAACCCTCAAAGTGCGAGATTGCCCGAAATAAGGTAGATTTCCTCGGCCACGTAATATCTGAACATGGTATTGCACCAGACCCAAAGAAACTTCAAGCCATACAAAACCAACCCCCACCCACCACTGTTAAAGGAGTACGTTCTTTTCTAGGTTTAGCCACATACTACAGACGTTTCGTCCCCCACTTTGCCACCATAGCCAGACCCCTCCACCAACTCACCCACAAAGATACCCCATTCACCTGGATACCTGAAAGAGACCTCGCTTTTAACACTTTGAAACAAAAGCTAATCCAAGCCCCTATTGTCGCTTTCCCTGATTACCATAAACCTTTCCGTCTTTATACCGACGTATCTCTGTACGCCATTGGTGCAGTTTTAGCTCAAGTCAGAGACGGAGAGGAACATGTGATAGCGTATGCCAGCTCCACCCTCAACCAAGCACAACAGAATTATGCAGCCACCAAGAGAGAGTGCTTATGGATCATTTGGGCACTCAGCCACTTCCGGTCATTTGTGTTGGGTGCAAAACTCGATATAATAACCGACCATCAATCTTTGCAATGGTTGCGTAAGTGCGAAACCAACTCAGCCATTTTGGTACGTTGGAGGGAGACACTAGAGGACTACGATTTTACAATACAGTATCGTCCAGGCAAACTTCACACCAATGCAGACGCCCTGTCACGTTTGCCAGTACCAAAAGACCCCCCCACCAACCTAGCCGCCTTACAAAACACTGAGCTTTTATCTACCCCCATCTGCCAACATAATTCCCTCTCAGTCCCCTCACTAATTCAATCTTGGGAAACAAGAATCAGACCACCCTGGATACCGTTAAATGTCTTCAGGAAACTGACTCGCTGGGGAGATCAACTTGCCACAGACTCCGGTCACATAGTCTTAGAACCCACCATTGCCCACGACTACATGATTGCCATCCACGAGGGAAACGGCATACACCTTGGACAAAAGAAGATGTTAAAAATCTTAGCAGATCAATACTGGACCCCCAACCCCTCCAAAATTGCACAACGAGTGACAGAATCCTGCAAACCTTGTTTATTGGGGAAGGATTGATCACGCACCCCAGGCCCAGCTGGTACCATTTCTGCCAACAAACCGTTCCAAGTTCTATCCCTCGACATCATGGGCCCGTTTCCTTCTTACGCTGGCAACCGCTATATCGTCACATTTGTTGACGTATATTAAAAAAATTTAATAGCCTGCCCAGTTAAAGACCACACAGCCACCACAGTCGCCACACTGCTTGCCACAGAAGTGTTCCCTATATTCGGCCTTCCCCTTGCTCTTCTATCCGACAATGCCCCCGAGTTTAGTGGACACGTTTGGCACCAGTTCACCCAACAATGCGGTATTAAGATCAAACACTCATCCCCGTACGGGCCTCATGGAAATGCTATATGCGAACGCAGCCATCGCACCATCAACAACCAGTTACGTACAAAAATGATTGCTCTTAACACCTCAGACTGGCCATCACAACTAAAGATGATACAATGGGGCATGAACACCTGTCCCCGAGAAGACGGTATTTCCCCTCATGAACGTGTTTACGGCGTGCCCCCCCTGTTACTGCCGTTCCACCATCACGCTCACTTCCCCTCCAACACCTCCACAATTGACCCATTGCAACATCTGCAAAACACCCTCCATACCGCCCAAACCTGTCAAGACACCAAAACTGATAGCCCCGATGATAAAACCCTTTCGCCATCCATGACACCGTAATGGTAGCCAACCTCCCTGTCACCAACAAATTAGGCCCTCGCTATGTCGGGCCCTACACCATCATACAAGTCCCAAATGCCTATCAAGTCACCATCGATTATCACGGCGTGACTCGCACGTTCCGAACTAGATTCGTCCGAGCGTTTAAACCTCTACAACCACAAGACATTACCCCACCCCACACGTCCGACCCTGAATTAAACACCCCTACTTACCCTTCCACTCAGGCTATGAATATTCCCATACAAACCCCTAAGGGCCTTAGCCCTCCAGCACCGAACCGATAAATCATTCCTCAACATACCCCCCAAACTAACCTCCACAAACCGCAAGCCCGCACTATCACACCTTCCTCCACCATGACACCTTCCTTCACTTCTGATAGTTAAGTACCTCCCCAACTTATCCAAGTACGAAAACCTCCACCCACAACCCCGACCACCACGGAAACCCTCCCGTCTAGCCCTGACATACCTCCACCAGGCACCACAGTGAGAAAACCACCACCCCCACCCAAAACCAAGTACACACCCAACCGTACCACACAATCTACCTCAGTAACCTCACGCTACAACTTACGCCCACGACTAAAATCTTTTAAAAGCTCCAGAAAACACACCCTGCTAACCCAGTTCCATAGGGCTGCCAGACCACTATCCTCCTCCTCCTCTTCTTCTTCGTCGAATTCTCCTCCACAAAGGGAAAGAAGACGAATAATCACAAGTCAACACCATAAACCCTCTAACTATATTCCAAAAATAACAACCCCCACCCCCCCACGGAAACACATACCTTCCTCTTCAACCTCATCCCCTCTCAACCCCCACCTCATCACCCCGAATGACCTGCTAGATCTACCCCCCCACCAAACTCCCATAAAACCGCCTACTTCCACCACCAGCAAATCACCGACCCCACCAAAGAACACACCCCACACACGTTCCTACCCCCAACCCTCCAAATTAAATCTCCACTCCCTACCCTCCCGTCTAGCCCCCCCCGCATCCACCCCTTTCCCCTCCACTATCCCTGCGACCCCACCCACACATCAACCAACCTCCTCATCTCATTGAACCCCCAACCAACCAACCCCTAAAATATACACTATGCCAACGACCAACCCCTCCTCTCACACCACGTCTAACACGCAACTAACTCCTCACCAAAGCCCCTCCAAATTGACGGGCCCGACCTCCACACCCCCACTTGAATCACCCCACAAAGTCGCCCCTGAGAGAACCCCCATACATACCCCACTCAAATCCTGTTCCATTCCGCCTACCACCCTCACTCGACAAAAACCTCCACACGCATCTACCTCTCAAATAACCCCTGACCTCACCCCCACTAAATACCCTCCACCTGTAAAGCGTTCTTCCCCTCAATATAAAACATCGTCGAGCGACTCAAGTCCCACGACAAACATCTACCTTCCCACCAGGACCTCCAAAGGTAGAATAATCAACAGACCCATCAGATTTAAAGACAGTTATACAAAAACAACACCCCGTTCTTACACTAAAGACCCAAGCCACACAACACACACACCCCCTCTTTCTCACACACCTCCCTCACGCACCTTACCTAAACCGATATTGCACATTGCCTCAATATATTTTCCCAGCCTACAACACCACCCAAGAAAACCCCCAAAAACCCCAGACTCATATCCCCCCTTCACCCCCAGCTCCGTTTTCACGCGTTAATCCCTCCCCTTCAGTTAGTAACCCATTCACCACACTGAAGAGGCCTCCTGTCAGTCCCACACACCTCACTCGATACATGACCTCCACCATGAACCAATCCACACCCTTCGTCGCCCCCATCCCTACCCCCACGGGGGAAAACTACAAACCATTCATACGAAAGGTTAAAGTAAAAACGTCCACAGGACGCTTAGCCCGTCTACAACGCCCACATCAAGACCGGGCAACCGCCCTCCACAACACAGAGGACACATTCCTACAGGTCTACATTGACCTGCAAAAGAAACCTGACCCTCGCTCTCTTGCTTGGTGGGACCTTCTAAATACACTCAAAATTACCCACCATGACTATGCTTCTTTTTACTTCACCCTTGAGGCTCAGGGACGAGCCTACAATGAAGGAGAGGGAAGTAAAATGCCCCAGAACGAGAAGCCCACCACAGAAGCCACGAGCGAACACCACACAGAAACACCCGAAATTAAGGCCCACAGGACGAAAGGACCAGGTGACCGAGCCAACCAGTTCAGACAGGCCGAAGCCCGCAGGGTTAAGCAGCTCCAAACCACACCTGCCTACCCCTTCTAAACACTGACCTTTCCCACACCTCGCGTATACACTACCCCTCGTGTCCTACACCTCTACCTACATGATGACGAACATAAATACACCTTAAAGTTAATACACCCATGCCCTGTCCCTAAATTAGGATGTCAATATCAACATACCCTAAAAATACCTTGTCTTGCCAGACTAAGTTTCTGAAGACCAATCCCACCATAAATCTATGTATGTTCCTCCCAGGTTAAAACACCCATGCCCTGTCCCTAGGTTGAGCAAATGCCAACCAGTTCAGACAGCCATAAATCTATGTATTCAATCCTTAGGTTAGTTATCTTTATCCGCCATTGTGTTCATCTCTTCCATTTACTTTTCCACAATTGTTATACGTCTTCCAATCACCTCCTTCGTATCCACAGTCCACACTACTCTATTTTGCTTCGTGTCCTACACCTCTTACCCGCCAGACTCTACCTACATGATGATGAACATGAATACACATTCATTTAATACACCCATGCCCTGTCCCTAGGTTGAGCCAATGCCAACCAGTTCAGACAGCCATAAATCTATGTATGTTCTTCCATCCGAGAAATAATATGTTCACCCCCTTAAAATACCTTGTCTTGCCAGACTAAGTTTCTGAAGACCAACCGCCCCCATAAATCTATGTATGTTCTTCCATCCGAGAAGTAGTATGTTAAAACCCCATGTCCTAATTGATAAGAAACTATGATACCCACGGGTACACCAGTGTATAGAGAACCATTGTTCCTGTAAGACCTAGCCAGCAATGACTGAAGATGTTAGCCACCATGCAGTAACTTTAATTCTTACCCCAACCAGAGATTGTATATACAACCCTCTGTTACCATTGTCTCGACGCATTTTCACCACGAAACAATACCGAAGTTAACCCTACGAACTGTCGTTTTCTTTGGTGTATATATCATAGAAAACGCAGTTCCCAGGAACAACTAGATCAGCAAGAAATAGTGTCAGATTAACAGTATCCATAACCATCGTATTGACGAGTAATAATACGCCATGTTTTCCCTACTTTGATCCACAGTCAAGCACACACCTACAGTTAACCTCCTCTTCCCCACAGCCCACAGTCCACATGATTCTATCCTTTCCAGACTCATATACCACCCCGTATTGCTCATCCCCCGGTAGCATTTGGCTAACATAATTTCCCTGTCATTAACCCCCAAACTCCAATATCAACTGTAGTCTAATGCCACCCCTACGCCCAGAGACCTTAGGGTCAAACTTCCACGTAGCCCCCTGAACCCTCTCCCTCTCATTAACCCCCCACGCTCCTCGACTCCTTTCCGACCTAGCCTCTCCACCATACCTCCTGAATATCCTTGATTTTTCCGTTGCTAACATTCTCCAACCTTTTATATATATACTCCTATCCAGCCTACCTTCCCTTAGTAGGACGGAACAACATTAGAACTTTACTAACCCTTTGCATGCCATCTATTCCCTCACAACCCATTCACAACCCTGTACCAAATGATCGGCAGTGCGAGGCTAGCCGCCTCGCCAGTGACTAACTTCTATTGCCATACTTCCAGATAAATGTGGCAGAGTTAGCAACCCAGTCTCCACCACATCCAGCAAACCATGCAATTAACAACCCAACCGATTAAACCAGCTAGTCAAGGCACCTTCGGTTTTGGTATTACGAACACCCACATCTGTCTCATAAACAGAGGGTTATTACAAACACTTGTGATATGGCAAGCCCCTAGCCACAGTCGCCGGACGACCATCACAGAGAGAGGGCACGCACCTCCCCTTTTTTACCCACCCGAGGAGGGAGACCCCCACCCCTGCGGAGGTATACCTGACCCCTGTTTTGACTTCCGGGTCATTGCCAGGTAGCACAGGAATTCTTCCTATCAATGAACTAACCATGCATGACTAACCCCTTTACTAACCTCTATTAACCCACAATAACCCATTCACCTTTCTTGCATACTCGGATAATCAAATTAGCACCTCAGCTATACCATAGAATGAAGACTGAGCAATATAAGAGAGACGCTCCTATCACAGCTGTCCCAGTCCTCCTCGCAAAGTAGATCCAGTCTCCCTCCCCTCAATACTTCCAGTATAGCCAAAATAGTACTTCTTACTAAGGCTCAGTTATATCACATTATGAAGGCTCCCTATAGCCATGTGCCACAACAGTAATCACCACCTTACCTAGTCCCCGTATCTATTGAGAGCTCAAAATATTCCATAAGACTCGAGATCCCTATGGCCTACAGGGTCCAAAACCGAGCCTATAAACCCAGCTCCCGCCCCCAGTAAAATCAATTGAAAGATAGACACCAACCAGTGGCTGGCCCCCTTAAGTTGACCTCTAGCTCTGCCCTTGTGTTGTTCCTGAGATTTGAGTTCCAGAGCCGGCAGACTCCGTGGCAGATTTGAGATAGAAGCATCTGTCCACGTACAAGAAATCTACGTGCACCTTATAACCTTCACACACCAGTGGGTATATAAGCGTGTAGCCAGCAACGATCGCCAAGAGATCCGTCTTGAGAACTTCCTACATATGGACCCCCTGGACGGCCGCGGAACCAGTCGTTAGCCCCCAACATCACGGACGCAAGATAACAAGGACCAGACCAACCAAATACTACCCAAGATTCACTTTATTAGTACTACCGTGTTACAGTACTAATTAGAGACTCACTTATTAATCTTTCTATGAAGTGGCTATATCTTTGCCCCAGTATAATTCATATACAACCATTCTATTGGGGAGTGCTAAGCGTATCAGTGTTCATTAATTAACAGGCGACATTAACTCTCGTAATTACCCCTATTCAGATATTATTACATAGAAGTAATACCCTAGTGATATCTAACGTTCGCCCACTGATTTGTGTTCTACGTATTTCTGCTATAAGAATATAAAACTTAGATCAGTACCCCCCTGAGGTTACTAGAATTCCCATGCTCTAAAAATACGCGTGTCTAATTCTAGTCTGTGAACTACTACTTGTGCACCAGAACTGCCAGTAATAAATCTAATTAGTGAAATTGAATCTATAAGTAACATTGATGTCTTCCAGTATATAAACTTGCGAACCAAGCCAGTGATCAGAAGAGTATACCTGAACGTTGGAAGTGGGAGACTAGGCTCCATCCAGATCCACTAATGCTAGTTGTTAATTTCTATCATTTGTCTTGTACGAGTATTCATACCTTCTTATGCTTCCTATTAATCATCTTCAGTAAACGTGATCGTGTGTCTTGTTACCGTGTGTTTATTTTGTGTTCTCTATTCCTCATACCTTGTATTGTGCATGCAGCCTTATATACCCAGTCAGTTAGAACTCACATTACCCAAGTTAATCCTGTAGAAAAACAGGGCATAACAATAATAATAATAATAATAATAATATTTATTCAGTTAGCAATTTACAGAGTTGGTACCACATAGTATGTTACAAATATGACATGTACCAGCCTTGCATAATTCCAACTAAGGATAAATAAGGCCGTTAGGCGTATTTCCATTGGGGTCCTTGTTCCCATCACTAACATCGTTATTTTACCATAAATAGCATTAATACTCATCCATATGCGCCTATTTTACGTTGATTATAAAGGTATTAACCTGTTACAGCAATAAAACAAGTGGAAACAGCGTTTGGATGGTCAAAATCGGCGATACAGTCCGGGAGTTATATAATTTATGGCGGAGGCAACCTCCCTCCCCTCCACACTTCCCCACCTCTGGAGAGAGACTGTCGATCGATACTCTCTCTCTCTCTCTTGCACTCGCTTGGTGCAATGCCCTGCTTGCAACTCGCTAATGTTAGCACGAAAATAGACCACAGAATCAGGGAATAACAGGGAAAATAGGTGATAATTGAAGGAGGGGGGGGGGGGGGGAGGTGGTGAAGGAGGAGATGTGGAGTGATATTTGGCATGGCCCAGGGGCAAAAAAAAAAAAAAAAAATTCAAGTTTTTTTGGGGTGTTTTAAATGGATTTTTTTAGGCCCAGGACCTTAAGAGTCTTCCCGCAGTCGCCCGGGGAAACTCTTAAGAGTCTTCCCGCAGTTGCCGGGTTAAATACCTCACCTACAGTAATTTCCTTCTCTACACACAATCACTTTGTTAAATACAACGGCTTGTGGCTTGTGGGCAATTGTACTTACACAGGTTCATACTAGGCCTATTTATAATGTTTGACCAAGAAAACTAAAGTACCCATATATATTATACTTTCAGGTGAGGAGTATTACAGTTTTATATGAATAATATTTGTTTTAATCCACCTTCATTTCACTTTGAGATAGCTTGAGAATGCACCTACAAATAACAAATACTGCGAAATTGACTGGGGAGGGGGGTAATCCCCAGCTAGGTAGGCTCGCTTTGCTCACCACCCACACCCATGAATAGTGGGCCCTTTATTACAGGTGCGCCCACTACAGGTATCTCTGTGGGCGCCCCTGCCGCATGGAGAGCATGCTCGGTGACTCCCAGTGGCTCCTGGTGGTTCTTGGTGACTCCCATGTATTACCTATCTATATCCCAGTGACTCCCAGTGAAACTGAGAACTTAAACTGAAACAGAACACTGTCTGCGATTTAGATAGGAGTCACTGGGAATCACCTGGACTCTCTGAGAGTCACTGGGATTCACCAGGACTAACTGGGAGTGTTCCAACTCGCGGCGAGAACTTTAAACACGGTGAACATTTTGTCGGACAGGGCCAATCGCCCGCGACTGGTCGGGAGTCACTGGGAGTCTAACAGGAGTCACTAGGAATCGCTAGAGTCACTAGGAATCATCGATTTTCACCGCGAATAGGCCCAGGAGTCCGAATTTTCATCTACTCCTAGTGATTCTAGCTCGCACTCCTAACAGTGTGAAGGGCCCTTTAAGCATAAAATTGGGACCAAATATCCAAAGTATATCTACTAGTGTAGATAATAATTATACTTTGCAATTACCCCCCCCCCTTCTACCATGTAAGAACACAGATAAATGCAAGAAACACATTCAAAATAATGAAAACTCTCGAGAGTAATATACAAAATTCTGACGAAATGTAGTTAATACCATCATTTATTAACTTAATAAACACCATTAACTTTAGGTTGACATTGAATGACGGACTGGCCCCCCACGACCCCATCACAGACCACGAACGTAACCAAACGATATATTGACCTTATAGAAGCCCATCTCGCTTTTTTTCTTTTTCTCTCCCTCTCTCTTTGGCTTGTATCCATTCGGCCCCATTCAGCCTACTGTTTTAAGACGTTTATCCCAATCCAAGTGTCAATATTTTCCTGGTGAGCGGTAGCGAGCCAGCATATATATATATATTTGTTTTGACAGCAAGCTAAATTTCCGGTGAATCTCCGGTGAAGCCGGATTTCTCCATACAATGCTGGCTCGCTATCACTCGCCAGGAAGAAATCGACACTGGATGGGGATAAACGTCTTAAAACAGTTGACTGAATGGGGCCGAATGGATACAAACCAGGGAAAGAAAGGAAAGGAGAAAAAAATACGAAAAGCCGGTGACCCCCCTTGAGACATAAACTACATAGCGCCCATATGGTATGCATTCTCTTCCGATGCACATTTTCATTGTTGTTATTGTGGTGAAGGTGCAATGTTGATGATGATGATTGAAATGCACCAGGAACGAAATTCCCGGGAGCGAGATCCCCATCCCCAACGAGATCCCCAGGAACGAAGGGACCCGGCTCCGCAGGGGAGGATAAATATTTGTATCCACAATTTTTGTTTACTATTTCCATTTTCTTCCACACATGTTTATACGTCTTGTTAACAACGATCATTCTAGTATACAAAACTATAGGTTTGATTCCCGAAGGGAAGTAAAGAAAACCTAATATTTAGTAGGGCCCCGTAATCATTGACGACTTCGCTTATTAACATTAATAGTCTCCATTCAACATCCTGCGCCAGCAATTTGAATAAACCGCACGGAAGATCATGGAGTACTCATCACAAGTGCACGCCTAATTCCCTTATGGGATCGTCATTTTGATTGGGTACCCTACAGAAAAAAAAATCTGTAAAAAAAGAAAAAAGAAAAAGATAAATTAATATCTGTTATTATATGACTTGCCATATACGTGGATTTCTCATGTTTTGCTTCCCCGATACCAGGCCCCCTAGCGGCCATCCTCGTTCTTCACTGATATACCAAGAAAAAACTATGGAAATCAACGAATGGGAAGTGGGATGGTTGGGAGGGCCCGAGTCGTCAATGATTACGGGGCCCTACTAAATATTAGGTTTTCTTTACTTCCCTTCGGGAATCAAACCTATAATTCATCATTGACGACTTCGCTTGAATATCAAGACTAGAGGCGGGACATTCGTAAAATATCCTAACCTTAGGGAAGAAAATCCGAATAAAAATTTTCTTAAGATTTTTATTGTATGCAATACAAAATATAAAAAAAGGTATAAAAGATTTGCTAGCAGTGCGTGGCATTAAGAAACTGCTTGCTCATGGTAAGGCCGTTGCAGGCGACCTTATGCATGAAAGTATGACACCTCCGGACGTGTCCTACCGAGCGAGACCCTGCAGTAGGTACTCGCTCTGATCTTAAAACTAATTGTACAGTAATCTCACTGTGCACTTTGGTAAAAAAAATAGACATAGTTGCAACTATGTGAAAACTCTTAAAATTAACACAACTAAATACTGGACTGTAGAACTCGTCCTATCAGAGCTAATGATATATCACAATCTCCAAGGGTACAGAGGGGATATGGCCTTATTCCGCACAGCCCCCCCCCCCCCCTTTTTAACAATTAATTAATAAAAACATACTACCTACTGTACCCGTTGCCTTAAAGCTACACAAGTACGCTTTGGTTTATCTAGAGCGACCGACAGGTAGCGTGTCAGGAATGTATGGTTGGAAGCCCAAAGCTGGGTCTTAGCAATATCCTCAATTGAAAAATTTTGTAAAAATCTGAGAGACACCGTCCACTTCCTAATGTCGTGAGCCCGACCTAACACGCCGGGGTTGCTTTCCTTAATAATGTCTACTATTAAAGAAGCTAACTTCCGTTTCGTAGCACGTGTACCTGTTCGGTTCACCCATAAAGCACCTGGTTGGCGAGGTTGCGCAGCCCTCATAAACTTTGTGAGCGCTTGCACAGGACATAACATGTGATGAATGGGGCCCCTCTTGAGGGCCGGGACTGAAAATTCAGAGAAGACATGGTCTGAATGTTAATTTTTTGCAATAATCTTTATTTTATTAATTTCACCACAACACCAAACACCCCCAATGAAATTAATTAAAGTATATATGATCCACCGGGATTCGAACCTGGGTTATCACACACAGATTTTTGCCACCTTAACCATTACACCACCAGGACGGTTAAAGGTTTATGCACACGCCTACGACTTATTATCCATTCTCGAATACTGGATATTAATCTAATCATGTTCATATTCCCAACCGCGCTATGGTAGCCTACTGTTTAAGTGAGAGGAAAGCATATTCATGGTGAGGAAGACGGCGCGATTTGTGCATGGTTGTGCAGCCTCCCAAACCTGAGACAGTTTGGTTCGTTGCTCATCGCCGCCAGCTCTGATACAGTGGCAAGTGCCATGAGAAAAACCGGTTTCTTAAAAAGTGAGTCAAAGTCCGGCGCATGATTATACTTGCGGGATTGTAGCAATTCCAAAGCTTTATCAAGGGACCAGGTGGGCATGAGCTGGCGAGGAGGAGGACGAAGTTTGAAACATGACCTCATAAAACCTTTCTCCTCCGCCTGCAGTATGGAAAGGCCGGTGAGATCAAGGAAGGGGGTCCTAATGGCCGACAGATATGATTCTTTAACGTTATAACCGAAAAATGTTTCTGCTCAAACAGATAATCTAAGTACTTGAATACTAAGGCTGACGAAGCAGTTGTCTGCCTCGATTCCACAATCCAGGTCGTAAAAGTTTTCCAATGTGATTGATATTGTCTCCTGGTAGACGGGGTGTACTGATTCAAGAGCTTTTGAGTGACACTAGGCCCAAATTTATTTAGCCATTTGGCCGAGAAAATATCCATAAGGCAAAACTGAGAGAGGTCCGAAGGTTGCCCATCGCTTCCAAGTGGAAGGCGGAGACCGGGAGGGACACCGGGGTCCGGCACCACTGTTGCAATTGGTGGTACCATACCTGAGCTGGCCAGAGCGGCGCGATCAGCACTACTCGGCCCCAGTAATCCCTTAGTTTGTGAATGACCTTGCACGTTAACACAGAGTCTGGTGGCGGAAACAGATAGATCGAGGTCCACTTGTTCCAGTCCACCAGCAATGCATCGGGTCCCCCTGCCGGGGTTACCTCGTGACGGGTCAGAAAGAGTGGCAGTCTGTGGTTCTGCGTTGACGCAAACAAGTCTACTTGTGGACGGGCCGGCTTTGCAATTATCTTGTTGAAGATTGCCTGTTTGATTGTCCATTCTACTAAAGTACTCCGCCGGCGAGAGAAAGCGTCTGCCCAGACGTTCGGTACGCCGGGGAGGTATGTGGCATGCAGATGAATCCCTAGCGAGTCTGCCAGGGTAAAAATTTGTTCTGAAACTCTCAACAACTCTCGTGACCTCACTGAGCCTTGCTTCTGAATGCAAAAAACTGCAGTTTGATTGTCCATTCTGAATGCTATTGATTTGTTCTCCAAAGTATTGCCGTGAGTTTGGAGAAAAAACAGGGAACTAAAAGCTCCTGCTTGTTGATATGTGACTGACTGTTTGCCCCCCAAATGCCTTGTCCCTGGTGGCCTAGACTTGACTGATATCTCGACCCCAGGGACCCCGAGGCGTCCGTGTCTATCCAAACCGTAGGTGGAGGAGAAACCCATGACATGACTGAGTAGAGGACTTCGTGCTTGGTCCAGGCCGAGAGCAAGTTGTGGATTAATGGAGGAATTGGTCATAATTCCTTCTCTGGCAAGAGAGGGAACACTTTGTTGCCTTCCAGGATTAATCGCTTGGTTTTCAGTCGGCCTAGTTTGACAGTTAATTGTATCCAGTTGAGAGAACCAATCAGGGAATCCCACGTTTTCCTGGTCGTATCCAGACTGTGGAGGAACCGGAACAGTTTCCTTCGAAACCTGTTGCGGTTGACCGCACTCTGTGTAAGAGTCAGAGCGGCGGTATCCCAGATCAGCCCTATCCACTGAATCGTCCTTGAGGGGACAAGGCGTGACTTTGCCAAGTTCACCTTGAACCCTAGGGCTTGTACATGAGCTAACACTCGGTTGACATGATCCTGACATAATTCTAACGAGTTTGCCACTACTAGCCAATCGTCCAGATACCAAAACACCTGTATGCCTTGAACTAATAGGGGTAAAAGGGCTTGCCTGACAAGCTTGGTGAAAACTCTTGGTGCTAGGTTCAGCCCGAATGGCATCCTTTGACAGACGTAAGTCTCTTGCCGGATTCTCAAGGCGAGAAACTTTTGGAACCTCTTGTTTATAGGGACATGCCAATAGGCATCTTTGAGATCGATCGAACACATCTAACCTTGCGGTGGGAGTGCGAGTCTGAGTTGCTGTATAGTCAGCATCCTGAAGGGTGAATTCTCTATAAATGTGTTCAGTTGCGAGAGATCTAGAACTGGTCGCATTTGCACACTGTCCCTTTTTGGCACTAAAAAGAGGTGTGATGTGAAAACTAGTTGGGATGCATTGACTGGAATAAGAACTCGTTTGGCAATCATTTCTTGTACTACGGCCTCCTCCTCCTGAGACACTGGGGTATATTCCTGAGGCTGACGCAGTCGGGGCCGCCGGAGCCATCGCCAGGTAATTCCTTTGCTCACTACTTTTCTGGCCCAGGTATACTTGGGCCAGGCTGAGCGGAATAAACGGAACGACCCCAGGTGCAACCGGGGATCGTCCGTCACAGCAACTTCCCAATCCCGGGTCTTTGAGCTCGACTCCAGGATGTGGGGAGGATGAGTGGCTAGTTTTTTGGAGGGGGAGGTGTGTTGGCATCGGACGCTTGACTAGTTTTGGCTTGTGCAGTGTTCGGATTACCTTTATATGGGGCCTTACCTTTATACCCATGAGGCTTACCTTGTTTGGTTTTGTACTGAGGACCTCACTGCTGAGGGGATAGTCTAGGGTCTCGAGATGACTGTTTCGGATGTGGTTGGTACTGCTTGTGACCGCCCCTTGATTTATGAAAGGGTTTCTTGGGGGGGTCCTTCCTCGCTTGGGAGGTAACCTATTTCCAACCACTTACCAAATTACAGACTAAGCTCCAAGTTTCAGTGTTAAGAAGGGTAACCGTAAGCACCGGGGATAGAGTCACCCGGCGACCTATGTCCGCCGGCAACTTCTTTACCAGATGCACTCTCAAATCTTGGCGAGCTCGTACCGCCTCCAAAATCGCGATTCTAATGTCGCCTAGGGACTGAATGGTATTTTGAAGTGACAGTCTACGAGACAGCTCAATGGTTCTCCGAATTTGGGGGTCAGTGACGGCCGAGATCGTATGTGCTAGAGAGGCGGCTACTTGATGGCTCACCAAGTATTGAGAGAACATCCGGTAAGCCTTATTTCGTAACCTAAAATCTCGCTCCAAGTGAGCAGGTGGTGGTGGAGAAAAGGGGTCATCTAAGGCATGCAAAGATATTTTGGGGGCTGCCAGAAAAGTCAGTAAGGCTGGTGGTACCCCTTCTGCTTTGGACACTGGTAGAGAAAAATAAGTGTGATTCTCTTGGGGAATTTGATGTGACACTTTGGATGTAATAGTAGTGGCAAATACCTGGGCCTCAAGTTCCCAATCCAACCGCGGGCCGGCACCCACCTGCCGCATCTGCAGGACCGGGTTCTGAGCTTGGTCCAGAGCCGGAGTTGTAGCCAACTCCGGCGTAATAGCATTTAAGGCCTTGACATCATTGATGCCATCAGCCTTCGACCAGTCAGCGAAAAGTCGTGCAGAAGCGGCGGAAGGGACTGCCGGAGCAGGTGAATACACAAAATATGCTGGATCAAGGGGACTAGGTACACCTTTAATAAGAACATCTAGCACCCTCCCTGTCTCGTCTTTAGCCCTAAATTTTCGATTCTTATTAATCTCTATGGACCATGCCATGGGGACTGGAGGGTCTCCTGACACAGATGGTTGAGCTATAAGAGGATTCTCTGGAACTACAGGTACCCACGAGCAATCAGCACCATAGAGGAGAGGCATAGGGCCTTTTCTCACCGGTAACTTGTCTAAGGGGGGCGGTTGAACGTCAGTGATCACCCTCAGGTTGGACATAGCTAACGCCGCCGGTCCTACAGGACCTGGGGTCGGGGAGGACGTCAAAATTGACGGAAGATCTAAAGGTCTCACTACAGAAGTACTAGCGGGAGCAGTTGAGGTAATAACCGACTGATCTGACGAGGCAGGGAGTTGGTACTGCTGTAATACCTTATGTAATAAGTCATTTACCTGGTCCGAAGTCATCCATTGTCGTGAGGTATCTTTGGATGAATTTGAACTAGCTTCAGAATAATTACTTGGAAGCGACTGAGAACATAGCATCCGCCGTCTCCTCACTCTGCTCCAAGAGTTAATGTGATATTAACTCTTGCGAGTCCTCGTGATCCCTTCGGGGGCCAAGACAAATCAGGCACCGAAGATGGCAACACGTTGGTGTTGCTATCCTCAGTCTGTTCTAGAATGACATTGAGAGAAGGTTCTGGATGGCGCCAGTAACCTCCTGCCACCAAGGGGTGGGGGTCCTGGTCCATCGGAGATATAACTTGTGCCCCCGCCGGACGACCTCTAAATTGATCGGCCAGTACCCTACTATGGCCTGTTGATTTCACACCCCGGGGAACTAGAGATAATTTTGGTATTGCAAACGTTACATCCGAAGTTTCATAGAATTTCACATTTCATAGAATGTTCCTCACTAGTAGTGGGAGTCTGAGAGTCAGAGGGTGGTGACAGTTGTGGGGTCTCCCGCCGGCTGCTTGAAGAGGTATACTCTTCTCGTCGGCGTTTGTGGGACCTCTAAGAGGTAGAGTGGTGAACGCGTTGCCGTGGAGACTTTGACCTGGACTTCGACTTCCGCCGCGTGGCACGGGTCGAGGAGGAGACCTCTGTGACGCCGCTCTCACTACTACTATTGACATATTCTTTGCTTATGGCTTTAGTTTTGACCTTTGGTCTGACCGATTTAGAGGGACCGGGTTTTACTAAAGGTGACTTTATAATAAGCTTCTCCCATAGGACCTCGTCATCACACTGGAGGGCCTTATGGGCAACATCTTTAGCATATGTATTGAATGTCGCTTTCACTTCATGTAAAGCCGCCAAACATGAAAGGTCTGTTTTAGCTAACAAGGCAGACTTTAATTCTGAACAAATGGCGCACTTTTTCGACAACCACACGCCGCGTGAGCGATCGAGGCACTTGACACATTTCGTGCAGAAAGTATGAGCAAACACTGGTAAGAGGGAACAAGTGGGGGTAGCACAAAGATCAAATCTGGGCATAGTGCCGTTCAAAGAGAGGGTCCCCTCCTCCGCCGGGATCCGATGGCCAACTCCGCCGGAGGAGAAGTCTGGGGGCCTGGAAAGAAAATTTCCAGGAATCAATGCTCATAAGGATAACCTGCGAGGTATTATACATCCTATCTCAAATCCGCCGGAAACTTAGTGAAAAGTGCACACTTATTCTAACCTTCCGCCGGATCTATCTAGCTGAATTTTTCACAATTTTACCTGTGACAAGCATCACAGGTCCCTTGACCTTATTAAGTTATGCCTGTATCTAACCAGTTTGCAAAACTAATATATCACGTAGTGAACACTTGACTGATGTTGCCGCGGGCGATGAAGTCGTTACGTGCCACTAGGCCAGACAAGGTGAGTTCCCTCGGCGAGCCGAGATGGTGGCCCTGGTAGGAATGCAATTCCGCCGGGAGAGTGGTTCAGCCAAACCACGCCGGGATCTTCTGAATGTTCCTATCCGCCAAAGGCGGACACTTGGCCCACCGTACGGGCCGCCGGAACAAACAAAAACTGCCTGGAAACAGGGATGTCACAGCCCTTTTCCTGCAGTCCCACACACATATAATAAAATGCATCATGACATATAGGGACGTCTCCCAAGCCCCAAAGGTTCGAGCTAGCATGCTAGAACCAACACAGGGGGGAAAAAAACGTAATCAATAACAACAGAAACATTTAGACACCTAAATTACCTGTAGCCTATGACGGAGACCCCTAATTATGACGACCACGTAAACCGAAGACATCCCAGCCGAAGACGCTCGAGAACCCGCAGCCGCACCAAGTAGAGGGAGGCCTTCATCAAGGGGCCTAAGCAAAACACGAACCCTGGAAGGTGGAGCACCATGTGCAGACACCCTAAAACCAGAGCATTTGCTGATAAATGTAGAACGTGGCATATACTATCCTCAATAATGACAGTCTGTATCATGCCTTGTAGCGTGGTCGCCTTCTAGCTAAGTAAACACAACAGCTAAGGCGTCATACACAAATAAAACAACACACGCGGTCCACCCATCCGGGACTCCTGGACGCCTGTGACAATGGTACCCTATTTTAACACACTCCTCCTGCGGACCGACCAATCTGGCAGCCGTGCTAGTTAATCTAAACCTTGTTACTGCAACACAGATATATACAAATGAGTAAGGACTCACTAGAAGCTCTGCGAACATCGAATGAAGCGAACACGGCGTAAGCCCTGTGATCGGTAGGGACGCGGAAGAAGGAAGAACGAGGATGGCCGCTAGGGGGCCTGGTATCGGGGAAGCAAAACATGAGAAATCCACGTATATGGCAAGTCATATAATAACAGATATTAATTTATCTTTTTATTTTTTTATTTTTTACAGAGTTTTTTTTCTGTAGGGTACCCAATCAAAATGACGATCCCATAAGGGAATTAGGCGTGCACTTGTGATGAGTACTCCATGATCTTCCGCGCGGGTTATTCAAATTGCTGGCGCAGGATGTTGAATGGAGACTATTAATGTTAATAGGCGAAGTCGTCAATGATGAAGGGGCCCTATTAAATACATTATTTTACTTCGTGTCATTATGTAAGCCTGTGATGTTTCCTTAGTAACAGCTCTGAGGAGTTACAGAGTGTCGAGGAAACGTAGATTTTGACGTCTATCAATTCTTCTCCTATATGTGTTAATGGTGTAGGTATTTGATTAGGCGAGAACCATGTCACCCACATGTGTCATGTACGTAATTATGTAACAATCATGTCCCCCAGTACTCATATTACGAAGGTTTTGATACTCGACATTTTTGATGTATTGATTAAGTGTATGTTCAATTATGTAACAACCATGCCCCACAATATTAATATTACGAAGGCTATAATACCTTCCATGTGGATGTGTTAATTGTGTATGTTGTTAATTATGTAAGCACCAGGTCATCCACACTTTTCGTTATGCATGTCTGTACTTAAGTAAGGGTCATGCCCGACAATGTTCAGATTAGGAAGGTTGGGATACATGACAATATTGTTGGTTATCGTGTATGTAATTGATTGTGCAAGGACCATGTCTGGGGATCTCGTCGAATTACGAGAGCCTGTCAGACCATCGCCTATGCTCATTGTTCTTTATATTATAATTGTGATTATGTAGGTTAGGACACCTGCCAAGGTTGTGGATTATCGTAGGACGAAACACAGAAAATACAGAAGAAAAGGAAAACCCCCAAGGACAA
Organism: Paralithodes platypus; assembly: GCA_032716605.1. Classification (NCBI taxonomy): domain Eukaryota; kingdom Metazoa; phylum Arthropoda; class Malacostraca; order Decapoda; family Lithodidae; genus Paralithodes; species Paralithodes platypus. The sequence continues at coordinate 19,033,964 of CM064566.1, forward strand.
AAGCAAACGGAAAGGAGAGAAACAGGACGAAACACAGAAGAAGAAAACAGAAAAACACACTGCGATAATGTCAGGGTCAAGGCCAAAGACCCAAGCCATCAAGGACTGCTGCCGCATCGCAACAGTGGACAAAAGCAAACGGAAAGGAGAGAAACAGGACGAAACACAGAAGAAGAAAACAGAAAAACACACCGCGACAATGTCAGGGTCAAGGCCAAAGACCCAAGCCATCAAGGACTGCTGCCGCATCGCAACAGTGGACAAAAGCAGACGGAAAGGAGAGAAACAGGATGAAACACAGCAGAAGAAAACAGAAAAAGCACACCGCGACAATGATCGGGTCAAGGCCAAAGACCCAAGCCATCAAGGACTGCTGCCGCATCGCAACAGTGGACAAAAGCAAACGGAAAGGAGAGAAACAGGACGAAACACAGAAGAAGAAAACAGAAAAACACACCGCGACAATGTCAGGGTCAAGGCCAAAGACCCAAGCCATCAAGGACTGCTGCCGCATCGCAACAGGGGGACAAGGAGCCCCAAAATGGCCGAAAAGGGACCACGACAGACCACCCCCCAGAAATATATTCGCAACCTTTTTAGGACAACAAAATAACCCTATGCAAAAGGACTGTAAAACATGTAAACAAGTACATAAGAATACCAATGTAAACACATACACAAACTAGAAACAATAGAAACAACTAAAACCTCATCTCCCATGCCAATAACCCTTATAGCAAGGAAGACACCTATTATTTCTATACTTTATCAGTATGTATGCATGTGACACCTATTATTTCTATACTTTATCAGTATGTATGCATGTAATCACCTATGCCCTTTATTTCATTATAGTAAATGTGTATGTATGTAGTTAGGCAAGAGTTATGTCCCACAAGAGTCAGATTAAGGAAGTTAGGATATGTGACAATATTGTTGTGTTATTAGGTATGAATTTGACGATGACTATATACGCCTTTTTGAACCCCCTGTACCTCCTCCAATTAAACTCGCCCAACCCACCTTCCTGTCATTTCCGGTTGGAAGCGACTCTCACCTCTATACCCACTACCAAAATAGAAGGGAGGTCGGTCTGCCTGACAACCCGGGAAACCCCCACCTTCTCCCCCTAACCTCTGCACTACAGGAAACCTCCCTCACGGAATACTACCTACCCCATCACGACCAAAAGTGGTAGATACTGATACTATCCAACTAAGAAACAAGGAAATCCATAATTCCCTGTTCCCCTGAATCGAACCTTTCCAGATGCAAAATAATTCGGTATACTCCAGGGGAGAGGCAACGCGATCAGGTCACGGAGAAACCCCCACCTTCCCCCCCCCCCCCCCCCCCCGGTCGACCCACAAATAGCGACGTGCCCCGCCCCCTTGACCTCGAAGACGGACCAACAAGGAAACTTTTGCCCAGCAAGCAGCCCATCACGTCCACCGATATGTTAGATGTTTTAAGTTATCCATACCACATAATCCAGGATACGTAGGATAAGAAAGGAACTATTCAGACTACTCGTCTTACACCACCGCAGTACACAGCTGCCTCAAAAGTAAAGTGAACTACTTTCATAGTGCAGACAACACCCCAGCTGACCTTAACGAGCGACGCGCCCCGCCCCCTGACCTCGAGAGCGACCCAGTGAAGGACCTCTTGCCAACAACCATTCCATAACATGCCCCTATATGTTAGATGTGTAAGTTACCCATACTATATAATCCAGGATACGTGGAATAAGAAACGAATTACCCAAGCAACGAATCTTCAGCCGCCGCAGTACACAGCTGCCTCCAAAAGTAAAGTGAACCACTTCCAAGTCCAGACAACACCCCAGCTCCAACTTCCTCCACACCTCAGAAAGCTTGCCAGCTTGAAGTCCTGTTATCTCCACAAATAAGTAATGTTAAATCTATTATTACCCATTACCCAAATAAGTAAGCAATCCAATAGAGCATCATGTGTAGAACTAAACCTTACGTCTCCCTTTCCTAAAACCCTCTTATAATAGTAAACAAACCATCATTCAGACTCGACAACACCGAGTAATCCCCCCTTCAGGACAAAGGTTATATAAACCCTGGGAGGAGAGAGTTCAGGCAAGTAGGAATATCGCTTATGTACGATCAGCAACCCGCTCTGACTGAAGACTATTTTATACTCACACTCAAGACTAGTTATTGACGAACGGCACCCCGGAGTCTGTGATACTATCACTAAACTTGTTTTAGGATCTTTATTAATCGTGGCTACCAATCGGTTAATATAGAGCCCTTAAATAATACCTATATATATAAATACAAAGTAAGTGTATAAAAAACCCATTGCTGGTATGGCCTCTTCCACTTGGGTTTTAATCATTTATATAGTGCAACAGTAGCTACATACGTATAACTAATTACTTCTGGCCACCCAGAATTTAATATAGTTATTCATATTAGTTCCTTCTCTAACCTAATAAAAATATTGAAAGACGAAGGCAACCCTACCTTTCAATACATTTATTATCTTAGACATTTTGCTGGCACTTAACTCACAAAGATCTAGGAGAGAAAGATCTTTTGTGTTAAAAGGGTCTATGCGAGATACTCTCAGGAGCACTTAGCATGAATAAATCCTAGGCACAAATTTGTCTGTGGCAACCCACCAGGATTTGTGACTGAAAGGTTAAACACCGCCCAAATTCTTTGAACCTCTTAAAAAGATTAGAGACTGTCAAGAAGAGTTACTTGTATCAACAGCAGCAGCAAGTATAAAAGTAACTTCATACAACTGCAGAGGACTCCCCAAAACAAAGAGGAATCTCCTGTTGCGACCTGACATCGTATCTACATTAAGGACCAGTGACATAGTCTGCCTTCAGGAAACCTGGTACACAAAACAGGACTTAGGTAATTTGAACATATTAGATACAGATTTCCACGGGTACGGGGTCTCCACTACGGACACACGTGATGGTATTGTGGCAGGTCACCCCCCAGGGGGAGTTGCAATAATGTGGAGATCGTGCCTAGATAGTGTAATTAAAACCATTGAGACAAATTTAAGCTGGTGTGCGGGAATACAGCTGGAAGTGGGACACAGAAAATTTGCAATATTTTGTGTTTACTGTACTTACCGTATCAGTGTGCAGAAAATGAAGAACTTTATTTGGAAAAGTTATGGGAGCTTGGTGCCTAATTTCTGAATTAGAGATAACGTGTTACTCAGTGGTAGGTGATTGGAATGCTACCCCTCACGAGTTGGGTGGTTCCATGCTTTTTGCTAAACATATGTTAAGGTTTTGTGATGAGCAAGGTTTTATATTGTCCTCCAATAACCTGCTTCCAGAAAATAGCTATACATATGTTAGTGAAGCGTGGGAGACCAGGTCGTGGCTTGATCATGCAATCTCTAGCTCTGACTTTCATGACTCTATCTCAGAAATGGCCATAAGATACGACATTACGGATGACGACCACATACCTATAGAATTAACAATCCAAATTAATAAGGCACCGGAAATAACAGAAACTAGCAATAGCATCAAGGCAAAAGTTCCATGGAATGTAATCTCAAATGAAGAGTGCCAAATGTACTGTGATAAAACCAAAGACTTATTAAATAGGGTGCAATATGATGGTAATGGTGTAGCACAATGCAGGGATCCAAAATATAGTGATGCACAACACAGAAAGGACATTATTAAATTTTACAATATTATAATAGATTCTTTATCAAAAGCGGGGGAAAGTATTTTTAATAGCCATAAATATAAGTCCTCATTCAATAAGCCAGGTTGGCAAGACTATGTGGCTGACCTGTATCAGGCCTCCAGAGATGCTAGGTCTCATTGGCTTGAGGTAGGTCAGCCCAGACAGGGGCCTATATTTGAACTTCACAAAAGAGCAAAGGCTAGGACCAAATATGCCATTAGATTTATTAAGCAAAATGAAAACCAATTAAGGAAGGAAGCCCTTGCAAAGAGTCTGGCAGAAAAGGATACTAACTGTTTTTGGAAGGACATCAGATCCATGCAAAATTGTAACACACCATTACCTGTCAGTGTTGAGGGGGTTACGGGTGAAGAGAACATTGCTGACTTATGGAAAACTCATTTTAAGGAACTACTTAACAGTGTAAACCAAAGGTCTACTAATGGTGCAATTCAATATGTGAAAAATAGTAATTATGAAGACATTAAAGTGACTGAAAGTGATCTTGAGAATGCCATAAGAAAACTTAACCTAAACAAAGCTTGTGGGCTGGATGGTATATATGCAGAACATCTTAAATATGCAGATAAGTTGTTAATAGATAAACTTAGTTCTTGCATCACCAGTCTATTTACGCATGGTGTCCTGCCGGAGTCTATGATATCCGTAATACTTGTTCCTGTCATTACAGATATATCAAGTAAAATTACAGCTAAAGACAACTATCGCCCAGTAGCACTTGCTAGTGTGGTGAGTAAGGTAGTTGAAATGATATTGCTAGCAAGAATGTCTGCATATATTGTCACCAGCAGCAATCAGTTTGGCTTTAAGAAAAATCACGGCACAGACCAATGCATATATGTGCTGAAAGAAGTAATTGATACATACAACAAGCTAAATAGCTCAATTTTCTCGTTTTCTTGATGCAAGTAAGGCTTTTGATAGGGTATGTCACAAAACCTTATTTGAAAAATTAGTTAACAGGGGAGTGCCTAGCTATATTGTTAGGATACTTATTTTCTGGTATGCTAATCAAAAAATGTGTGTAAGATGGGGCAACATCCTGTCAGGCTCTTTCGCCGTAACCAATGGTGTTAGGCAGGGGGGGATATTGTCTCCGTATCTTTTCAACGTCTACATGGATGATCTTAGTCTGGAGCTGAACAAGACTCGCACTGGGTGCTGCATTGGCAGCACCATTGTAAATCATCTCATGTATGCTGATGACCTAGCCTTAATCGCGCCCTCTGGAGCAGGACTAGATAAATTATTAAGAGTACAGTATGTGAACAATTTGGAATCGAACATTCAGTCAAATTTAATCCTATAAAGAGCAATATCATAATATTTAAATCTAACCTATTGAAATCAAAGCTACCTAAATTCCATTTGTATGAAGAAATTATAGAAGAAGTAAGTAAAGTAAAGTATTTTTTTTTTTTTTTTTTTTTTTTTTTCTATGTGATTGAGGGAGGCAAAAGGCATAACTGCCTATAGCGAGTGCCTCCCCCATAGTTGAAAGAGTGACAGGGCCAAAATCAAGGGACGTTCGAGCCAAAATGCCTGGACACACGGAGTTTGAAGCAATTTAAGTCATAGGAAGAGGGAAAGACTGATTCTGGGAGAGAGTTCCAGAGCTCAGCTGTTGAGTAGAAGAAAGTTTGAGAGTAACGTTTCACTCCTGGGTTGGAGAGTTGCACAGAGTAGGGGTGGGATTGAGTTGCAAGACGGGTACCACGTGCCCTACGTAAAGGAGGTGGTATGCACTGGGATAGCTCTGAGGAACACTGATTATTATAGTAGCGATAGAATAGCGAGAGAGATGCAACATTGCGGCGGAGAGAGAGAGATTGCAGAGAGTTGGTGAGTGGACGGGAGTTAATGATACGAAAGGCCTTCCTTTCAACTTTGTCTAGGAGAGCAGTGTGAGAGGAACCTCCCCACACATGTGAACAATACTCAATACAAGGGCGCACTATGCCCCTGTACAGAGCAAGAAGCTGTGCAGGGGAAAAGAACCCCCTAAGGCGGTTGAGCACCCCCAGCTTCTGGGAGGCTGCCTTAGCAAGACTGGTAATATGGTCCTTCCAAATGAAAGCAGAAGAAAAAGAGACACCAAGAATATTGAGAGAAGATGAAGGGTTGATTTTTGTATTGTTGAAGAATAAGGGATAGTCCGCTGGGAGATCCTGACGGGTAGATAGATGGAGAAATTGGGTTTTGGAAGCATTAAAATTAACAAGGTTTTCTCTGCCCCAATTGGAAATAGTATTTAGATCAGAATTTAAGAATTCTATGGCTTCATTACGTTTGTCGTTGAGGGATTGCTGGCTGGGGCGTTCTGAAAAACTAATGGAGTAGTGCAAGGTTGAGTCGTCTGCGTATGAATGGATGGGAATCAAGGTACAGTTAAGGAGATCATTTATAAACATTAGAAAGAGAATAGGAGATAGGACAGAGCCCTGAGGAACACCGGAGTTTATAGGGTGAGGAAGTGAACAATGGCCGTCCACAACCGCGGCTATGGAACGGCCGGAAAGGAAATTAGAGACAAAGGCACAGATGGAGGGATAGAAACCGAAGGAGGGTAGTTTAGAAATTAAAGATTTATGCCAGACTCTATCGAAGGCTTTCGATATGTCTAGTGCAATAGAAAAAGTCTCACCGAAGTCCCGAAAGGAGGATGACCAAGAGTTAGTAAGATATGAAAGAAGATCACCAGTAGAGCGACCCTTAAGGAAGCCATACTGGCGATCTGAGAGCAGATTATGAGAAGAGAAATGCTTAAGAAATTTGGAAGTAAGAATAGTTTCAAAAACTTTAGAAAGACAAGAGATAAGAGCAATTGGACGATAGTTGGAGGGTTGAGAGCGGTCACCCTTCTTTGGGACAGGTTGAATGTGAGCAAACTTCCAGCATGAAGGGAAGACGTTAGAGGATAGACAGAGACGAAAGAGTTTGCCTAGGCAGGGAGTCAGCACGGAAGCACAGTTTTTGAGAACAACAGGAGGAACACCGTCCGGACCGTACGCCTTTTTAGTTTTAAGCCCAGAGAGGGTAGAAAGTACATCTTTAGAAGAGATTAGGATATTAGGCATAAGTAAGAGAGAGGAGGGCGGAGAGGGAGGAATAGCACCGGAATCATCCAAGGTGGAGTTTCTAGCAAAAGTTTGAGCGAAGAGTTTAGCTTTGTCAGAGGAAGAAGTGATGGTTGTGCCATCAGAGTGGGAAATGGGAGGGAAAGACGAGGAAGAGAAATTGTTGGAGAGGTTTTTGGCTAGATGCCAGAAAGCTTGGGAAGAGCTAGAGTTGGATAGTTCAGTGCATTTATTATTGATGAAAGAGTGTTTGGCAAGTCGAAGAACAGATTTGGCTTGATTCCGGGCAGAAACATATGAAGAATGAGAGTCTTGAGTTTGAAGGCGTCGGTACCGTTTGAATGCTTCCTCCTTATTGCGGACAGCAGTAGAACAGGCGTGAGTAAACCAAGATTTTTTAGCATTAGTCTGAGAGAAAGAGAATGGACACTATATTTCAAGTGATCGCTCAGATGATGAGGATATGGGTCGTCAGCGAAGGCAACTTTACATGCAGGGAAATTCAATATTAAGAAAATTTCATATGTGCACATGGGGTACAAATTCCTAATAAGTGCCCCGCGAGTGAAATTCTATAATATTCGTAGTGTACCCATCTCAGAAGAATAATACCCGAGTGTTGAAAGTGGTGAAGTGCACTCCATCCAGATCCTCGATCGTGCTCGAAGAATTGAAAGACCAAGGTTGTGCTCCCTATATATTAATACCTATGTGTTAAAAGTGTAATAACTCATTATCTATGTTCTTAGTGAAGTATTGAATAAAGCTGCATTATAACCCCCATTCTGATATTATATGTCCTCTATTGATTCCGTATATGTATTTGTAGGAAGTCCAATATCCCAGTCTCGAAGAACCCACCTTGATCAATCGTTAATCCTGCAGTAAATCAGGGCATAACAATGATGATGATGGCTGATCTGGTGAAGTCATTATTGTAAACTTACCTTGGTGATCGTGATGAATTGGTGGTGAAGAAAGTGGTGAACTTTGCTGTGGTGATGATGGTAGATATTTAACTTGTTGCAGTAAATGTGAAGACCATTGTGGTGGTGAAGGTGATGCACTGATTGTTGGTAATGGTGAACTGTAGGCGGGTTGGTTAGTTAGTTAAAATAGGACTTCAGAGGCTATCAACCCTAATGGATTATTAAGCCAGCACACTGTAAGTCAAGAATAACGTCAGGACTGGAGCCTCTCTGCGAGAACTCCAGTCCCTTGTGCGGGGTGGTGGTGAGGTGTGAATTATATAGGTAAAGTGAGGGAGGGGGTGGAATGGAGGATAGAAATTTTTTGAGGAGGGGAAAAGCTAGTTGGGAGGGGAAGAATGGATTTAAGTTGGAGATGTGGGAATATGGAATATAGGTAGGCAATAGAGAGAGACTCGAGGCATAGAGAGAATGTGGGAAGGACGAAGGGAGTAGGGGGATAGAGGAAGTGGGAGAGAAAAAGGGAGGGTGAGGGATAGAGAAAGTAAGTGAGGGTAGAGGAAAGATCTATGAGGGAAATGAAGGAAGGAAAGTGTTGACAGGGAAAGGATGAAATTGTAAGGTAAGGGGGGATTAAGATAATATAAAGGTAGAAGGAGTAAGGTTTAAGGTTGATAGGGAGGGAGAGAGAGAGATGGAATGAAGGTATATAGGTGTTAGGGAGGCATGAAGGGTAGTGTGAGGGAAAGTGGTAGCTATTAATGAAGTAAATGAGTGAGGTGATGGAGAGAGAGAGAGAAGGAGGTAGTAGGGGAAATAGGAGGAGTGGGAGGGATAAAGAGAGTAAGAAGGATGAAGGTAAAACAGGGAAGGAGGGAGGCAGTAAGGAAGTAAAGAGAGGAATAGTGGTTGTCTAGATCTGGGACTAGGGTAGACAAGGAGAGAGAGAGATAAATAGAGGGAGTGGGATTGGAGTAAGAAGAAGGAAGGAAACAGAGAAGGATTTGAGGAAGGAGACATAAGGGAAGCAAAGAGATACATGTACAGTTTGCCGTACATATTCTATTCCGTTGGGGTCGTGATTAGGCAACGCTGCACCCCCTTCCCTAACCCTCCTCCCTCGCTCCACCTCCTACCTTCCACTATTGGTAGGAGGTGGAGTAAGGGAGGGGGGTTGGGTAAGTGGGTGCGGCTCTGCCAAGTTACGATTTGCTGGGATGGTTGAGAAATGAATTATGTGTGGCAAACTGTACGTGGTTGCCCAGATCCGAACTTGAAGGTGGATGGTTTTGGTGGTTATCCTTCACCTTACTCCCATACATAATTATAAACCCTTTACATCACAGAAATGTTGGTGCTGCTACGACATTAAGGGGAGGCAGACCGTTTGTTTGGTCTATTAATTCATTTATTCATATATTTGTTTAGTTTCCTCCCTAGACCTCCATCAAGCTTAGAAAAACAAGATAAATTTGTAAATTTTTCGGTAGAAAAATATCCCAGCCGAAGGCCGGTTCCTCCTAAAATTGCAGGCTCGCTATCGCTCGCCAGGAAATAATCGACACCTAAATGGCACGAAATGTCTTAAAATTGACAACTAAATGGGGCGAAAGGTGTTAAAATTGCCAAACTAATGGACCGAACGCCTTATAATTTCAAAACTAGTGGGGCTAAACATTAGTGTTATGACCGGGACTCGTATAAAACAAGGGCTCTTAATCATTGGAGCTGAGCAAGCAGCTCGTAGCCTAGCGAGGTCCTTAAGACTGTACAGCCAAATTACGTTAAATGACGGGGTGCTCTCTTGAGAGATCCAGATCGCTAGTATCTGGTTCTCTCCTGGCGACCCTCTCAAAGTCAAAGCAAAACGAGTTAGCACAGTGTTGGGTGGCAGAGGCAAAAGCCCTCACTTGCAACACAGTGCTAAACTCACAACGTACACAGTCAGAAAGACAACCTAGGCTTCCCACGTATCCGTTGCAATTGTACAGGTTCAACAAAACCTGGTACACATCGGAAATCACAACAACAATAGCCTCACCCCAGTCTAGCATTAAATAGCCCAGCAGACAACCAAGCAAAAGGTAGGGAGACACCGCGAGTGTGTCGAACCTCGACAGACAAAATGTTAACCCCTCCAAAATGTCTAACTAAATATGGAATATCTGAGAGCTTCAGCATATAATACGATGGCCGATATATGAAATCGTGCAGAACCAAAGGGGAGTTATGATGTTAAATAGAATGGAAGAATGAGAGGTAAGAAGTTGAGAGAGAGAGAAAGTATTCTATAGGTAGAAGTCGGGGACAGGTAGCAAGGGAGGTGTGAAGGGTATGCTGGTCAGGCAAGCTCTGAGCAAGGAAGACACAAAGGCAGCAGGGAGGGCGGGGGGACCACTTCCTGACGCGGCAGGAGGGTGGTGAGGCGGCCAGCCACTCAGAGGGCCCGGCCGTGGCATGACGTCACCGAGACAACGTGTAACACTACGCACACTACCCTCTGCCTCCTGCACTTACTCACTCACACTCTCTAGCTGTATCATTCAGTCTTATACATTAAACTTATTAACTGATGATATAAAATATAACCCCTTGTCACAGGCGAAAACAAAGACCACTTCTATACTGCCTGTGACATGATGATTCACAAGAAAGAAAGTACAACATTGTAGATAGAGTGTAGCCAAATACATTGCCCCGGCGAGTGTTAGCGAGTGGCCAAGCAAGCGGCTGAGCCCACGTGGCGTTCTGCTAAGCGGCAGGCGTCACATTAGGGAGAAGGGGGTCCAGAAGAACGGTCTGCCTCCCCTTAATAGATTCAGTACCGGTGACGTCCTTTTCATTATACCCTGGCAATTATTAGACAATTTTATTCAGCGTTGGAAGGATCTGTGGTAGCTAAGAGGATGAATTCAGATAGTTTGTAGCCTTTTAATGGTTAGAAGTCCTTCCTAAACTTAATAAAAACGTCCAATAGTTGCCAAGATATAAAGACAAGGATGTCACCGGTACAGTAGGGGTTAAGGGGCAGATATTTTTTTTTTTTTTTTTTTTTATGAAACAATGAACGGAGGAAGGAAAAACACAGATAAAACAAAAAGGTCCATGTACCTAAAGGCATCCTCCATTCATAAAATGTTTGTAACAACTGGATTTAAACATTTGTAGATTGTAAGTTTGTGGAAAGCAATTCGAGGGAAGTGAATTCCAAAGAGTAGTAGCTCTGGGGATAAATGAATTCTGATAAGCAGAAGTTCTGCATTGTGGAGGAGAAAGTGTAAATTCATGGGCGCTCTCAGCTGCCCTAGTTCTACAGGGAAAGATGTGGAGAGGCGGCACAATTGAAGCAAGTTCCTCGGAACAATTGCTGTGAAAATATCCGTAGAATAATGCAAGGGATGCAACGTTTCTTCGTAGTTGCTTTTTTTGGACTCCTTCTCCCTCATGCTTAGTCCCATTCGTTTTGAGATTTTAATTGAGAGGTTTGCTGCATTAGTTTGGCGATTTTAAAACCTTTAGTGCAATTTAGATGTCGATATTGATCCTGGCGAGCGATAGCCAGCCTGTAATTTTAGGAGGAATCGGCCTTCGGCTGGAACATTTTTCTACCGAAACATGTATACATTTACCTTGAAAGGGGGTCTAGGGTTTATTTTTTAAAGCTTGAGGGAGGTCTAGCGAAGAAACTAAAAATTAATAAATAAACAAACATATAGACCAAGAAATATGCACTACCCCTTCAAGGAGGGATGGCCCGGTTTTCTGGGAGGAAGGGATGTAGTAGAAAGCAGAGGGAACTGGTAGGGAGAGAGGGAGGGTGGGGAGTGGTAGAGAGGGAGGGAGGGAGGGATGTAGTAGAAAGAGAGGGAGCTGGTAGGGAGGGGGGAGAGAGAGGGAGGGTGGGGAGCGGTAGAGAGGGAGCGAGGAAGGAAGGGATGTAGTAGAAAGAGAGGGAACTGGTAGGGAGGGGGGAGAGAGAGGGAGAGCCCGGAGGGTGGGGAGCGGTAGAGAGGGAGCGAGGGAGGGATGTAGTAGAAAGAGAGGGAGCTGGTAGGGAGGGGGGAGAGAGAGGGAGGGTGGGGAGCGGTAGAGAGGGAACTGGTAGGGAGGGGGGAGAGAGAGGGAGGGCCCGGAGGGTGGGGAGCGGTAGAGAGGGATGGAGGAAACTGGTATTGCGAGGGAGTAGTAGGGAGGGAAGTTGTTATGCCAGGGTTTTTACCGGCTTTGTATTGGGATTTGGTAGGTTCTACTTAACTGGAGAAGACAAAATCATACAACACATGCACAGAAGTAGTAAAGGGTCAAATATAACACTGTGTACATCATACTAATAACTTTAATTAATAATTCACTAGACAGAACAATACTACTTATTTATATATGAACAATGGTTATATACATATATTTAGCCAAGCACGGACGAGGATCCACGAGGGAACTAGGAATATACTTGTCTCTCTCTCTCTTTCTTACTATGCACTATACACCTTAATTCACTGGTGTACGATATACTTTACTTTATTCTCTTTAGTGCTTTATCTTGTATCTCGTATTGATGAGAAAAAATATACTTAGGTTCAACTAGGTATCTCAGGTTTATCACTAGTATCATAGAACAATGAGAAATACAATATACTTAATCACACTGGCATAAAAATAAAACAAGAGTCCTAGGAGTGACTCTACTTTTCCTAAGTATTTCACCTGAGCGCACTGGTGTATAAGTGAAAGGTAGTTTCAGTAATGCTCGGTTCACACATGCACGAATTAGCGTCCCATTCCGTCCCCGACCAAGAAAATAGGCAGGACGGCATCAATCTGGAGGCCCCATGGTACACATGCACGAATTAATGTCCCGTCCGTCCCTGACCCCTTAGTTCGCCTGCAAACGAGCAAGGACGCCGGCAAAATCGCCTATGGTCGGTACACGGACGTGCGGTGTCGCCAGCTCACGTGACGCGACGGTGCCACATCGCCGACTCTCCTTCCAACGTTTTTCTGCCGCCGTTCTCATCCCGTTAGTCGGCGTCTAGACGCCGCCAGGCTGCATCTAGACGCAGACTGCTCCCGTGGGTGTCCCGGCCTGACACGTTTTCTGGCAGTTGCCCCGACCCACGCGGACCATTTTGTGCATGCACAAAAAGGTCGCCGACTAGGCCCCGACGTCCAGTGTGCTGGCGACACCGCACGTCCCTGTACCGACCATAGACGATTTTGCCGGTGTCCTTGCCCGTTTGCAGGCAAATTAAAAGGTCGGGGACGGACGGGACGTTAATTCGTGTATGTGTGAACTGAGCTTAACACTCCTAATCTAGCACTTGAAGGCTGGAGTGATGAGCACAGTCTGGGTAGAGATGAGAGTGGTGAAGTTTAGTCGTCTAGTTTCTGTCGAGCCGCCTAGGTGGTCCTACCGTGTGGATAGTGTGGTTTGGGATACAGATGGATTAGTTGGTTTTGGGTCTTAAATGATAGCTCCTTCATGTCATGGCATAGGGCACTTTCATCGGACTAATGCGAGTGTGAGCTAGGATATGTCCTAGGCTACTAGTGCTCGTCTATCCTGACCGTTATACTAATCGTTGATGAAGTTCCGTTTCGGTACTCTTGACTTGGGGTTTTAATACAGCGTCTCTAGTGTCATGACACACTGACAAGGTATCGGGCTAACGCGAGGAGATAGGAAGATCATGAACCTACTAATTTCACTCAAACTGCCACTGACCGTTATAAGAGGTTCAAAGAACTCAGGTTCGGTGTTTAGACCTTTTTACTGTAAGTGTCCTTGACCATGGCGTTGGACAGATACAGTATGGATTTCTATTTGTAAAGTGCCATTATTTAGACGGTGTCTCACAAAGCCCAAATTATTTGAATGACCTTTACCATGGCAAGTATCTTTCTATAGTTTTAGAGTGCGGTTTTGGCAAAAGAAATAAGGTGGGGACATGTCCTTGTGGTTATGCTTCTAATACCAAAGGTGCAGCCTATTAGGGATCTTATTATTAATCACTATACCATGGCATATGATAATAGTAATTCCTCAATAGGTAAAATAACTCATCAGACCTCGAAATACATTCGCCATGGCTTCAATTCTTTCCTTGAATGGGAGGGTAATTTTAGGACTTGATTGCTAACATGTCAGTTAATCAAGCCCCAGAATTGTTTACTTTTTCATGGTTTTCGTCGGGGTAATGACGACTTCGGCTGAGATGTTGCAGGTCAAGTGTGCGGAGGTCATAAGTACAGGGGGGGCGTATTTTGGGGGGATTAGGTAGACCCCCTAGAAGTTTGCGGGCAGAAGAGTAGGCCTCTGCGTGGAAGAACGGCACAACTGCTCCTTGGTGGTGTACCTGTGTTGGTCCTTGTGCCTCTAACTATACACTATTTTCTTTGTATTAGCCTCGTGGTTATTGTTGGGGACTGGAATGTGTTACAATGTTGGTAACAATATTGTTAAGCTAAATATATAATCTACAGGCAATCTGATATCAAGGCAGGGCTTCCTGACTTATCCTTCCTCATGACTCATTCTATGTAACCTATGTAAACATTGTTGTTATGTAATAGACCACGCCCTTGGAATACATGTGAACTCCTAACCTAGTGTATCATTATGAACCCGCAATTTATAGACATTGCAAGATGGTGGCAGCTGGGTAGCAAACAGTGTACATGTGAATGAAGTACTGCTGACCAAATACTACGGCTGAACCATTGAATAACCCCTGGATTCTACCTAAAAAAGTCGAAAGATATGGGTGACGTGATGGCGTCCAGCTCACAGCCTTTGTTCGAGTGCAAGTCTGACTTTGAACAAGCAGTGGCATGGAGGCAATACAAAAAGAAACTCGATCTTTACATCATTGGCAACAGTCTGAAGGGTAAGGGTGATGATATAAAAATAGCGAAATTGTTGTCTGGAGGGGAAATTCTGCTAGATATCTACGACTCTTTTGGTATAGAAGATGACAGAGAAGCCAATACCCTGATTATGCAACCTTAATTGGGAAATTTGACAAGCATTTTTCACCAAGAGATGAGCAGCTGATGGCGAGGTACAACGTCCATGATGGTATGCAACGGAAAATGAATCCTTGGAATCTTTTATCACTAGGCTGAAGACTTTGGTAAGACACTGTGGTTATGGAGCACTTCAAGACGAACTTCTGAGGGATAAAATTGTCTTTGGATGCCAAGAGGATGCACTTCGGTAAAAATTCTTTAGGGAGGATAGCCTAACCCTAGATGTTGTACTGAAGATGTGTACTACCCATGAAACTTCAAGATCAATGACAGCATTTCGAAGTGACAATCAGGAATCTCTACACAAACTCAGTGTAAAACCCAAGAAGAGTGGTCCACAATCAACGAAGATTAAGCCTAACCTCAGGCAGTGCAACTTTTGTGGTATAGCACATTATTGGGGTAGGAAGATCTGTCCTGCAGCTGATGCCAAATGTCATAAATGCAAGATAACTGGACACTATGCCAAGAAATTTCCAAATGATGCAGCGACAGGCGGAGCAGCAAGAAGCGCAGAGACAGGTGACAAAAAGAAGAAATCGCGCAGAGTCCATGCGGTAGAAGATGGAGATACAGAAGAGAGCGACGACCCAGAAGATAACTCAAGAGGACGGGAATACATCATGAACGTATCGACCGGATCCAAAGGAAAACACATAATGGCTAATCTCATGGTCAACAGAAATAAAGTGAAGTTCCAGATCGACAGTGGGGCAAGTGTGAATGCCATTCCAAGACATCTGGTACCGGACGCTGAGCTACAGCCGTGCGAGTCAACTCTTCAAATGTGGAACTCTACTACAATTCAGCCGTTGGGAAAGTGTAAGATTTATGTCCGCAACTGCAAGCATCCACAAAGGTACTATTCTGTCGAGTTTGTTGTTGTAAAACAGGTTATTACCAATTCTTGGTAAGCGAGTGTCTGAGAAGATGGGATTCATCACAGTCAACTAGGAAAACATCTGTGCAATGAATGACATTCTAACAGACTATGAAGATGTATTTGCTGATGAAGTTGGCAAGATACCAGGAAATGTTCATTTAAAAGTGGTTGAGTCGGTGAAACCTATTGCAATTCCTTCATGTAGAGTACCATTGAGCATGAAGTCGAAGGTTAAAGAGAAACTGGATCAGTTGGAGCAGGAAAATGTCATTACTAAGGTTGACGAGCCTACAGAATGGGTAAGTCGGATAGTAGCAGGAACCAAGAAGTCGGGGGATCTGAGAATTTGTATCGGTCCTCAAGCCCTGAACAAAGCACTCGTAAGAGAGATGTACCCTCTACCGGTAATCGACGACATTCTGCCTGACCTTGTAAAAGCCAAGGTTTTCTCCAAGTTTGACCTCAAGAATGGCTACTGGCACTGTGTGTTGGATGAAGAATCAAGCAAGCTGACAATATTTCAAACACTGTATGGGAAATACAGGTGGAACAGACTTCCTTTTGGTCTTGCAGTGAACAGCGAAATTGTTCAGAAGAAGCTACAACTGGTTCTGGATGATCTACAAGGCGTAATTTGTGTTGCTGATGACATTTTGGTCTTTGGAGTTGGTGACACTGAAGAAGAAGCTACAAGCGATCATGACTCAAAGCTGAGAAACCTACTGGACAGATGCCGAGCAAAGGGTCTGAGGCTGAACAGAGCAAAGACAGAGCTTAATTGGTAGTACAGAAATCACATTCCTAGGTCACAAGATCTCGCGGGATGGTCTGATGGTTGACCCAAAGAAGATTGAAGTAATCGAAAAGATGCAAGCACCAGAGGATGGGACAGGAGTACGAAGACTGTCTGGAATGGTGAACTACTTGAGTAAGTTTGTACCCAGTCTATCGGATGTCATGGAGCCTGTTATGCCCTGATTTTATTCAGGTTTAGCTATTGGTTGAGGTGAGTTCTTTCAAGACTGGGACTTCAGAGTTCATACAATACATGCAAGGAAGACAGTAAAGGATACACATAATACCGAAATATAGTTTATAGAACAGTTTATTTCACTTTGTCTCTACGTTCATGTATTTGAGAAAGAATATATTTACATGATACAATAAATAATACAACAAGACTCACTATTCTTCGAGCATGATAGAGGATCTAGATGGAGCTCAGGTATAATCACTTATTTAGTTATAACCCGTTATACAGTATCTGAATTGCGTATCGTTATGGGAGATCTACTAAGAAGTAGTCGAATACTAAAATAATTGCTTTATATTCATTTGTGATATTTATAAGTACTTGTTCTTGACGAGGACAATTAGAGTTAATATCCTGACATTCTATTTCTAGTTATCACCATGCGCACTGATGTGGACTTTGGAGTAGAGTCAAGATCTAGTGGACTCTATCAAATTAACACTTGTACAATTTATGACAGAGTCAATACTGGTGGCTCCTAACTAGTTAACACTTTTGGCAAGGATTGTAGAGTTGATTTGTGGACTCTAACTAGTTAACACTTTTGGTAATTATTATAGAGTGTATTATGGACTCTAACTGATTACTTGGACATCGGGCGCACTGATGTAATTTGGTAGAGTTAATACTAGTGGACTCTGATTTATTTTGCCTCGTCACTGTCATCGACTTAGTTCTATCTTTCCAATATTGATTCCAATAGGCACTGGGAATAACTAACAGCTTGTAGTCTTCTGAGTTTCCTTAGGCTGTCTAGGTTGGCCTGTCGTGTGAAGTAGTTTACAGAAGGGTTAATGGGTTTGAGGTCTTGAATGTGGCTCCGTAACTATAATGAAATAGTTGGGCACCGCATCGGACTAATGTGAGTATATAGAGCCTATAGCTTAGGGATACTCAACTATCCTGACCGCTATATTAACCGGTGATGAAGTCCCGTTCAGGTACTCTTGGATTGGGGTCATTAATATATGCCTCAGTTATGACGAAGTAGCACTATATAGGGCTAACGCGAAAAGACGGTATTAAGGTCTTTCTCGACTGCCGCTGACTTTTTTAAGAGGTTCAAGGAACTCGGGGCGGTGTTTAAACGTTTTAGTTGCAAAGTCTAATGGTATGCCACAGACGAAATGCACCTAGGACTTTATATACAGAGTGCCTGTGAAGGTGTCTCGCAAAGCCCTTACTTACACAAGTGACCGTGGTATGCCAAGATCCCTCGTGAAGAGGTAGAGCGCAGTGTTTAAACCTTTTAGTTGCAAAGTTTAATGGTATGCCACAGACGAAATGCATCTAGAACTTTATATGCAGAGTGCCCGTGAAGGTATCTCGCAAAGCCCTTACTTACACAAGTGACCGTGGTATGCCAAGGTCCCTCGTGAAGAGGTAAAGTCCGGTGTTTAAACCTTTTAGTTGAACTTGTCTATTGGTATGCCACAGACAAAATGCACCTAGGACTTTATATGCAGAGTGCCCATGAAGGTATCTCGCAAAGCCCTCTCCCATACAAGTGACCATGGTATGCCAAGATCCCTTGTGAGGAGTGCAGTTTTAATAGTAGAGTATTGAGGGGTAGGTATGCCTGGATCCCTCAACTTCCTACTATTAAAGTAGAACCTAAGAAAGGCCTCAATGTTAACTAATGGTATGCCACTAGTAACAACGATCCTCTGATAGGATGCAGTGGTTGCGTTTCAAATAGTGAAACGTTGAAGTGTAGGTATGCCTGGACACTTCAACCTTTTACTATTCAAGGTGCAGCCTATTAAAGGTGTCTATGTTAGCTGGTTGTATGCCACAACTAACAAGGATCCCTCAATAGGGTTAACTCCTCAGACAAGTAGACTTTCGGTATGCCGTCTATCCCCTTAAATGGGAGGGTAATCCTGAGGATTCTCAACTTGGTATGCCAGTGATCGAGAAGCCTCAGAATTGCTTACCCTTCCTAGATTTCACTGACATGGTATTGGCGATTACTGCGTGGTGCCCGTCACCACTTGAGTTAGGCAAGGGCGTGAGCGCGCATCCTCCTGTTGATGTGAGGAGTCCTATGGAAGACCATGACCGCCACCGGTACGCGCAACTTCTCTTGGCCAATCATGTTCCGCGTAATTCTGACGTCACGCACTGGCAACCAATCAGCAGCGCGTCAAGAACAGCCACCCAACCAGCATCGCGTAACTCTGTCGTCATCGATCATAGCCAATCCACAGTGCGTAACTCTGACGACATTAGAGATGCAAGGAGTGAGGGGAACAATGGCAGAGATTGAAGAAGGATTAAGGGAAATAAGAAAGAAAGAAAAGAGAGTGAGCATAGTAATGGTGGGAATCCTGAGGAGGCCCAAAGAGAGCTGGAGTTATGAGAAGGTAAGGATTGCGACAAATGACGAGATCAAGGAGCTTACAAAGTGCATGAACTCGGTGCTAAAGGGAAAGGGGATTAAAGGATTTAGTTTCCTAGATTTGGACAGAGAGGTGGATTCTTGGAGTTTTGAAGATGATGGTTGGCACCTAAAAAGGGAGGAGGAAAGACATATAGCAGAGAGGATAGAGGAGATTGTTAGACGAGAAGAGAGTTGGTCGTCTTGGGAGAAGAACAAACTAGAGTGACTATCAACAAACAAGGGAGAGGAAAGGGAGGAGGAAGTAGAGGCAGAGGGAGGAGAAGGGATGGAAAATGAAGGAGCAGGAGATCCAATACAGGGGGGAAAGGGTAGAGGAAAAAAGAGGGAGATAGGGGGGGATAGTATTGGAAGAAAGGAGAGTATAGACAGTAGTGCGAAGAATAGGGGAAAAAATGGGAGTGGAGGAGAAGTAAAGGAAACAAATAAGGAGCCAGGGGGAATAGAAGAGGAAAGGAAGGGGGGGGAGACAGGAATGTAGGAGGAAGAAGAAAAAGAAACAAGAATTCCATGAAAAGGATATGGGGGAAATAGTAATTGGGTGTGTGAATGTTAATGGATAGAGGCCGGGAATGATGGAGGAAATAGAGAGAGAAGCAGAGGAAGGAAGGTTGAATATTTGTGGAATAGTAGAAACAAAATTGAAGGGGAAGATAGAATGGGGAGGGGAGAAGTATGAAGTAATAGGGAAAGGAAGAGAGAAAACAAAGAAAAAGGGTGGAGGAGTCGCAGTGGTGATAGAAAAAGGAAAATGGGAAGTTGAACAAGTGAATTTGGGGGAAGGGGAAGATCAGGAGGACATACTAGTAGTGAGGGTGGAAGGGAAAGGGGAAATGAAAAGAGCTAAATTTATGCTGATTATATGCTATATGACGGTAGAGGGAGGGCTGAGAGAGAGGGAGGAAAATCGGAGAAAATACGAAGTAATAAGGGCTGTGATGAGAGGAAACGAAGATGAAATTATAATAATGGGGGATATGAATGCTCACACAGGAATCTTAGGGGAACAAATCAATAGGAATGGGAAGTTATTGTTAGACCTATGTGAGGATGAGCAGCTAGAAAATTTGAATACGGTAGAGGCGGAGGGGAAAGTAACATGGAGAGGAAGAGAAGGGAGGAGGTCAGCTATTGATTATATATTAGTGAACAGGAAAGCAGGAGAGAGAGTGATAGAAATGATAGTAGATGAAGAAAGAAACTTTGAAATAAACAGTGACCATAACCTACTGAAACTAAGGTATAGCATAAAGTTTCACAAGGAGAAGATAGAGAAGTGTAGAGAGGCTAGTAAACCAGAAAGATGGAAAATGAAGGAGGCAGAGTGGGGGAGGTTTAGGGAGGAAATAGGGAATATGGATATAGATGAAGTGGGGGGAGGGAGTGCAATACAAATTGATAAGTGGATAGAGAGGGAAATAAATAAGGTAGCAGAGAGAGTGTTAGATAAGGAGAAAATAGGGAGGAAAGGTAGAGGAATGAAAGGGTGGTGGAATAAAGACATTAAGGAGGCGAGGAAGAAGAGGAGAGAGAGGAATAGGATTAGGAAAGAGTTGGAGAAGGGAAAAAAGAGAGGGGAAAATATAAGTGAGGAGGAAATTCGAATAGCAAGGGAAGAATACGAGAGGGAAAGGAAAAACACAAAAAACTTAATAAGAGGAGCAATAGAGAAGCATGAACAGATAGAAATTGACAGGATAAAAGAGAAGGGGGACAAAGGAAAAGCTGAGTGGTATAGATGGCTAAAAAGAGAAAAAAGGAGGGAAAAGGTAGTAGTGGAGTTGAACGTAGGTGGGGAAAAAGTTAGGGATGAAACTAAAATTGGAGAGGAAATAAAAAGATACTGGGAGGAGGTGGGAGGGGTAAATGACCAAATAAGAGTAGGGCAATGGAATATTGAACTAAATGAGGAAGAAGTAGATGAAAATATGAATGAGATGGTGAGTGAGGAGGAGATTAGGAGGAGTGTGAAGAAGCTGAAGAGAGAAACAAAGCGGCAGGACCGGATGGGATAACAGCAGAGATGTATATTGAAGGAGGGGAGATGATAGTTAGAATGTTAAAGAAGCTATTTGATAAAATATGGGAGGAGGAAGAAATACCAGCAAGATGGAAAGAAGAAAGGGTCACATTGATTTACAAAGGAGGAGCAAAAAATGTGCACGAAATGGGGAGTTATAGACCAATAACGGTAATAAACATAATAAATAAGATATTTTATGGGATACTAAAGGAGAGGGTAGGAGAGTATGTAGAAGAAAGGATCCTACTTAGTGAAGAGCAAAATAGGTTTAGGAAGGGGAGAAGAGGAACAGACTATAGGTTTGACTCCTGTAAGGAGATAAAGAAAACCTAATATTTAGTAGTGGCCCCGTAATCATTGACGAACATGCCTATTACATAAGGCATCCTCTTCAAACACTAATCCGCCGTAGTTTGAATCTACCGCGCAGAGCATTTAAAATCTGAGGAGCCTTCATCATGAGCGCACGCGACCTCCCTCATGGCTTCAGTCATTATGAATTGGGTTCTCACTACGAAAAAACTTCGTAAAAAATAAAAAACAAAAAGAAAATAAGAATAACTATCCAATAAGCTTTCCATCATATCGTAGATGTACTTGTGTGGATCTTTGACCAGACGCTGATTCAGGCGTCATTCTTCCTTCACTGACATATCAAGTAAACTAAAATCCTTAATACATCAACGAATGGGAAGGGGATGGTCGGGAGGGCCCCAGTCGTCAATGATTACGGGGCCACTACTAAATATTAGGTTTTCTTTATCTCCTTACAGGAGTCAAACCTATAATTTATTAGTGGCCCCTCCATCATTGACGAACATGCCTGATTTCTAAGACTGGAGGGGGACATTCGTAATCATATCATAACTCTAGAAAAGCAGATAATCAAACAACCACATAGTATTCTTACTTTTGTAAAAAAGAGATATTCGGGTGCATAAACTTTATACAGCCTAAATCTTCAAAAAGGGGTACAAGCAGGAGCATGCTTCAAAGAAGCCTGCTTGAAAAAGGGTTAACTCTGAGACTCTGTGCACAGATCTGCTAGTTAAGAAGGCACCCCACTTAAAGTAAGTGGTGAAAACTAAAAACTTATAAGTTTACATGTGCACATATAAACCCCATTAACTAGTGGATATATTCCTAAAAAATATAACCAAACATAAATGAATTCTTGTACATTCGTAGAAGTACTGAACTCGTGTACTTATGCAGAAGTAATTACTGCAAAAGTAAAAGTCGTAGTTGCCACTACCGAGATTTCTCAAAAATCTCTTGCTTCACAGCCAAAGCTACTTACAACAAGAATTGTCGTAACACTACTATTGGCCTTTAGCACAATTTCCTGCAATGAATACTACAGAGAAATTTTATAATACAATGCCTACAACCAGTATCACAGCTCGTATGTTCCGAACACATACTCCGGAGGGGTCTAGGGTGTCCTATGTCACACTGACTGCACCCCCCCCCCCCCCCCCCCTTTTTCTTGAAATTAAACAAAACGTGACTAAAAGGGCCACCTAGACCCTCTGCCGTAAAGCTGTACATGGCAAGGAAGGTTTGTCCAGAGCTACTGAAAGGTATCGAGGCAAAAAACTCCTGATTAGAGGCCCACAACTGTGGGGACGTAATAACTTCCACCGAAAGATTATTAAGGAAACGTAAAGAGGCTGTCCCCTTGCGTAAATCGTGGGTCTTACCCACAACGCCGGGATGCTTCTCTTTAAAGTCCTCGACCAAGAGAGAAGCCAGTGTACGCTCCATCAATCGTTCACCCGGACTTGCGACCCATAAAGCACCCTGGTGATTTAGAGGTGCCACTCTTAAATATTTGGTTAGAGCTTGCACTGGGCAAAAAAGATGGTGCACCTTTCCCCTGTTTAACGCCGGCACCGTGAACTCTGAAAACACGTGTTCACTGTGCTCAATCTCGGCTATGAATCCTGGGGAAGGTGCAATGTGAATACACTCATGAAGCCTATCAAACCTGAGGCAATTAGGTGCGTTGCTCATCGCCGCCAGCTCAGATACTCTGTTCCCGGTAGCCAAAGCCATAAGGAATACTGCCCTTTTGGAAAAACTGCAGTCTTTGGTACATACGGGAACGAGAATAACGACGATGCTTTGTCCAGAGACCATGTAGGCCTGAGCTGACGGGGAGGTGGGCGGAGTTTAAAACCTGCCCACATAAATCACTTTCAGATAAATGTTTCTGCATGAACAGATAAATTAAATAATAAACAACCAACGCCACCGAGGGCACAGTTTGTTTTGTTCTAAGAATCCGAGACGTAAAAGCTTTCCAATGCGATTGAAACTGTTGCTTTGTAGACTGGGTATATTGATTCGTGAATATCTTGGTCACGGCGCTACCATAAGGTGCTAGCCACTTGGCCTCCTGAATGTCCTAAATGAACAAGTCCGCGAGGTTTCTAGGTTGCCAATTGTGTTCTAAGTGGAACAACCCGACCAGGAGGGACACTGGGTGCGGGTACCACGTGTTCAAATGCTGGTACCACACTGCGCCGGCCACAAGGGTGCGATTAGCGAGACTACGCCTCGCTAATCCTGTAGTTTGTTGACTACGTGGCACATTAGAGATGCATCTGGCGGCGGAAAAGAGATAAATGGAACTCAACCTGTTCTCGCCCGTCATCAGAGCGTCAGGTCCGCCCGCCGGCGTTATCGTCCGGCGGATGAGGTACGACTGTGAGTATCGCCATACACCTTGGCTGTGGCTGTCCCTCGCTTGCGAGCTCGGTATACCCCCTGAACGGGAGCCCTTGTCCGAGTCCCGTAAAGGTTTATGATAAATAAAAGCTCCCATAGCTCATTAACACATTGAAAGCAGAGCTGGTGAGCAAAATCATAAAGTATACTAAGTAATTTAATTTATATTTAATTGTATTAAAATAAATTACTATAAATAAACACAATATTATCATAATATAATCATAGAAAATATATATGTTTATTATGATTCAGCTATTAAATTATTTCAGTAACAAATAAAAATAAGATAGGGCTACCTGAGCTTAACGGCGTTGAACATACAGCAATGAGAGGTTCAAGTGCCGACACGACAGAGACTGGGGGAAAACTACCCCGCCCCCGGGAACTACCTGGTCACCTGGTGCAACACCGGTAATCCACCCTGGAAAGATAATTTTCCGGGGATTAATGCTCATAGGGTTACACCCAAAAAACGGTACAAAATATGTGCCTCAAAACCGCCGGTCAACGAACCGTAGCACTCCACCACTACTTTTCGTTGTCCTTTAATATCATATTAAAGATTTCAGCATATCTTTACCTGTCCAGAAGAGTTAAGCACATCTTCTGAATCCTCATAAAGATGAAGCATATCTTTATTAAAGATGAAGTCTTTCAAGTATCCCTTTACACTTGAAACACTAGTAAGAATCCGGCATCTTTTTATCCCATAAAAAGTCTAAGCCTATCTTAATCTCTAATCTGGCGTCACCCAGAAGCCCTCATAGATCGCCGTCTTGAAGGCTGTGATACCCTATTGTATCAATCAATTGTTTGGCAAATTATCGCGAATTGCAAATCAGTTAATATAACCACCCAAAGGTACAACCGCCGGGGTTTATATGCAATGTCAAACCAATTGTACCTGCCCCAGACTTCTTTGTAAAAAGGTCGCCGGGAGGGAAAGACTAAACAAACAAACGGCATTGTTTCAATGGCTTATTAAAGATTTCAGCATATCTTTTATCTGTCCAAAAGAATTAAGCATAACTTCTTAATCCTCATAAAGATGAAGCATATCTTTATTAAAGATGAAGTCTTTCAAGTAACCCTTTACACTTGAAACACTAGTAAGATTCAGGCATCTTTTTATCCCATAAAAAGTCTAAGCCTATCTTAATCTCTAATCCGGCTTCTCCCAGAAGCCCTCATAGATCGCCGTCTTGAAGGCCGTGATACCCTATTGTATCAATCAATTGTTTGGCAAATTATCTCGAATCGCAAATCCGTTAATATAACCACCCGAAGGTACAACCGCCGGGTTTTATATACAAGGACCCCAATGGAAATACGCCTAACGGCCTTATTGGGCTATCCTTAGTTGGAATTATGCAAGGCTAAGCCTATCTTAATCTCTAATCTGGCGTCACCCAGAAGCCCTCATAGATCGCCGTCTTGAAGGCCGTGATACCCTATTGTATCAATCAATTGTTTGGCAAATTATCTCGAATCGCAAATCCGTTAATATAACCACCCGAAGGTACAACCGCCGGGTTTTATATACAAGGACCCCAATGGAAATACGCCTAACGGCCTTATTGGGCTATCCTTAGTTGGAATTATGCAAGGCTAAGCCTATCTTAATCTCTAATCTGGCGTCACCCAGAAGCCCTCATAGATCGCCGTCTTGAAGGCCGTGATACCCTATTGTATCAATCAATTGTTTGGCAAATTATCGCGAATTGCAAATCAGTTAATATAACCACCCAAAGGTACAACCGCCGGGGTTTATATGCAATGTCAAACCAATTGTACCTGCCCCAGACCTCTTTGTAAAAAGGTCGCCGGGAGGGAAACACTAAACAAACAAACAGCATTGTTTCAATGGCTTATTAAAGATTTCAGCATATCTTTTATCTGTCCAAAAGAATTAAGCATAACTTCTTAATCCTCATAAAGATGAAGCATATCTTTATTAAAGATGAAGTCTTTCAAGTAACCCTTTACACTTGAAACACTAGTAAGATTCAGGCATCTTTTTATCCCATAAAAAGTCTAAGCCTATCTTAATCTCTAATCCGGCTTCTCCCAGAAGCCCTCATTGATCGCCGTCTTGAAGGTCGTGATACCCTATTGTATCAATCAATTGTTTGGCAAATTATCTCGAATCGCAAATCCGTTAATATAACTACCCGAAGGTACAACCGCCGGGTTTTATATACAAGGACCCCAATGGAAATACGCCTAACGGCCTTATTGGGCTATCCTTAGTTGGAATTATGCAAGGCTGGTACATGTCATATTTATAACATACTATGTGGTACCAACTCTGTAAATTACTAACTGAATAAATATTATTATTATTATTATTATTAATATTATTATTATTAATGTCAAACCAATTATACCTGCCCCAGACCTCTTTGTAAAAAGGTCGCCGGGAGGTAAAGACCAAACAAACAGACAGCATTGTTTCAATGGCTTTGAAAAGCAGAGAAAACCAAGGCCAACAGGTGTCAGCCTGATCACATAGAAAACTGAGTGGAGCCCCCCTCGACGGGAATAACTCAGGAAGCCTGATCCCAGGCTCGACCATAGAAAACGCAGTTTCTGATGAGCCCTCAAGCGACCAAACTCGTCGGGGTAACTTACCTATTTTAGCCATCCTGACTAAAACTCGGTAAACAAAAACGGTGTTCTCGGAGCAACGAGAAAAACGCCGGAAAGGTAACCCACATTAAACTATACATTACAGGAGGGCGTAATGCATAAAGCAATGAATAACACAGGAAGCCTGCTCCCAGGCTCGACCACAGAAAACGCAGTTTCCTATGAGCCCTCAAGCGACCAAACTCGTCGGGGTAACTTACCTATTTAGAGCCATCCTGACTAAAACTCGGTAAACAAAAACGGTGTTCTCGGAGCAACGAGAAAAAACGCCGGAAAGGTAACCTACACCAAACGAGACATTTTAACACATTTCATACAAAGGGTGTGCGCAAAAATAGGGATACCTGAACAGGAGGGCGTAATGCATAAAGCAAAAACCGGGGCAAAGGTAGCCATGACAGAGACTGGTGGGATAATTACTCCAGGTTCTGCATAGACCCGCCGGGACCCAGCTCTGGAAAAAAAGTAAATTTCCAGGAATTAATGCTCATAAGGATAACCCAAACATGTTCGCACACAAGTGTTAAATAACCCGCCGGGTAACGAGACGTAATACTCAACGACGACAGCTCGCTACGCGGTGGGGTTTCCTAAGTAAAAGATTTCAGAATATCTTAATTTGTCCAAAAGATTTATGAATACCCTCTGACATAATATATAAAGACCAGCATGGCGTTTATAACTGATGAAGTCTTTCCGGTGGTGTTTGTTTCAAGATTCAATTTTGGAAAAAAAAAAAAAAAACTAAAAAAGACGCCGGCCCCCGAATTATCTCGTAGATCAAAAATTGGGAAGCCTGACAAATATACGAGATCTAACTTCTCCCGAAGTATCTTTTTAGATCGCCGTATGTTGAAGGCGGCGATATAAAACGTATCCCTCAATTGTCTGGTTAACTAACTGAATCGTAAATTCGTTATTCCCATCCCTCCAAGGAGCACCCGCCGGGTGTGAATATTAGTTTTTTTTTTAAACGTTAACCCCAATTGTGCCCTAAAGCGCCGTATGTTGAAGGAGGCGATACACAATGCATCCCTCAATTGTCTGGTCAACTAAACTGAATTTTGCAAATGCGGGCATCCCACCCTTCCAGGTTGCACCCGCCGGGTGATTTAAAGTTTAAAAGTTAACCCCAAATGTTCCTAACCCCACTTCTTTGTAAAAGATCGCCGGGGAGGAAATACAAAGATCGCGAATTGCAAATCAGTCAGTATAACCACCCAAAGGTACAACCGCCGGGTTTTATATGCAATGTCAAACCAATTGTACCTGCCCCAGACTTCTTTGTAAAAAGGTCGCCGGGAGGGAAAGACTAAACAAACAAACGGTATTGTATCAATGGCTTATTAAAGATTTCAGCATATCTTTCACCTGTCCAAAAGAATTAAGAATAACTTCTTAATCCTCATAAAGATGAAGCATATCTTTATTAAAGATGAAGTCTTTCAAGTATCCCTTTACACTTGAGACACTAGTAAGATTCCGGCATCTTTTTATCCCATAAAAAGTCTAAGCCTGTCTTAATCTCTAATCCGGCTTCTCCCAGAAGCCCTCATAGATCGCCGTCTTGAAGGCCGTGATACCCTATTGTATCAATCAATTGTTTGGCAAATTATCTCGAATCGCAAATCCGTTAATATAACCACCCGAAGGTACAACCGCCGGGTTTTATATGCAATGTCAAACCAATTATACCTGCCCCAGACCTCTTTGTAAAAAGGTCACCGGGAGGTAAAGACCAAACAAACAGACAGCATTGTTTCAATGGCTTTGAAAAGCAAAGAAAACCAAGTCCAACAGGTGTCAGCCTGATCACCTAGAAAACTGTGTGGAGCCCCCCTCGACGGGAATAAACCAGGAAGCCTGATCCCAGGCTCGACCATAGAAAACGCAGTTTCTGATGAGCCCTCAAGCGACCAAACTCGTCGGGGTAACTTACCTATTTTAGCCATCCTGACTAAAACTCGGTAAACAAAAACGGTGTTCCCGGAGCAACGAGAAAAACGCCGGAAAGGTAACCCACACTAAACTATACATTACAGGAGGGCGTAATGCATAATGCAATGAATAACACAGGAAGCCTGATCCCAGGCTCGACCACAGAAAACGCAGTTTCGTATGAGCCCTCAAGCGACCAAACTCATTGGGGTAACTTACTTATTTTGAGCCATCCTGACTAAAACTCGGTAAACAAAAACGGTGTTCTCAGAGCAACGAGAAAAAACGCCGGAAAGGTAACCCACACCAAACGAGACATTTTAACACATTTTATACAAAGGGTGTGCGCAAAAATAGGGATACCTGAACAGGAGGGCGTAATGCATAAAGCAAAAACCGGGGCAAAGGTAGCCATGACAGAGACTGGTGGGATACTTACTCCAGGTTCTGCATAGACCCGCCGGGACCCAGCTCTGGAAAAAAAGAAAATTTCCAGGAATTAATGCTCATAAGGTTAACCCAAACATGTTCGCACACAAGTGTTAAATAACCCGCCGGGTAACGAGACGTAATACTCAACGACTACAGCTCGCTACGCGGTGGGGTTTCCTAAGTAAAAGATATCAGAATATCTTAATTTGTCCAAAAGATTTATGAATACCCTCTGACATAATATATAAAGACCAGCATGGCGTTTATAACTGATTAAGTCTTTCCGGTGGTGTTTGTTTCAAGATTCAATTTTGGAAAAAAAAAAAAATAAAAAAGACGCCGGCCCCCGAATTATCTCGTAGATCAAAAACGGGGAAGCCTGACAAATATACGAGATCTAACTTCTCCCGAAGTATCTTTTTAGATCGCCGTATGTTGAAGGCGGCGATACAAAACTTATCCCTCAATTGTCTGGTTAACTAACTGAATTGTAAATTCGTTATTCCCACCCTTCCAGGGAACACCCGCCGGGTGTGAATATTAGTTTAAAAAACGTTAACCCCAATTGTGCCTTAAATTGCCGTATGTTGAAGGAGGCGATACACAATGCATCCCTCAATTGTCTGGTCAACTAAACTGAATTTTGCAAATTCGGTCATCCCACCCTACCAGGTTGCATAAAGTTTAAAAGTTAACCCCAATTGTTCCTAACCCCACATCTTTGTAAAAGATCGCCGGGGAGGAAATACAACAACAGCATAGTTTTATATTGGCTTTGCAAAACCGAAAAAACTACAAACAACACGTGTCCGTATGAACACTGTTAGATGGGTACAGCCAACCCGCCGGGAATCAGAAGGAGCCTGAAACAGGCACCCCAGAGACGCAGTCCTGGGGAGCCACAGACACCCCCTCGCCGGGGAAACAAGCCTGTTTATAAACCACGCGTGGCCAAAACTCGGCAACCAGCCGGGTTTTTTCATGGTGTAACCAAGAAAAACCCGCCGGAAATAACCCACCCCGTCCAGATACCATCTGAACGCAACACAGGACCGAGGCGTAGCCAAAACACAACTAACGCCGGGCCCAACATAGTCCGTGGAATTAGCCAATACACAACTAACCCAGGACACATAAATAGTCCGTGGAATTAGCCAATACACAACTAAACCAGGACACACATCACACAGTAGTACATATTTAGAAAATAAATCAATAACACTTGTATATGTGGTAAAGCTACGAGAGGCTGGCTTAGGCCTAGGCAGACGGATAACATTAACATGTCGGAATATAAACAAAAAGCACTGAATTATATCACAACAGGAACCACCGCCAACACACCACTGTAGCAAATACTTCCGGCAAAGGGAAGAACTGACTCGGGACCCAGAAAAAAAATCACTAAGTGAAGAAAAATACGCTGGGAACGTCAGCAAAAATACGCTACCTCATCAGAAAGATAAAAGGAAGCAATAACGCGTAATGAAAGCCGCCTGCATCACAAAGCTAGCTAACTGTGAAAAAGTTCACCTGTCCACAACCGGACCACGAGGGTACATCCGAAATAGATGCCCCAAACACACGACCCAAAATACACTGCACTGCGGGCAACCAGCCCAGGACACTCCTGCTACGCATATCCTAACCTTACTCGATACATCCCGGAGTAAACAAATGAGAAAAACTCACTAGGGACGCAGCAAATGCGGAACCAGCGGAGCGTGGAGAGACACGACCGGGCCGGCTGACCGCATAGCAGAGAAGAAGGAAGAATGACGCCTGAATCAGCGTCTGGTCAAAGATCCACACAAGTACATCTACGATATGATGGAAAGCTTATTGGATAGTTATTCTTATTTTCTTTTTGTTTTTTATTTTTTACGAAGTTTTTTCGTAGTGAGAACCCAATTCATAATGACTGAAGCCATGAGGGAGGTTGCGTGCGCTCATGATGAAGGCTCCTCAGATTTTAAATGCTCTGCGCGGTAGATTCAAACTACGGCGGATTAGTGTTTGAAGAGGATGCCTTATGTAATAGGCATGTTCGTTAATGATGGAGGGGCCACTAATAAATAATATATTTATAGTAGATGAGATTATAGAGAAAAAGGCAAAGCAAGGGAAATGTGTGTTTATAGTGTGTTTGGATGTGGAAAAGGCATATGATAAGATTAGTAGGGGAGTTGCAGAAGCAGTGATGGAGAAACTAGGAGTGAGTAGGAAGATAAGGAACATGATAATGAATATGTATGAAGGGGCGGAGACAGAGATTGTGTGGAAAAATATTGGAGTGAAAGGAATCAGGAGACGGAAAGGGTTGAGACAGGGATGTAACCTGTCACCTTTAATTTTTGCAATGTGCATGGAGGAGTTGGTGAGGAGAATTAAGAGTAAGGGACAAGGAGTGAAAATAGGGCAACACAGGCTAGCAATTCTGACGTTTGCTGATGATGTAGTGTTGATAGCAGAGACAGAGGAATATATGGGGGAAATGTTACAGGAGGCGGAAAGGTTTGGTAGAGACCTAGAAATGAAGTTCAGTGTAGAGAAAAGCAGTATGATAGTAGTAAATGGACCAGAGGCAGTAGAAATGAGGATAGGAGGGGAAAGAATAGAAACGAGGGAGGAAGTTAAGTATTTAGGGGTATGGATAGGGAGGGAAGGGCGACAAAGGACAATGAATGAGAAAATCATGAAGGTGGAACAGTGTAGGGGGAAACTGTGGAATGTGACAAAAAGCAGAGTGAATAAATATAAAATAGTAAGAGAGGTGTGGAAGGACTTTGAAGTGCCGAGAATAATGTATGGGATGGATGTGAGAGGGAGTACAGAGGGAGAAATAAATAGACTAGAGACGGGACAAAATAAAATAGGAAGAATGGGGTTGGGAGCAAGAAGGTGGACAGCAAATGAAGCAGTGAAAGGGGAGATGGGATGGAGTACGTTTGAGGAAAGAGTGGCGAAGGCAAAGTTGAGGTACAAGAGCAGGTTGGAGATGGAGAATAATAGGTGGCCAAGGAGAGTGAATGAATGGGGGGAGGGGAAGAGTAGATGGGCAAAAGAGTGTAAGAGAAAACTGAAAAAAATAGGAGTGAAACAAAGAAGGGTGGGAGAGGAGTGGAGAGATGTAGGGAGTAATGCAGGACTAGGTCAGGGAAGGAGACTAGAGAAAGAGATAGGAACGAGAGTGAAGGAAGTAGGAAGACAGGAATGGAAGAGAAATATGGAGAAGAAAAGTACACTGATAAGATATAGAAGCAAGGGGAGACCGAGAAAAGAGGAGTTCTATGACGGAAGTTGGGGAGCAGAACTACTGTTTAAGGCTAGGGCAGGAGCATTAGAGACAAATAGGAGAACATGGAGGTGGAATGGGGGGGTGAAAGAGTGTCTGCAGTGTGAGGTGGGAGGGAGGAGAGTGGAGGAGACAATAGAACATATAGTGACAGAGTGCCAGGGGTATGCAGGGGAGAGAGATGGGTTGGAAAATGAGTTGAAACGGGTGGTAGGGGAGAGGGAATGGGAAGAACAGAAAGAGGAGGAGGATGAGGGTGTAAAATTTGTGTTAGGTCTCGGGACAGAAGAGGGGGTAGATGGGGAAATGGGGAAAAGAATGAAGGTAGTGAAAAGATTCCTGGAGCAGGTGTGGCAAAAGAGAAAACGGAATAGAATAGAATAGGGTGAGGGGGGAGAAGGTGACCAGGGCGGGAGAGGAAGAAAAATGAGATTAAATAGGAGAGAGGGGAAAAGTTAAATTAAGGTAAGGAGAGAACAAGATATTGGGGGGTGGAGGAGGGGGTAAATAGGGAGAGGAGAGTTCTGCTTAAGCTATATACTTCAATTCTTTTTCTTTAACTATCTTTTCTACGACTACAATTTTCTAAACTAATTCTTAATCTAGCTCTAGCTGTTTCTGGAGAAGTCACCGGTGCATAGGTGAGCTGGCTTGGAAAGGGACAGCAACTCCACAAAAAGAAGAAGAAGAAGAAAATAAATTTTAGACCAATCATTATTGTGTTTTTCTGAGGACATAAACAAAGCTGTGTTGTGGCCTGTGTGTGTGTACTATAAACAATGATTCAGGTAAGATTTAGGCCTATATTAAGTAATTTAGGTTATCGGCAGCCTGTAGAAACTTTCCTTACCATCACACTAAAGTAGGCTTGTAAAACAATAGTGATGTGGCCTGTGTGTGCCGTAAACAATCAGGCCTATCATGCTAGGCCTAGGCTATATCAAGTAATTTTAGTTATCGGCAGGCTGTAAAAACTGTCCTTACTATCACAATAAAGTAGGCTTAAGAGGACCTAGGCCCTATGATAAGATTTGGGTAAATATTTAGTTTTACACCGGGGACGATTTTTACAAGTATTTTTTAGTTTTTTTCCTTGTTTTGGGGTTTTTTAGTTGTGTTTTTGGTAACATTCAAGGAGACTACTGCAGGACTCTTCTTCTTCTTCTTCGTACCTCTGACTGGGTATAGGCTATCCTAGTGTTTACTAGCCTATACCCCTTTGAAGGGACATTAGCCTAACCTAACAACCTTACCTAACCTATCCTAATATTATAGGTGGGGGCTGCCGCCCCCACACCCCCGCTTTGACTTAGATTTTTGGTGTATTTGTCTGTGAAGTGGGTTTTTTTCAATATGTTGATAACGAAAATCCTCCATGCGGACTATATAGAGAAAAATATGTCGAATTTATTGGTGCCTATTTTCCCTAATAAATTGTTTCTCATAACGTCGCACTAGTGTCCTTGAATATTATCGTGTTTTTTTATGAACCCCATCGGAAAATGCAAAACAAGTCTTATCCATCAATCTTAAGACACGGCCCCCGATAGGTGGGAGGGCTATGAAGATCAGGGAAATTGCGGGGTAAGAGGCGTAAATAAAGGGGTAATATTGGAAGAATCCATGAAATCCGAGCCAAGTTTTGTCATTAACCTAACCAAATAACCTAACCTAACCTAACCTAGTATTATGGGTGGGGGCTGCTGCCCCCACACCCCCGCTAAATCCATGAAATCCGAGCCAAGTTTTGTCATTAACCTAACCAATGAATGAAGGTGGTGGAGCGAGAGGGGTGGCTGTCCCGCACCAACGCAACAGAAAATGGAGATCGGGTGAGCCGTGCGAGATTTAGGGATTTTTTTTAGACATTTAGGGATTTTTTTATAATGAATTACCGACGGGGTGGACATATATGGCAATGAAGTACATGACCTAACTAACATATTTGTCTAAATAATATATCGATGGTTTCGACCCAGTGTAGAAATAAATAAATTCCGCGGAATGCCCTTATAATCCATTTCCGCATATTGCCACCTAGGCTATACCACACTTACCTCGTTGTACCTTCCTGTTGAATAGCCTACAATAATCATTTGTTTAGCTCGTATAGGTGCAATTATAGAATAATTCCCTCTATTTATTTTAATGAGCGACGTAGGCCTAAATAAACTAGATTGTTAAACAAATAGATACTCTCAGATGCTCTATAATTATTGAACTTTTGATCCTGGCCCCTCCACAATTTATCTAGGTAACATTCAAGGAGACTACATCAGGACTCTTCTTCTTCTTCTTACCTCTGACCAGGTATAGGCTATCCTAGTGTTTACTAGCCTATACCCCTTTGAAAGGACATTAACCTAACCTAACAACCTTACCTAACCTATCCTAGTATTATGGGTGGGGGCTACCGCCCCCACACCCCCGCTATTTGACATCTTTTGACAGATTTTTTGTGTATTTTTCTTTGAAATCGGGGTTTTTCAAGTTATCGATAATGAAAATCCTCCATGCGGACTAGGCCTATAATGAGAAAAATATGGCGATTCTATTGGTCGCTATTTTCCCTAATAAATTGTTTCTAATAAGGCGGATGTAGTGTCCTTGACTATTATCTTTATCTAAACCAGAATTCCAATTTCAAACTTTACTATCGTGTCAGCGTTAACTACCCACTCTGGAAACACATTCCAGAATTTCCTATGGTAAATACTTAGCCTCTACCTCTACCTTGTTCCAAGTAAGTAGTCCACAACTCTTGACCACTAACCTCTAGGGTACAGGCTAACTCACAATCGACTTGAGTAATCGAGCTAATATTTCTACCATTTGGGAAGAGTCAGTCAGAGAATGGGTGTGGAAACTTAATTAGAGCCCATTTGCTCTAGCCCTTTTTTAGTTACAGAGGTTATGATTCATGATTTCTGAGCGACCTACTTGGTAACTTGGAACAGGGCTGTGGCTATACGCTACTGCAGGTCTGCAGGAATTATAGTTAAGCTACTTAGAGACACTTACAAAATTAATGTAATCTACATTCTACAGAACTACCACAGTACGGTACCGGTATTCCTAAGAAGCCTACCTGATGAGCCACCAGTTTCTGGGTACACGTCACTCTGCAGAGCGGCTTAGCCTACATCTCAATAGCTGATCAAGTGGACCTCAAGAAGAGGGATGCAGGCGGCAGGACAGGCAATCTATCTGAGGTGGCACCTCTGAGTCTAGTCTAGACTACACCAAGTAGTATATCAAGTAAGTAGGCGGCAGGCCTAAGTATTTAGTGCACTGAAGTTAGTTAGGCCTATTTATTTTTTACTCTTTCCTTGTTGGCACATTGAGTAAAAAGTACATAGGCTATGTAACTAACTTCAGTGCACTACAGTATTAGCCTACTTCTTTATGTTTAGCCTCGGCTAGTGGGGTTTTTTTTCTTCTTTTTTTTTGGGGGGGGGGAGAGTAGCCTAGGCTACTCCATCTTGAGAAATATACGGTATGGTATAATAGGTACAGTATATACCCTAGGCCTATCAATATATATTTCAAGATAGCCTACCCCTGTTTAATCGTACCATAGTTTAGCCTAGGCAGCCTCTGAGCCACTGAAAATTTAACAAGTGTTAGGGCTATAAATATAGCTCATCATATGTAATAATGGTAAAACTTTATTAGTGGGCGTTCTCCCTTGGTCTCCCTTCTCTGTCGTGCTAGCAAGAATACTCGTGGACGTAAAGAAACATGTGACTCACCTGACTCCCCTGACAACAATACTGTATTGTCATTACCCTCACCTGACAACCTAACTTAACCTGGGGCAGCTCTTAATAATGATGTACAAGATGTCAAATTACTGAAAAGCACTACGGGAGCATGAACGCCAAGTCGCCGACTAGCGAGGATATTTATGGACGTTAACAAACCCTTACGTGACTCACCCGCCTCCTCCAGACCTCCGACGACAATATTGTCATTACCATAACCTGATAACTTGACCTAACCTGGGGCGTCCCCACTGCTATGAAAAATGTAGAAGACATCAAATTACTAGAAAGCAGTGCGGGAGAGTGAAAATCGCCTCCGTCTGATCTGATTTAACTACGGTAGGCCTAACAACCCTTACCTGTTACCTAACCTAACCAACTAACCTATCATGGCGGGTGCCCAACCCCGAAAGGGGTTGAAATAGGGGAGCTATCCCCCCGCCAAAGGCGGCTTTCTAGGGCCTTTCCTAGCTGATGCTGAGAAGATTGGGTTCTAGTCATGTGGTGATGGGCTGGTCTATCAGAGTGAGAGCTGAGCGATCTCTGCCATACCCATAGCTTACTCTGACTGTTCCTTTAACTTATATATTTTCTAGATCTCAAGTGACGGCGTCTCTTCCGTGAATTGATCTCCCAATCTACCAAGATTGGAAGCCAAAGCGTCACATTTTTCCCTTGCCCCTCAACTTTCTCTTCATAATTGCTGAGGGGCACAGGGCCCTGGGTGGGGCTATGGTTTCCCGGGCGTTTCCGCACCCTCCTCAGCTCCCCGCCATGGAGTAGCTTCGGTCACCCAGGCTTTCTTGTGGTAGGCAGGGAGGGTTCTGTTGGGGCGCTCGGTTATGGCCTTGGCCTTGCTCGGGGCCTTGGGGCTGTTCGGCCAGGCAGCCTGAGGAAAAACAACAACAACAACAACTGTCCTTCAATTCTTATTATTGGGGTAACTTAGACGAAAAATGCGTACACCTGGAACTTGACAATTACCTCGACCCCTGACCTCTTCGTAACTCAAAAGGACCTTGAGCAAACTGGCTGTACATTTCCACACCTATTTCCTGGTGGACTCTTCCCAAATTATAAAAAAAATCAGCCCGATTGTTTTCATTAATTTTGAGTTATAAGAAGTTAAGGGGTCCAGCTTATTGTCAAGTTCGCTGGCACTACCTATAGTTGTCCCACATATTGTCAGGGGGACCCGCAGAGGGCTGCTCTCGGGCAGTATGATATGATCTGCTTAAGGGGAGATATCGACTTGAGGGATTTTTTTCTGGACCCCTTTCTCCCTCATGTTTAGCCCCATTGCTTTTGAGATTTTAAGACGGTCGCCCCATTAGTTTGGCGATTTTAAGAACATTTGCCCCATTTCTGTCAATTTTAAAACCTTTCCTACCATTCAGGTGTAGATTTTTTCCTGGCGAGCGATAGCGAGCCTGGACTTTAAGAGGAACCGGCCTTCGGCCAAGACATTTTTCTACCGAAAAATGTACAAATTTATCTTGAAAGGGGGTCTAGGGAGTGTAATTTTAAGCTTGATGGAAGTCTAGGGAGGAAACTAAACACCTCCCCTTAAAACCCAAATTCCTATTGACTCTTTCCTCACCCACCACTTCCTCCCTATCTATCTATTAATCTGTGTGTGTGTGTGTGTGTGTGTGTGTGTGTGTGTGTGTGTGTGTGTGTGTGTGTGTGTGTGTGTGTGTGTGTTCCCATACTTGTTGTGCAGGGGAATTAGGAGCAAGGGATAGGATCGGATCAAGGATTAGGGAAATAATGATTAGTGATCCTATTTCTGAAGGAATCAAGAGTGGGGCTATTAAGGGAGCCCACCTCGCTTTTTTCTCTTTCTCTCCCTCTCTCTTTGGTTTTTATCCATTCGGCCCCATTCAGCCTACTGTTTTAAGACGTTTACCCCATCCAGGTGTCAATATTTTCCTGGCGAGCGGGAGCGAGCCAGCATATATATTTTTTGTTTTGAAAGCAAGCTAAATTTGTAAATTTTTCGATAGAAAAAATTCTCCGGCAAAGCCGGATTTCTCCATACAATGCTTCTCCATACAAAGGAAGAAATCGACACCTGGATGGGGATAAACGTCTTAAAACAGTTGGGTGAATGGGGCCGAATGGATACAAGCCAGGGAAAGAGAGAAAAGGAGAGAAAGATAAAAAAAAAAAACGGTGACCCTCCTTAATGTGAGAGATGGCCACACCGTACATGTAGGGCAGTAAAACAGGTGAGTATTTTATATCTATTAATTTATGTATGTATTTATTTTATATATGTTTTAAGTTTGATGGGGGTCTAGGGAGCAAACTAGAAACCTCCCCTTAACCCACTCACAGTCAGTTACTCACATATATTTTGTTATACACAGTCAATCAGTCAGTCACACAGTCAGTCAGTCAGTCACACAGTCAGTCAGTAGTTCATAGTCTGTTAAGTCAGCACTCACCCAGTCATACAGTAATACCCAATCAGTCAAAACCCAGTCAGTCAGTCAGTCACGAACACAATCAGTCTCACATACACCCGGACAGTCACACATACAGTCACACCTAATCAATCATTCACACCTAATCAGTCAGTCACACATTACTCAATCAGTCACACCCATATTCAGTCACACACACCCGATTAGTAACACAAACAGTCACACGTAATCAGTCAGTTACACAGACAGTCACATCCAGTCAATCAGTCACACATTTATCTTTTTTCTTTTCTTCTAAAATGTGTATGTAGACTTAAATGGCACTAACTAAATACCCTATACAACAAATATTAACTATGTTTAATACAAATTTTATTAGCACTAATACATATAACAATTACACTTTTATATAAAGGTAACTCTTTATTCATGCATAATGACATTCGTACGCATATAATTAAGTAATCCTCTTCGATTATCTATCTTAATAAATAAAGGTCAATGTTTGTCTGTTTGTCAGTTACCCGACCTTTGTTACTAAACTCCTCCCACAGTTTTGGTGCCAGGTGGGAGTGTGGGGCACCGTTGGAAAGCCCAGGCTTTGGAAATGGTTTTAGGCGAGTTTAGTGGAAATCAGAGACACTTTTGTTTAATAACATTTTCGACAGAACTTATGTAGTATACGGGAGCGAAAAAAATGTGAAAAAAAATGGCCGTTTGGGGCAGAAGGAGGCCTCCGATCGAAAAGGTGTATGGAACGAAAGTTGTTCGCAGCCCCCCAAAATGGGGGTACGGATGAGGTCAGATCCAAAATCGGAGGTCATTTAGCGGCCGAAATCGAGGTCGCCGTTTAATGAGGCACAGAGGCCGGTGATTATGGTAGTAGTAGTATTGTGATGATTGTGGTAGTAGTGATTGATGATGGTGATTATGGTAGTAGTAGTGGTGGTAGTAGTGATGGTGATTATGGTTATTACCCGGGCAACGCCGGTTACCCCTGCTAGTACAAAATACAAGTGAATATAATTAACAATCTGATCAATCAATAAACGATATACGGTCGCGCTAATAAGTCATGTCTCAGTTGTCATTACGTTTGGCTCGCTCTGTGCTGTATTAATGTCTTTCAGATGTTGAATAGGGTGGGTAAGTGTAGAAACATGTTAGTATAGCTCACTTGGTATGAAGAAATGAAGCTTGGATATTGCTGATACTAATTATTGATCAAAATATACTTGGTGCCGAGACATCACTTATTAGCGCGACTGTACATTCCCTACATAGCAAATATTATGTATGTCTAATAGGATATAAATTACACCAATATATATACTAATTTAATCTTTATGTAATCCATAACTCTTTATTCTTTCACACTGACATTCGTACACATATAATTAAGTAATCCTCTTCGATTATCTATACAAAATACAATTAAATATAATTAACTATCGTATCAATCAATAAATGATGCACTTCGTAAATATAAATATATATAACTAATAAGAAAAGACAAGGGAATATTGGGTAAAAATAAAGTCGCAATCGATTTACCACAACATTTGACCCTTTTTTGGTAAACGTGTTTTTATAGGAATTTTAATCTCAGCCTTGAATTCCGTCTGGTTTAGCCGTAAATCGCATTTTTCCATGCAAAATTTGACATAGCCGTAACTTTTGCATTTTTTGAGCTACGGAGTTGAAATTTTGACACAATATGCATAAATATATTTTGAGAAATGGATTTTTTCACTTTTTGTTTATTTTGATATTTAATGAAGTTATTGGACATTAAACATATTGTTTTTAATGAATTACCGGTAGATCGGTAGATTACGTATATATTATGTCGTTGTTATCAAGCAATACATATATGTTAAATAAAACAGTTACATATTACTAATTAATAATATATCTGTAGCGGATATGTATTATATAAGCACAATATACACCCTAGATACTCAAATGTACGGCCCATTTGCTCTAGTCCTTGTTGAGTTACAGAGGTTAAGGGATATGATTTCTGAGTTAAAGCTAATATGTCTACCATTTGGGAAGAGTCAGCCAGGGAATAGGTGTGAAAATGTGCAGCCCATTTGCTCTAGCCCTTTTTGAGTTACAGAGTTATGGTTTCTAGCCTACCTATTATGAACAGGGTGTAGTAATATTTCTGGAGTATTTTACACTGGTATCGGAAACTAGACTCATGATAGATTAACCCTTTCAGTACCGGTGACGCATTTTTTATTTGATTTCAGCTACATTTAGACGATTTTATAAAGCTTAAGAAGGATATATGGTAGTTAGACGGTTTAATTGAGATAGTCTGTAGCGTTTTAAGGGGAGTTTTTTAGTTGATTCCCTAGACTTCCATCAAGCTTAAAATGACTTCCCCTTGACCCCCTTTCAAGATAAATTTGTAAATTTTTCGGTAGAAAAATTTCCCGGCCAAAGGCCGGTTCCCCTTAAATTACAGGCTCGCTATCGCTCGCCAGGAAAAAATCGACACC
The DNA here is from genome assembly GCA_032716605.1 of Paralithodes platypus. NCBI lineage: Eukaryota > Metazoa > Arthropoda > Malacostraca > Decapoda > Lithodidae > Paralithodes > Paralithodes platypus. Next base: position 19,074,817 of record CM064566.1, read on the forward strand.
TAAATGGCACGAATGGTCTTAAAATTGACAGAAATGGGCGAGGGGGTTCTTAAAATCGCCAAACTAATGGGACAAGCGTCTTAAAATCTCAAAAGCAATGAGGCTAAACATGAGGGAGAAAGGAGTGAAAAGAAAAGTCCCACAAGTGGAAATCTGCGTTTTAACCCGTTCAGTAACCGGTGACGTATTTTGGGTTGGATTTCAGTTACATTTAATAGACAATTTGTTTAAGCTTTATGAAGGATATAATATGATGGCTAAAAGGATTAATGGAGATAGTCAGTCAGTAGCCTTTGAATGGGTATAGACGTTCTGCTTAAGCTGACTAAAAGGATTAATGGAGATAGTCAGTCAGTAGCCTTTGAATGGGTATAGACGTTCTGCTTAAGCTGACTAAAAGGATTAATGGAGATAGTCAGTCAGTAGCCTTTGAATGGGTATAGACGTTCTGCTTAAGCTGACTAAAAGGATTAATGGAGATATTCAGTCAGTAGCCTTTGAATGGGTATAGACGTTCTGCTTAAGCTGACTAAAAGGATTAATGGAGATAGTCAGTCAGTAGCCTTTGAATGGGTATAGACGTTCTGCTTAAGCTGACTAAAAGGATTAATGGAGATAGTCAGTCAGTAGCCTTTGAATGGGTATAGACGTTCTGCTTAAGCTGACTAAAAGGATTAATGGAGATAGTCAGTCAGTAGCCTTTGAATGGGTATAGACGTTCTGCTTAAGCTGACTAAAAGGATTAATGGAGATAGTCAGTCAGTAGCCTTTGAATGGGTATAGACGTTCTGCTTAAGCTGACACAAATCGTCTAATAGTAGCCAGAATAAAGGGATTAAAAGGACGTCGGAAGCGGTTAAGGGGAGATTTCCACTTGAGGGATTTTTTTCTTTACCCCTTTCTCCCTCATGTTTAGTCCCATTGTTTTTTTAGATTTTAAGACGTTCGCCCCATTAGTTTGGCGATTTTAAGAACTTTCACCCCATTTACAGTATGTCACTTTTAAGACCTTTCGTGCCATTTAGGTGTCGATTTTTTCCTGACGAGCGATAGCGAGCCTGTAATTTAAGAGGAACCGGCCTTCGGCCGGGAAATTTTCTACCGAAAAATTTACAAATTTATCTTGAAATGGGGTCAAGGGGGTGTAATTTCAAGATTGATGGAAGTCTAGGAAACACACTAAAAACCTCCCCTTAATGGGTAGGTTATAATTGCTGGCCTACCCATAATGAAGGAACTATAGTACGGTAGTGCTGATAAGTCATGTCTTAGCTGCATGTTATTACGTTTGGCTCGCTCTGTGTTGTATTAATGTCTGTTAGATGTTGAATAGGGTGGATACGTGTAGGATCATGTTTGTGTATCTCTCTCGAAACGAATACATCCAGTTTTAGATATTGCTGATACCGATTATTGATCAAAACATACTTGGTGCCGAGACATGACTTATTAGGCCGACTGTACTGTACTTGGATAAGGTTGTGGTCTTGGGTGAGAGATAGACTCAGCACAGATATTTAAGATTTGTTTGTCTAGACCCCCTTCTCCCTCATGTTTAACCTCAGATTTGAAAAAAGTTCACCCCATTAGTTTGGCCCAGTTTCTTCGTCAATTTTAAGACTTTCTTGCCATATAGGTGTCGATTTATTCATGGCGAGCGATAGCGAGCCTGTAATTTATGGGGAATAGGCCTTCGGCCGGTACATTTTGCTACCGCAAAATGTACAAATTTATTTCGAAGGGGGGTTTTGAGGGTATTTTGTGTATTTTTAAAACTTAATGGAGGTCTAGGGAGCAAAGTAATGAATGTTGCTTCACCCCTTCACCTTAATGGAGGTCTAGGGAGCAAAGTAATGAATGTTGCTCCACCCCTTCACCTTAATGGAGGTCTAGGGAGCAAAGTAATGAATGTTGCTCCACCCCTTCACCTTAATGGAGGTCTAGGGAGCAAAGTAATGAATGTTGCTCCACCCCTTCACCTTAATGGAGGTCTAGGGAGCAAAGTAATGAATGTTGCTCCACCCCTTCACCTTAATGGAGGTCTAGGGAGCAAAGTAATGAATGTTGCTCCACCCCTTCACCTTAATGGAGGTCTAGGGAGCAAAGTAATGAATGTTGCTCCACCCCTTCACCTTAATGGAGGTCTAGGGAGCAAAGTAATGAATGTTGCTCCACCCCTTCACCTTAATGGAGGTCTAGGGAGCAAAGTAATGAATGTTGCTCCACCCCTTCACCTTAATGGAGGTCTAGGGAGCAAAGTAATGAATGTTGCTCCACCCCTTCACCTTAATGGATGTCTAGGGAGCAAAGTAATGAATGTTGCTCCACCCCTTCACCTTAATGGAGGTCTAGGGAGCAAAGTAATGAATGTTGCTCCACCCCTTCACCTTAATGGAGGTCTAGGGAGCAAAGTAATGAATGTTGCTCCACCCCTTCACCTTAATGGAGGTCTAGGGAGCAAAGTAATGAATGTTGCTCCACCCCTTCACCTTAATGGAGGTCTAGGGAGCAAAGTAATGAATGTTGCTCCACCCCTTCACCTTAATGGAGGTCTAGGGAGCAAAGTAATGAATGTTGCTCCACCCCTTCACCTTAATGGAGGTCTAGGGAGCAAAGTAATGAATGTTGCTCCACCCCTTCAGCTTTCGAGGATGCACCTTAACTTTGTTCTGGGTAACATTTAAAAAATGTATTCAGCTTTAGAAGGCCCTGAGGGAATCACATGGTAATTAACTCTCTCATTCCCACAATTCCTTCCTAATCTTCCTAAACCTTCTTCGTATCCTGACAGGGTTAAACAAATTAGTTTATACTGTATATAGCAAACTCGTAATTGATTAAAGGGATAGTGGCTGTTTTTGTTCTGTCCTTTTCTATCTTTCTCTGGCTTGTATCCATTTGGCCCCATTCAGCCTACTGTTTTAAGACGTTTATCCCCATCCAGGTGTCAATTTTTTACTGGTGAGCGGTAGCGAGCCAGTATATTTTTTATTTTTGTTTGACAGCAGGCTAAATTTGTACATTTTTCGATAGAAAAATTTCTCCGGCGAAGCCGGATTTCTTCATATAATGCTAGCTCGCTATCGCTCGCCAGGAAGAAATCGACACCTAGATGGGGATAAACGTCTTACAATAGTTGGCTGAATGGGGCCGAATGGATACAAGCCAGAGAAAAAGAGAAAAGGACAGAAATAACAAAAAGCAGGTCACCCCCTTAAAGGGATAGTGGCTGTTTTATTGGTCTACTGTATATATTGATATTCAGTTATTCATATATTTTTTAGTTTCCTCGATAGACCTCTTATCAAACTTAAAATAACACCTCCTAGACCCCCCTTCAAGATCAATTTGTACATATTTCGGTAGAAACATGTCACGGCCGAAGGCCGGTTCCTTTTAAAGATACAGGCTCGTTATCGCTCGCCAGGAAAGAAATAGACACCTAAATAGCACGAACGGTCTTAAAATTGACAACGAAATGGGGCGAAAGGCATTAAAATCGTTAAACTAATGGGCCGAATCAAAATTTGTAACTAAGCATAACAGCATGTACAGTTGCCCACATATGTAACTAAGCATAACAGCATGTACAGTTGCCCACATATGTAACTAAGCATAACAGCATGTACAGTTGCCTACATATGTAACTAAGCATAACAGCATGTACAGTTGCCCACATATGTAACTAAGCATAACAGCATGTACAGTTGCCCACATATGTATCTAAGCATAACAGCATGTACAGTTGCCCACATATGTATCTAAGCATAACAGCATGTACAGTTGCCCACATATGTATCTAAGCATAACAGCATGTACAGTTGCCCACATATGTATCTAAGCATAACAGCATGTACAGTTGCCCCCATATGTATCTAAGCATAACAGCATGTACAGTTGCCCACATATGTATCTAAGCATAACAGCATGTACAGTTGCCCACATATGTATCTAAGCATAACAGCATGTACAGTTGCCCACATACGTATTGTTCCTCGTCGTTGTGTTCTACCGAGAGTCCTTGCTTAGCCCCATTAGTTTTGAGATTTTGAGGCATTTGGTCCATTAGTTTGGTGATTTTAAGATCTTTCGTGCCATTTAGCTGCCGATTTTTTTCCTGGCGAGCGATAGCAAGCCTGCAATTTACGAGGGACTGGTCATCGGCCGTGGCAAGTTTTTACCCAAAAATATACTATAGTCTATTCGCTGTAAGTAGGCGAGAATTTATGACCTATCCTCTGTAACTCAAAAAGGGTTAGAGCAAATGGGCTGTACATTTCCACATCTATTCGTTGACTGACTCTCCCCAAATGGTAGAACTATTAGCTGGATTATTCTAGTCGTTCTTGAGTTACAGAGGTTAGAGGTCATGATGTCTCGCCTACTTACAGCGAATAGACTATAACTTATCTAACTTGTAACTTGGGGATATTTGTTATACTTGATGGAGGTCTAGGGAGGAAACTAAATATTAAGGGACACTCCGTTCTTAACATTAATCATCAATTACAAACCCAAATTCACTTGAATAAACTAATGAAAGCATATGGTCCTCCCGGGATTCGAACTCGAGACACCACACCCAGAACATATACGCATGTACGGTACACCATTACACCACCAACGCAGTTAAAGGTTGAATACATGATCACAATTAATATCCATTTTTGAATTTTGGATGTCAAACTAATCATGTACTATTATATAATGCGTAAATACACAAGCAAATAAGTAAAATTCTCCCCTTAATGGTTCACTTTTTGGGCGTTTTTTGCATGTATTCATTGTTTTTCTAGTTTCCTCCCTAGACCTCCATCAAATTAAAAAAAGAACATCCATTAGATCCCCCTTCTAGATAAATTTGTACATTTATCGGTAAAAAAAATCACGGCCGAGGGCCGGTTCTTCCAACATTACAGGCTCACTATCGTTCGCCAGGGAAAAAATCGACACCTAAATAGCACTAAAGGTCTAAATATTGACGAAGAAATGGGGCGAAAGGTGTTAAAATCGCCAAACTAATGAGCCGAACGTCTTATATTCTCAATAATAGTGGGGCTAAACATGAGGGAGAAGGGGGTCCAGAAAAGTGACCCATCTCCTCTTAACCCCATCTGTACCGACAGAGAGGCAGTGTGTGTGTCTTCTATAGTCTATTTATCAAAAGGGCTGGAGAAAATGGGCTGACAATTTTCACAGCTATTCCTTGGCTAAATGGTTTAAGCCGGGGAGATGGGCCGCTTTTCTGGACCACTTTCTCCCTCATGCTTAGCCCCATTAGTTTTCAGATGTTAAGATGTTTGCCCCATTAGTTAGTCGATTTTAAGACCTTTCGCTCCATGTCTTCGTCAATATTTAGACCTTTCGTGCTATTTAGGTGTTGATTTTTTCCCTGGCGAACGATAGTGAGCCTGTAATGTTGGAAGAACCGGCCTTCGGCCGGGAAATTTTTCTACCGAAAAATGTACATATTAATCTAGAAGGGGGATCTAATGGATGTTTTTTTTAAATTTGATAGAGGTCTAGGGAGGAAACTAGAAAAATAATGAATACATACAAAAATCGCCCAAAATGTGAACCATCCCCCCCTTAAGGGGAGGGATTTAGTTTGTTCCCTAGACCTCCATCAAGCTTAAAATTACACCCCCTTGAGTCCCTTTCAAGATAAATTTGTAACATTTTTCGGTAGAAAAATGTCCCGGCCAAAGGCCGGTTCCTCTTAAATTACAGGCTCGCTATCGCTCTCCAGGATAAAATCGACACCTGAATTGCACGAAAGGTCTTAATATGGGGTGAAAGTTCTTAAAACCGTTAAACTAATGGGGCAAACGTTTTATAATATCAAAAGCAATGGGGTTAAACATGAGGGAGAAAGGGGTCAAGAAAAAAATCCCTCAAGTGGAGATCTCCCCTTAAATATATAGAGGTTAGTTATGAAGATTTGTGCCCTAAAGCTGGTATCACACGAGAGCTTTTATAGTCAACATTCGATGATCAACATTTTTCTGGCAACATTTCTAAATATTTTGCACTGGTATCGGAAACTAGACTGATGATAGATTAATTTAAGTAGCAGAAATATTTTATAAGTTAACCTCATAAGCTGCCAGACCAGTGTTAAGGATAAATGTTGAGGGACAAAGCGCTCGTGTGATGCCGGCTAGTGGTTAGTTATGAAGATGTTACTATAGTCCATCTAAAAAACCACTAGAGTAATTAAGCTAATATGTCTAACATTTGGGAAGGGGCAGCCAGGGAATAGTTGTGGAAATTTACAGCCCATATGGTCAAGCCGTTTTCGAGTTACAGAGGTTAGAATTCACGATTTCTTGCCTACTTGAAATGGATGGGCAATACTTGATTTTTTGAGCACTGCTTGTTATATATATATATATATATATATATATATATATATATATATATATATATATATATATATATTGTTACGGCTGGATCGGCAATACATATTCGGGATTCTTGATCGTAGGACAGAAATGGCTTAAGTGACAACGACACGCTCGATTCCAGTCCCAAATACTATATGCTCCAGACAACAAAAGCACCAACGCCCTACAGAGTTATCGTCTACGGTAACGAGGTACCTTAACTCGGCGAAAGTGTACAACAGGGGTAGGCTATGAGGCTAAACTCCCTCAGACATTTATAGGTGACGTTATTACTAATGAAATGCAATACTCAAGAAACTACGTTACTATTAAGCCTCTAATAATGTAGAATAGAAGCAGGCTAAAGGTATGACAGTGAAATGCTAAATGACAACTGTACACGCCTACTTGAAAGCGCGTGCACTACAATAACTGTCCCCTACTAACATGCACTAGCATGTAGCATACAAGATTTTCATGATCCAGTAGATACCTAATAATACACATGGGAGGAACATAAATAGTAGTCACTTATTATAATAATGAATCTATACTTGGAATAACTAAAAGGTTGCAGGCAACAGTACTGCGCCGGTAGCCTACTACCGCATAGGCTACTTCGCTTCTCTCACTCTGTCTCCCCTCCGAGTCCGTATACGCCCTACGCAACAGAACTCCGGACACAGCAGCAAAACGACAGTGCAGTTAATTGATACATGAAAGTATTAATAGTGTTGTCTTGTGTGTGAGTAATGTGTATTGTAAAGGGTTACATACATATACTTAAAGAGAGCTGCAATGCATAGTAAAATAAAGATATATCCCACTCATCATCCCCATGTGTTCTAGCTAGCAGGCCAAGTCACAGGAACAACGAGTCCCAGCACCGAAAGCGAGAACCCAGGGGAAGACTGTAGAGAACACAAGGACAGATAAATTACGTTACTCTACTATACCGGCACTACGAGCGAGCTGTAGTCTCGGGTACTACACTCGCTCCTGGCTCGGGATGCAAATCAAGGCTAAGTCCTCGTCCCTCTACAGACAACTCCTGGGCATGGTCGGGCTCTTACACATGGCACCAGTCTAGTCACAAATGGGATGATGAGCGGGGCATATAACTCGTGAACATGTAGAACGTTCACCAACTATCCTCATCAAGAAGATCGCTGTTCACATTAACCCCTTAAATCTAATACATGTAAATATATGCTTGTCCTAAGAGTAATACGAGAGGTGAGTGCTGAAACTCCTTTAGGACCTCAAGGGAAGGTTATGCATTTAAATAGAGAGAAGAATGAAATGAGAGTAATGTCGTCAGAGAGAAAGATTGCAACAGTGAGAAGTTGGGAGAGAGGGCAAGGGATGTTAGAATCTCAAAGGTTCTAGGCAACCTGGTCATGGAACACGCAGCCAGCCTCCAGGCAGTGTGCTTGTAAGACAACATGGGCCCAGCCCAGGCAGCGTAGGCAGGCAACAATGGACTACCAACCCTGTCGCGCCTAGCTATAAGCGCAGGGCTGCCAACCAGTCCATACGTCTGGCAACCCACCCGGCCGGCAGCGTGGCGCGTTGCTACCCTCTTGCTCTGAAGCCTAACTCACTCTCTCTCTCTGAACTCCCATTGTCTTATCTATCAACTTCTCTATTGATACTACATATTAAATGGAAGGTCTCGACATGGCTTAAAACAAAACCCACCACTGGTTAGCACATGACGAGACCTTTGCAGAGATACAAAGAACATAGTTATAAGTTGTCACACTCAATATACATTGCGGCTGATGGTAGCCAGATCACGGGCGGTACAGTCGAGTACCAAGGAGTACAATCAGGTTGCGTTGCAAAGCACTGGGGTGCGTCACAATATATATATATATATATATATATATATATATAGCCTATATCGTGATTGTTCAAACCAACACCTTCCGCTTTAGTGAATAAAACCCATTCAGTGTTGTATTTTATGATATTTAGAACCTCCAGGACTTAAAATTACACTGGAAATGTATATTTTACCAGATAGAAAATGTTCATTGTCGAGCATGATATCTCTGCCTAGCCTATATTTTTTGTTTGTTATATTATATGGGTTAGTTGCTGTTAGGTAAAGGTTAGCAACTGTTAGGTAAGGGTTAGCAACTGTTAGGTAAGGGTTAGCAACTGTTAGGTAAAGGTTAGCAACTGTTAGGTAAAGGTTAGCAACTGTTAGGTAAGGGTTAGCAACTGTTAGGTAAAGGTTAGCAACTGTTAGGTAAAGGTTAGCAACTGTTAAGTAAAGGTTAGCAACTGTTAGGTAAGGGTTAGCAACTGTTAGGTAAAGGTTAGCAACTGTTAGGTAAAGGTTAGCAACTGTTAGGTAAAGGTTAGCAACTGTTAAGTAAAGGTTAGCAACTGTTAGGTAAGGGTTAGCAACTGTTAGGTAAGGGTTAGCAACTGTTAGGTAAAGGTTAGCAACTGTTAGGTAAAGGTTAGCAACTGTTAGGTAAAGGTTAGCAACTGTTAGGTAAAGGTTAGCAACTGTTAGGTAAAAGTTAGCAACTGTTAGGTAAAGGTTAGTAGGGTGTCATAATTTAGCCTACTAGGTTAAGTTAAGTTAGTTAAGTCAAGTTAGGCTAATCTAACCTAATAAAAAATATTATAACGTGGATTGTAGGGGGGAGGGGGGTTGAGAGAAGGCGCAGTACTGAAGAATTACCATTTATATATATATATATATATATATATATATATATATATATATATATATATATATATATATATATATATATATATATATATATGCGAATATGCTTCCACACTAAAGGTGTGTAGAAAAGGGTAGGTTCACTGCACAAAGTTTAAAAAATGTTAGTGCTAAAATTAAATTGCATCTAAAATATATTGCATGCACAAAATAATGGTTTAAAAAGTATGTTCGAGTATCTTATTAGAAGGCTCGGACTGTTGTGTACATATTAAAATAATGTTTATGTAAAACATTTTACATAAACATTATTTTAATATGTACACAACAGTCCGAGCCTTCTAATAAGATACTCGGACATACTTTTTAAACCCTTATTTTGTGCATGCAATATATTTTAGATGCAATTTAATTTTAGCACTAACATTTTTTAAACTTTGTGCAGTGAACCTACCCTTTTCTACACACCTTTAGTGTGGAAGCATAATCGCATATATTTTTACCACAAGAATCAATATTTTTCATGTTTTATATATATATATATATATATATATATATATATATATATATATATATACCGGTATATATATATAGCCTATATATAAAATCTTATATCCTTAAAATAATTTGGAAGTCTATTTGGTTACTAATTAAACAAATATTTTGCTTAATTTTATATATTTTTTTTTTTAATAGTATACCCAATATTATTTATTAATTTTCTATTATTGTGTTTTCGAGAAAACCAAACTTGTTATAGGAGTAACTTTAATATAATTTATTCGCAAGCTAAATTCGCTATTTTATCGACATTATAAATCATCTATATACACACATACCACTATTATGGTGCTATAGATAACTGAATACTATTTTTAGAAGTGGATTTCTTCACTCACCACTAATATCAGCGTGGGTATACAGGTAACAAAATATTGGCATATCCTCACAAAAGGTTTTGAAGTGACACACCACACACTTCCTGTGCGGACATCAGTGAGAGAACATAGTAGTCGTTAGAAAATAGACTCTCTCACTGTATTTTGATAATTTTGCATTTGATTAATTAACAATACTGTGCCCATTGGCTGACCGCGACTCCCGGAACATTGCTAACGTAACATATTTCGACAAAAACTGTAATATGGACGTCAAAATAGAAGCACTACGACGGGATGCGAGAGCTAAGAAGCGGGCAGAAGAAAGGGTCAAGATTATGGATAGGAAAGTGCTGGAAAGGAAGCAGTGGAAGAAGGGAGAGCAACGGGCATCTGCAGCAATGGACAGAAAGCTATACATCGGCTGCCGTGCGAGGGTTGGCGGTACAAGTGAGAAACATGGTCAAGGGTTGCGTTTCCGTATAACGCCCAAACCTAAGAAAGTAACCCGCGATCCTCTGGTGAAATTGTCCAAACTTTCGGCAGTAGATCTCTGCCCATTAGATATCACCGACCTGCTTCGCCTAGAGAGCCTGATCACATTGCCAGTTAACATAAACAAACATTGTGTAGATTTCCTGCTTGACTCTGGCTCTAGCATGAATTTAGTTTCAATGAAAACCGCAAAGATTTTAGGACTTAAGGACAAATATCCCTACACATTGAAAATATATAGAATTCAATGTTGGGAGGGACAAATCCCTTGTTTCGGGTTAACATTCCCCAATGTAGAAGTCTGTCTCAAAAATGGGCAGAAATTTTACATGGAAATCACCTTGATAGAGAATTCGGGCCCGGCCGTAACGGATATTGATCTTATTGGTCATCCGACTCTCGCTCGCTTAAACGCCGTCCAGCACTTCTCCTACACTTCCCCGAGGCTTTTTTTCAAATCTCTATACATGTTTGATAATCCATTACGCAAGATTGGTACTAAAACACAACCGATACTGAAAGGAAGATTCATGGGCAAAGAGAGGCACCTCATTGGTAAACAACCCTTTGACGTTCTCTTGGACTCAGGGATGGGGCATGGGCTTTGTGTTTTGCCTAGTTGTAAAGAGAGGTTAGAAGCGGCCGACATAAAGATCCCCGACAAATTCCGGTTTGAAATAGACAAGGGTAAATATATCGACCATTCAATAACCTATTACGATGGTGATGGTTCCGACCTGGTGATTGGCCGTAAAATGCTATGTAAATACTCTTCTCTTTATGATTACAAATACAATACCCTTTACGTCAGACTTGCGAGGGATACTTACAGTGTTAAACTTGACATGAAGACGGCGTAGCTTATGATATTTCTTATTATTATTATTATTATTATAGAAGCTGTCTAAGCCTCCCAACAGGGTGCAGATACACCTATAAAAGATGAATCCCCACAAAATACCCGTAAGCACTGGAGAGAGACTAAGACAACTAAGAAAAAGGAAAAGGGCTACAGTAGTTAGAGAGCCCAGAAGAAAAGATCAGTTTGTCAATTAAAACACCATTCTAAAAAGAATAAAAGCAAATCATGATTAAAACAAAAATTTACTGCTGTAATAAAACATTAACTCTGGACTTAAAAGCTGAGATAGGGGTTGACTGTACAACCTCGTTTGGCAAATGATTCCAAAAGGGAATCATTGAAGGAATAAAACACCGAGAAAACTGAGATGTAGAAACATTAATTGGAGTCATGGCAAGGTCAACCCCTAAATGTCGGCGAGCAACATAAGTCGAGTTAAATAAAGCTGGACTATGTGGCGGCGCTCGACATAGGTCGAGTGGCAATTTCAGCACGTAATGTTGCTGAGAGAGAGAGACAAGTGGTGGCAGGAGAGTAGCGAGCGTATGACTGCTCCAGACCACCGCGGCGAACCTACTGACACGAATCCCACCTCCCTCTCTCACTCGCTATATACGGAATTGTATCGGGAAAGTGGCTAATTACATGCTTTTTGCACTCGCGTTGCACGGTTATTGCAAGAAAACTAGCCATCATAAAAGGATCGTTATGGTGTCATTCGAAAGCTCTGTTTATGCCCTTTCAGGGATAGATACTTGTTTTACGTTCTGGGTCTTATTTAGGCATGAAAATGATCACGTAAACAGCCCTATTTTGGCTAAAAACACCCCGCTGGGCGGTACATATAAATAAACCGCATAGGCCGCTCTTAAGGTGTTAAGACTCCTCGTAAATCTTGTTGCGCGAATTGGAATAAAAGTAACTATTTGAGTACCAGCGACGTGTGTTATATTCTAGCTATACTTAGACGATATTATTCAGCTTAGGAAGGATCTGTGGTAGTTAAAAGAGGTTGGTTGAGATATTTTGAAGCCTTAATATTGCTAGAGGTCCTTCATAAGCTGAATATAATCGTCTAATATTTGCCAGAATATGATTAAAAGGACGTCCCTGGTACTGAATGGGTTAACCCCTATTGTTCCGTCGACGTCTTTTACATTTTATTATTGCTAGATTTAGTTGATTTTGTGGAGTTCATATTATATAACCCCTTCTGTACCAGCGACGTCTTTCTATTTTTATTCTGGCTATATTTAGACGATTTTGTACAGTTTAAGAAAGATCTGTGGTAGTAAAAGGGGTTAAGTGAGACAGTTCGAAGCCTGTTAGGCCTAATTGCTGGAGGCCCTTTTCAACTGAATGAAATTGTCTAATAGTAGCCAGAATAAAGTGAAAAGGACAGCACCGGTACTAAATGAGCTAACTAGCATAGTACCGGTAGTTGTTTCCTTTTTTTTTTTTTTTGTATTTACTTTATTTGTGTTTACATTTAAGCAATGTTTATTAAGTAATCTGTATTATGTCTTCCTTAGCATTTTCACACATCAAATCACATACGAAAAATCACAAAATATAGAAGGTGCACTAGATTCCCGCATAACAAGAAGTAATTGGCTTGGTTATTGGTGGGCGCTGGAAGTGTAGGGGCCGCGGGTCTGTGTTTAACACAGGTGGTGGGAACCAAATTTTGCGGACTCGAGGTTAGCAACATGGAGGTACTTTCCAGAGCTACAAACCCACAAATAGGCAGCCATTTTGGCGCCAACGCTAATGCGTCACCAAAATGACACCTCCGCCATGGCGAAATTGGCTATTTGCGAAAGTGCCCATAGCTCTGTAGATTGCCTAGGTTACCACTATATGCTTCTCTTCAACCACATTCTCTCCAGGAAGCCTTTTACATTCTCAATGATTGTGTTATTCCACTTATCTATCGTGGTTAGACCTAGCAGGAATAGCACCATACGCAGAGGGTCCCATTGCATAACTTCTATCAACCCGTTCCACTGTACCTCTCCTACTTCCTGTCTCACTGCACTGATCAGAATTTCTCTTTCCCTCCCGTACTTATCACATTCTAGCAGTATGTGCTCGATGGTCTCATCCCTTCCCCCATCGCACATTCTACAGATCCTACTACCCTCATTGTTCCACCTGTATGTCCGGTTGTTCACCTCCAGGGATAATTAGTTCGCGCCTTAAACAGCAACTCACTCCCCATAGGCCTACTACCATCATAGAAAAGTTCACTTCTTGGACTATTATTTTCCATATACCAGTCTAGTGAACTCTTTTGCCTCATTCTTTCCATCCACTCGGCCCTACCCTTGTCTTGGACCTGCGTGTTTATCTAATTTTTCCACTTCCCTGAGCTCCACGTTCTCATACTCTCACCCATCATTATTCCACGCATTATTCATTTCATATTTACATTCGCATGTCCCATCTCGGATTTTGTACTGTTTTCATTTATTTTCCTCTTGTCACCGATCCCTCCTGTTGCGTGAATAATCCTTCGCTGACGTTCCTGTCGTACACACCGCTCATTATCTTGTCTTGAAGGTCTCCACCATATCACCTCTTGATCTCCGGTAGGCTAAAGTTGGTAGGTCCAACTTCCTAAGTCTGTCGTGATACGGTGTACGGTGCTAGACTGACGCCGTGCCAGAGTGACATGGTAAAGCAGCCCATATGCCTTATAAATAACCAAAACAGTTAAATCACGACTATTTCGGTTAGGTTAGGTTAGGTTAGGTTGGTTAGGTTAAGTTAGTAAATGCAATAGCATTACGTCAAAATCAACCGAAATAGAATCGTGGTTAGCGCTCCGGGATCCCTTGCCTTTTACAAGTCGATACCATACTTTATCCCACCAAATTATTGTTATTTATAGTTATTTTCTGCATTAGTATTATTGTAAGTAGTGGTAGGTTATGTTCTTTAACGATATATCGAAATAAAGTCGTGATTTAACTGATTTTGGTCATATATAAGGCATATGAGCTGTTTTAACATGTCACTCTAGCACCTGACAACGGTAAGTCCTTCAAAGTTGGCACCAGCTTCGTTGCTCTCCTCTGCACCGCTTCCCCTGCCTCCACATTCTTCTTTTTGTATGGGCACCATACCTGGTTGGCATATTCCAGTTGCGGTCGTACTAATGCCACAAACAAAGCCCTGAATATTGATTCGTCCAATGCCGTGAATGTTCTTCTTATCAGCCCAACCATTTTATTTGCCTTGTTTATTTTCTCAGCTAAGTGTGTGACGAATTTCTATAATTACACCTAGGCTATAGCCTACAAGCTAAAACAAATATTGTATTTAACAGGAAGGTATGACGAGGCAAGTCTGCAAGTGATGTGGTACAGGTGGCAATAGGCCCATGCGGAAATGGATTATAAGGGCATTCCGCCCCCTCTGACAAAAGTATCCATCTAGATGTCACGATGTGACACAGATTTTACAGTTTCAGAGAGATATTAGCCTAACCTAACAACCTTACCTAACCTATCCTAGTATTATGGGTGGGGGCTGCCGCCCCAACACCCTCGCTGGTTGGAAAGAAGAACGGGTCACATTGATTTATAAAGGAGGAGCGAAAAGTGTGCACGAAATGGGGAGTTACAGACCAGTAACGGTAATAAACATAATAAATAAGATATGTTATGGGATACTAAAGGAGAGGGTAGAAGAGTATGTAGAAGAAAGGAACCTGCTTAGTGAAGAGCAAAATGGGTTTAGGACGGGAAGAAGAGGAACAGACAATACAGTATATATATATTAGATGAGATTATAGAGAAAAAGGCAAAGCAAGGGAAATGTGTGTTTATAGTGTGTTTGGATGTGGAGAAGGCATATGATAAGATTAGGGGAGTTGCAGAAGCAGTGATGGAGAAACTAGGAGTGAGTAGGAAGATAAGGAACATGATAATGAATATGTATGAAGGGGCGGAGACAGAAATTGTGTGGAAAGATATTGCAGTGAAAGGAATCAGGAGAAGGAAAGGGCTAAGGCAGGGATGTAATCTGTCACCATTACTTTTTGCAATGTGCATGGAGGAGATGGTGAGGAGAATTAAGAGTAAGGGAAAAGGAGTGAAAATAGGACAATATAGGCTAGCAATTCTGACGTTTGCTGATGACGTAGTGTTGATAGCAGAGAAAGAGGAAGATATGGGAGAAATGTTGCAGGAGGCGGAAAGGTTTGGCAGAGACTTAGAAATGAAGTTCAGTGTAGAGAAAAGCAGTATGATAGCGGTAAATGGACCAGAGGCAGTAGAAATGAGGATAGGAGGGGAAAGAATAGAAACAAGGGAGGAAGTGAAGTATTTAGGGGTAGGCCTATGGATAGGGAGGGAAGGGCGACACAAAGGACAATGAATGAGAAAATCATGAAGGTGGAACAGTGTAGTGGGAAACTGTGGAGTGTGACAAAAACCAGAGTGAATAAATATAAAATAGTAAGAGAGGTGTGGAAGGACTTTGAAGTGCTGAAAATAATGTACGGGATGGATGTGAGAGGGAGTACAGGGGGAGATATAGATAGACTAGAGACGGGACAAAATAAAATAGGAAGAATAGGGTTAGGAGCAAGAAGGTGGACAGCAAATGAAGCAGTGAGAGGGGAGATGGGATGGAGTACGTTTGAGGAAAGAGTGGCGAAGGCAAAGTTGAGGTACAAGAGTAGGTTGGAGGAGATGGAGGATAATAGATGGCCAAGGAGAGTGTATGAATGGGGGGAGGGGAAGAGTAGATGGGCAAAAGAGTGTAGGAGAAAACTGAAAAAAATAGGAGTGAAACAAAGAAGGGTGGGAGAGATGTAGGGAGTAATGCAGGACTAGGTCAGGGAAGGAGACTAGAAAAAGAAATAGGAACGAGAGTGAAGGAAGTAGGAAGACAGGAATGGAAGAGAAATATGGAGAAGAAAAGTACACTGATAAGATATAGAAGCAAGGGGAGACCGAGAAAAGAGGAGTTTTATGACGGAAGTTGGGGAGCTGAACTACTGTTTAAGGCTAGGGCAGGAGCATTAAAGACAAATAGGAGAACATGGAGGTGGAATGGGGGGTGAAAGAGTGTCTGCAGTGTGAGGTGGGAGGGAGGAGAGTGGAGGAGACAATAGAACATATAGTGACAGAGTGCCAGGGGTATACAGAGGAGAGAGATGGGTTGGAACATGAGTTGAAACGGGTGGTAGGGGAGAGGGAATGGGAAGAACAGAAAGAAGAGGTGGATGAGGGTGTAAAATTTGTGTTAGGTCTCGGGACAGAAGAGGGGGTAGATGGGGAAATGGGGAAAAGAATGAAGGTAGTGAAAAGATTCCTGGAGCAGGTGTGGCAGAAGAGAAAACGGAATAGAATAGAATAGAATAGGGGGAGAAGGTGATCAGAGTGGGGGAGGAAGATAAATGAGATTAAATAGTAGAGAGGGGGAGAAGGGAAAAGTTACATTAAGTTAAGGAGAGAACAAGATATTGGGGGGTGGAGGAGGGGGTAAATAGGGAGAGGAGAGTTATGATTAACACCTAAAGAGCGGCCTAGGCGGTATATAATATGTAGCCACCAGCGGGGTGTTTTTACCCAAAATAGGGCTGTTTACGTGATCATTTTCATGCTTAAATAAGACCCAGAGCGTAAAACAAGTATCTATCCCTGAAAGGGCATAAACAGAGCTTTCCAATGACACCACAACGATCCTTGTATGACCGCTAGTTTTCTTGCAACAACCGCGCAACACAAGTGCAAAAACCATGTAATTCGGTACTTTCCCCATACATTTCACTATGTAGCGAGTGTGAGAGGGTGGAGGAGGGTGGGATTCATGTCAGTTGGTCCGCCGCGGTGGTCTGGAGCAGTCATACGCTCGCTACTCTCCTGCCACCACTTGTCTCTCTCTGTCAGCAACATTACGTGCTGAAATTGCCACACGACCTATGTCGCGCGCCGCCACATAGTCCAAATTTATTTCCCTCGACTTATGTTGCGCGCCGCCAGTTAAGGGTTAAGGGGAGTCTCCAGGATTTTTTTGTATCTCAGCTTAAATTTCTAATGTTTCTGTTTTTGTTCTATAATGCTTCTTTCAACATAGGAGAATAGCATAGGAAGGAACAAAAAAACATATCTCATCCATAACCCCCCCGGGCCGGGGGTCTACCTCGACCCTCGAATGTTTTTTTTGTTTTTTTCAGCCACCCAAAATTGTTTTTGTTGTCTGTAGTCTAAAGGGCTGCTGTACGCAATAGAAATGATCATATGAGGGCATAAACACCCATAGGATATCCCTAGGGCCCCCTTGGGGGGGGCCCTAAATTCATAGATTTTGGTATAAAATCTATTATAAATATTAATACAAAATACTTTAGTCTCCCAAATAATCGAGTTTTCTTTGCGAGCGGGTGGCACCGACCATGACGAACCTAAAATAGGGGTAACTGAAGGAAATATTCCGCGCGGACTGTGACTGGATTTTTTTTACGTACGAGTAAATTTCAATCTCTCTTTATGAAAAATTATGTTTATTCACCTTCTGTGACTATTTAGTGTATAGCTATGTATAGGCCTAGATATAACCATTCATGGTGGAGTACATAAAAAATAACCACAATGTCAGCTCTTTTACAGTAAAATAATCAATATAAATCAAGTTCCAGGAAATAAATAAAACTGTTTTATAATAATAACATATTTTTTTTTTTTTTTTTTTTTTTTTTTTTTAAGAGACAATGAACGGAGGAAGGAAAAACACAGATAAAAGAAAAAGGTCCATGTGCCTAAAGGCATCCTCCATTCATAAAATGTTTGTAATAACACATTTTACCTATATTTACATTCCCTCGAATTGTATTAGCTTTGTGTACTCTTGGCGACTTTTACTTCGCTTTTTATGTATTACATTTGCAGTATATTGTTTCCCTGCATAGTGACATCTAACCTGGATGTACTTTTCTGTGATGGCTTTTATTAGAAAAACTAGGTGATTTTCCAATGGCCCTAGTTCTTTCATATGCTTATCTAGATTTGAAAAAATTGGTTTATTCAAGTATGTTTCTAGAACTGATTGTAAAAGTTGATGACAAGTTATTCTTGAAAGATTTTCCTCTGATAGGCTACATGCTTTCTGAAAATTGTCTCGCATGTTATGCATACATCAATGACGTCATCTGAAGGAAAAATAAGGGAGCCTCTACTCTTTAGCTTAACTAAGGAATTTATGTCACTGTGATTGTCACTCTCTAAGGCATTTATGCAAGCTTCACACTTTAAACACTTTCAGTCAGATTAACCTACCCTCACTAACCTATCTTAACCAAGTTTAAGTTAGGTTAAAAAGCTGTGATTTTGTTGCTTTTTGCAAGCTTTTTCGGCAAGAGTTGTGTTATCGGGCATACCACTACCGACACACAGCATAACTAGGCTATAACTCATCTCTAAAACATTAACCTAACCAAACAACCTAACATTGTATTAATGTAGAATAGGTTAGGTTAGGTTCTTTAGTTAGGTTAAGTGTTTATAGATGATTTATGCTGTATGTCCATGGTGGTACGCCCGATAAGACAACCGTTACCGCGCTTTTTCCCCACAAATTCCCTCTCTTCATAGCCTTGCCGACTAGGGGGGGCCTTGGTATTGAGTGAATAATAATAGATAAATATTAATCTCAGCTAGTTTTCATTATCACCGAAGGATAGATATGAAGACAGACTATAAAACGAATGATATTAAATATTGGTGAAAGAGCTGTTGGTCCCCAAAAAGTAACATTTACCGTAGGCCTATCCTGTAGCTTACCAATATGCAAGCTACTCGGTTTCGTCTTTTTAACACCCTGTACTTAAGAGTAAAGCTACTTAATTCAGTGTTTCATTATCACCGTGGTGTTTGTTTACAGGTTCCATTTGTGTCAATATACTTTCTATTCAAATACTCATGCGGTAACATTCAAGGAGACTACTGCAGGACTCTTCTTCTTCTTCTTCGTACCTCTGACTGGGTAATGGCTATCCTAGTGTTTACTAGCCTATACCCCTTTGAAGGGACATTAGCCTAACCTAACAACCTTACCTAACCTATCCTAATATTATAGGTGGGGGCTGCCGCCCCCACACCCCCGCTTTGACTTAGATTTTTGGTGTATTTGTCTGTGAAGTGGGTATTTTTCAATATGTTGATAACGAAAATCCTCCATGCGGACTATATAGAGAAAAATATGTCGAATTTATTGGTGCCTATTTTCCCTAATAAATTGTTTCTCATAACGTCGCACTAGTGTCCTTGAATATTATCGTGTTTTTTTATGAACCCCATCGGAAAATGCAAAACAAGTCTTATCCATCAATCTTAAGACACGGCCCCCGATAGTGGGGAGGGCTATGAAGATCAGGGAAATTGCGGGGTAAGAGGCGTAAATAAAGGGGTAATATTGGAAGAATCCATGAAATCCGAGCCAAGTTTTGTCATTACCCTAACCAAATAATCTAACCTAACCTAACCTAGTATTATGGGTGGGGGCTGCTGCCCCCACACCCCCGCTAAATCCATGAAATACGAACCAAGTTTTGTCATTAACCTAACCAAATAACCTAACCTAACCTAACCTAACCTAGTATTATGGGTGGGGGCTACTGCCCCCACACCCCCGCTATATCCATGAAATCCGAGCCAAGTTTTGTCATTAACCTAACCAATGAATGAAGGTGGTGGAGCGAGAGGGGTGGCCGTCCCGCACCAACGCAACAGAAAATGGAGATCGGGTGAGCCCTGCGAGATTTAGGGATTTTTTTTAGACATTTAGTGATTTTTTTTATAATGAATTACCGACGGGGTGGACATATATGGCAATGAAGTACATGACCTAACTAACATATTTGTCTAAATAATATATCAATGGTTTCGACCCGGTGTAGAAATAAATAAATTCCATCTTGGAATTTATTAGGGTCCAAGTAAGTAGTCCACAACTCTTGACCACTAACCTCTAGGGTACAGGCTAACTCACAAACGACTTGAGTAATCGAGCTAATATTTCTACCATTTGGGAAGAGTCAGTCAGAGAATGGGTGTGGAAACTTAATTAGAGCCCATTTGCTCTAGCCCTTTTTGAGTTACAGAGGTTATGATTCATGATTTCTGAGCGACCTACTTGGTAACTTGGAACAGGGCTGTGGCTATACGCTACTGCAGGTCTGCAGGAATTATAGTTAAGCTACTTAGAGACACTTACAAAATTAATGTAATCTACATTCTACAGAACTACCACAGTACGGTACCGGTATTCCTAAGAAGCCTACCTGATGAGCCACCAGTTTCTGGGTACACGTCACTCTGCAGAGCGGCTTAGCCTACATCTCAATAGCTGATCAAGTGGACCTCAAGAAGAGGGATGCAGGCGGCAGGACAGGCAATCTATCTGAGGTGGCACCTCTGAGTCTAGTCTAGACTACACCAAGTAGTATATCAAGTAAGTAGGCGGCAGGCCTAAGTATTTAGTGCACTGAAGTTAGTTAGGCCTATTTATTTTTTACTCTTTCCTTGTTGGCACATTGAGTAAAAAGTACATAGGCTATGTGTTATGCCAGGTTTTTACTGGGGTTTAATTGGTTTTGATCAAGTGGGCTCTTCCTAACTGGAGAAGTTATATTGTTTTACCACAGACACAGAAAGACAATAGAGGATAATTATCACAAGACGTGTATTAATATTCCGTTTATTTGCACAAGAATATCGCATACGTAAAAGCTAGAACAATAATGGTCAAGAACAAAACAATTAAAGTGAACGAACGAGGCTCCACTACGTCTGACTCGCAAGACTGGATTATTCTATGTAATATCTAAGTAAGTATTAGGGACCGCTTTCTAACTGAAAGATTACACTTGTCCTGTATTTATTTCAGAGATAAGAGTAGCACTCCTTTCAATCGAGGATTTACACTTGTGCTTAGAAAGGTTATATAGTAATTAGATATGTGAACTATTGGTATTTACCTGCGTAGAGTGGTTCTGGAATTTGGGAGCTAAACGTAATTATTTTCCTGAGGTTAAATCACTGTGGTGCTTACGCATAAGTTAACTTGAATTTATTTGTTATTAATTTTAGCAGAATTATTATCAGTACTTCCCTAATTTCTTTGAGTTTCACTAGAGCTTCCTTTCTCTCGCTTTTATATACGTGCGTAGTATCCGATGTTTCCAGAATACCTTTTATCATATACGCAGTAGATATATTTTAATTACTTTCACTTTCGATCTTTATATACTTTCTCTCTGACAACACGCCAAGTATAATTTCTTTTCACAGTTAGATCTTCTATAACTTTTACGGTATAATAACTTCACTTTCGATGTGTAGAATAATTAATCCAATGGGTGTAGAATTAGTAATCCAATCTGGGGTAGATCCGCTGGCCGTGGGGTTGTCCTGACGCCACTGGGTTCCCACAGTGTAACTCGAGCACTTTGGTTTGGGACCTTAAATAACTAAATTGCCTAGCCCAAGCCGTGACAAAATAGCATCGAGCGAACGCAGGAGTAAACTCCTGTCTACTCTGGTCTTTATAAGTACTTTGATGAATTTCTTGTGGTTTGGTCTATCCTGGATAAAGCTAGTTAGTACCTGACTGTCTGCTTATATCCACAATAGCGCCGGGGTTGAGGTAGGCCGAGAATATTAGATTACTTCACCCAGAAGGCTCTAATAAACCAGCTTGTTGATACCCACTAAAAAGAATTAGTATAATGGGTGACTACAGTCTCGTAATTGTGTCTACGCCTTGCGATCAACTGAACCAACTCTTCAACTGTGTCCTCAACTTTCGAATCTGTCCTTTTACCCGGGGTGTCAAGAACACCTCTAGATTGAGATGTCGATCCTAATAATAATAAATTGAGCAGTGACAGGGGGTTAGGGAGAAGTGGGGATAGGACAAGAATTAGTTGGATGAAGTGAATTTTAGCAGGAGAAAAAGGTGTCCAAGCTTAACTGGAGCTGCCTGAGGGTTTTCAGTGTTTGGGAGATCGGCGTTACTATAAAGACGGCTGGACCCGACCAGGGAGGCAGTGGGCTGAGAGCTGGGCGGCTGGAACTGTGGGCTATTGTACGGGTAGGGAATTTAAGGCCATATATTTATCCTCCCGGCCCGACTGGGAGTCCCGTACTAATAGCCCGCTGGTGATGAGGTGTTGGTGAGGGTGATGGGTGGTGGTGGTGATATTACTTCCTCGGGAGGTCCGGGAAGCCTTGCTTCAGAGCTTGCTTCACTGTTAGGCTGCATTCGATGTAGTTGTATTTGCCTTTTGTGTGAAAATAGCAATTGCAGCCTTCCTTCTTCCAGTCTAACATGCAGTAGCTCAGGAATCCGTTGCATTCAGGTGGGACGCAGTCCTTGTAAGCATAACTCATTGTCATGTTGTGGTCCTTATTCAGGTGTGGTAGGCAGATATCCAAGAACAATTGGTGAGGGGTCTTGGGGGTGTCTGGTTTCTTCTTTACCTTTCTCACTGGTTCGATTTCAATGAGGGGCATGGAGGCACCTTTTTTTGGTTTTGAAGGAGGCTCTGCAGGTGGGTTGGTGTTGACTGCAGGGGTCTCCTCCATCGCCTCTTCTTCTTCTGCTGCAGGTGTCGGAGTTGAGTTGGTTTCTTCAGCAGCTTCTTCTGGAGTTACTGCTTCAGGTTCAGGGGGACAATTTTTTCTGTTTAGAGGCGCTTTGATGGTCAAGCGCCTCTGTGGAGTTGGTCTCTGTCTGACAGGACCCCTCTGGGCATTGTCCAACAACCCTCCTGGTACAAGAATACCTGGGAGATTGTTGGCCTGAAGGAGGGCAGGTAGGTATTGCTGGAGGAGGGAGTTGTTTCCTCCAGCAAGAGCCACGGCCGTCCTGATGATAATATCGATCTTAATTGATATATCACTAGGCAGGTCCATGCTCTTTAGTCTGTCAACCTTTTTCATAATATCCTGCCTCTCCTTCAAGTCTCGGGCATGATGTGAGCCCTTGACTGTTTTGCCCTTGGGTCCTGTGACCAGAGTGGCCTCAGGACCTCTTGCCCCTGTTTTGGTGTGGAATTCTACCCTCTCTCCGTCACCTAGAGAGGGTACAGACTTCCTGGGGTTGTTTTTCTTAATATTGTTGTGGTGTACAAAAATATCAGTGCTGTTGTCGTCCCTGGTGATAAATCCAAAGCCCTTCTTCACATTAAACCACTTTACAGTGCCGGCAACGAGTGTGGAAGTTGCGGGAGGCATTGTGGTGGTGGTGAAGAGAGGAGGATATGTAGGTCTGCTCAGTGTGGCTGCTCAACTCAGAACGATCCTAAAATCTTCCGTCATTCATACCGTTTCTCAGGGCCTCGGGGGTGATGTGGTTGAGCATCAGAAAGGCACCTAGGGGTAGGATGTTGTAGGGTGGTTAGTTCCTTGTGGCTTGGAGAGGGGTGATATACTTATTTACTTATAGTGCCATTTCTTGATTAATTTCTCTTCTTCGCTTTTCTTCTTCTGTTGAACTTTGGAATTGGTTATGTTGATGGATAAGTTTTTCCCTGGTGTTAGAGGGCGTGTCATCTCGATGGTAGTAACTCGTGTTGTCTGGGGGCAGTTGTGTCCTTTTTAACTCTGGGGTGAGGTGATATAATATGATATTGTCTTCTGATTTGGTCTGGGGCTGTTATGTGTTTCACAGGCTGGAGGTAGATGGAGTGGACAGTGGTTGCAAGGTTGTAGGTTTGGGGTGTTGAGGGAGAAGTGTAATATCGGCGAGAACTGATCACATGTTATCTTCTGCCCTGCACAGGTATATAATTGTTATCCTTGAATCTTTGAGTCGACGTTTTCTCTGATGCGGGAGAGGTGTGGTAGAGAGAGAAACCGACTTGTGGTGGTGAATGCTTGGGTAACTGTTTCTCTGTTATTGGTAGAGGTGGTGGTGGTGGTGGTGGTGAGCAGCTATAGGTCTTGGTATGTTGGCTGTGGTGGTGGTGATGATGGTGGTGGAGGTAGGGGTGGGGATCTCGGTATGTTGGCTGTGGTGGTGAATATGTTTTTCTGTTATTTCACTTCCTTCTTCCCCATCAAAGCCACGACCTCGTGGCTGGAGCTGGTCACACCAGGCATTTTCTTGGTGGAAACAAATTTCCATTTGTCGAGATATTCCCACCATGTCATTGAGCTTCTATCTGCTGGTTTGCTCAGGTTAGCATAAAGAGTTATGCAAGGTATCTCTGTATATGTCCCGAGGGCTGCTTCTAGTTGATGTAGGAACTTAATATTCTTAGTTACGTCATTGGTTTGGGTCCCTATGATCTTGATGTAAGGACCGCTTCTGGGAATGCGGGTTGTTGCCGGCTTAGTTTTGGTTGAGGTGTTGGTTTTCTTAATCCTTGTGGGAGCCAGGGAACCCTTTTTAATGATTGGGTTTTGATGGATTACAGTGATGATGGATGAGGGTGCTGGAATTACTTGAGTATTGCTTGCTATCTTCAAGGTTGGAGCGAACACGGATGATTGATCGGAGACGAAAGGAACAGGGGCCGATCGACGAATGTGGTGTGCAGGTGGGTGTTTTAGCCCGACTGTATCATAGGAGGAGAGATTATCTTCGGCGGATGGGGCAAGTGAAGAAGGATTGAATGGAGGAGGTTCATATGATTTCGGAGGTGCTGAAGGTGATGTAGTAGACATGGAGGCTGTTGGTGAAGATGTAGAACAGGCTTTACCATAAAAGCCGGTGGAGGTAGGTGGTCGAGGATATGGAGACTTCTGAGGTGGCTGTGGTTGGATGTTGACTTTTTTCTTCTTTGGTGATTTGGCTTTAGGAGTGGCTTTAGCCTGATGGTTATGGCTTTTGTTCCTGATCGCTATTTGGATTTTTGGAATCCTTCTAGGGGTCTTCTGGAACGTCTTCAATCTTAGCTAGGTGGTAGATGGGTGGAGTTTTTCCGGGCACAGGCTCTCTCGCCGAGGCCATAGAACTGGGCGGGGGACAGTCTTCTTCATCGTGGTACTCGATGCAGTCCTTTTCTTTAGCCGGGTGGTAGATGGGTGGAGATGTCCACGGCACAGGCTCCCTCGCCGAGGCTATATAAATGGGCGGGGGGAGGCTCAAAAAAATCTCGAGGAGGGTCTTCCATCTCTTCTAGTTCTTCTTCCTCTTGGTCTTCATGGTCTTCCCTCTCCTCTATTTCTTCTTCCTCTTGGTCTTCATCGATGGCTTGAATTTGGTGCATTTCCGGGGAACAGTATTCTTCATCGTGGTACTCGATGCAGTCCTTTTCTTTAGCCGGATGGTAGATGGGTGGAGGTGTCCACGGCACAGGCTCCCTCGCCGAGGCCATATAAATGGGCGGGGGAGGCTCAAAAAAATCTCGAGGAGGGTCTTCCATCTCTTCTAGTTCTTCTTCCTCTTGGTCTTCATGGTCTTCCCTCTCTTCTATTTTTTCTTCCTCTTGGTCTTCATCGATGGCTTGAATTTGGTGCATTTCCGGGGAACAGTATTCTTCATCGTGGTACTCGATGCAGTCCTTTTCTTTAGCCGGATGGTAGATGGGTGGAGGTGTCCACGGCACAGGCTCCCTCGCCGAGGACATATAAATGGGCGGGGGAGGCTCAAAAAAATCTCGAGGAGGGTCTTCCATCTCTTCTAGTTCTTCTTCCTCTTGGTCTTCATGGTCTTCCCTCTCTTCTATTTCTTCTTCCTCTTGGTCTTCATCGATGGCATGAATTTGGTGCATTTCCGGGGAACAGTATTCTTCATCGTGGTACTCGATGCAGTCCTTTTCTTTAGCCGGATGGTAGATGGGTGGAGGTGTCCACGGCACAGGCTCCCTCACCGAGGCCATATAAATGGGCGGGGGAGGCTCAACAAAATCTCGAGGAGGGTCTTCCATCTCTTCTAGTTCTTCTTCCTCTTGGTCTTCATCTGGCTTGAATTTGGTAAATTTCCTGGAGACAGCACTCCTCACACTGGCACTCAATGTCCATTGTCTTAGCTGGCTCCCAGGTGTCAGGGATCGGGTAAGCGGGATCGCAAGCTTCCCAACTGAAGGGAGGCTCAAACAAATCTCAAGGAGGGTCTTCCATCTCTTCTATTTCTTCTTCCTCTTGGTCTTCATCGATGGCTTGAATTTGGTACATTTTCTGGAGAGAGCACTCCTCACACTGGCACTCAATGTCCATTGTCTTCGCTGGGTCCCAGGTGTCAGGGATCGGGTAACCGGGATCGCACGCTTCCCAACTGAATGGGTAATTTAACCTAATGGGCTCTTGAGGGTGAGTGTTCCAGGATATAGGTTTCCTTGCCGAGGCTATCTCTAGGTACGGGCGAAGATCCTGAATTTCAATTTTTATTGGGGGGCCTCGGGTTTCCTGTTGGTTCTGGTAAGATCGACCAGGATGATGGTGGTTAGGGAAGCTTCGCAGATTTCCTTGTGGGTGGCCTGACGAGAGGGGTTGGGGGCGGCCTTGGGATGAGTACTGCGATCTTTTCCTTCGTTTTTTGGTTTGTCCGGGTCTTCGGTACACTTGAGGGTGTGTGGGGGGGTTTCTGATGGCTTCTTTTGTGGAAGTTTTAGGCCGGTTGTCCAACAGCTTGCGAATAGTGATGATATCCTTTGTAAATCCCACGGGATCGTGGATATCAAAGTATTCCCTAATATTTGAGGGAAGGATCCTTAAGAGCACACAGAACACCTGTTGCTGTTGTTGCTCATAAGTGTACAGAGGGTAAGCACGTTTTACCTGTCGGCTCACTATTCTCAAGGTACTGTTTAGGTTCCCTCCGTACTTGATTTCGTTGATTTTGGCTGCAACGGGGCCTAGTGATGGCTGAACAGCGTTGATCACAATATTCCGAAAGTTGTCCCATGTCAAATCTGGGTGTACATGTTCGGCTACCAGGGGCATGGCCTTCCCCAGGTGAATTAATAAACCATAGACCTTCCTTACGTCGGTCGGGTATGCCAGGCTAATTAGCGGGCTGACCATCTCTAGGTACGTGCGAATATCCTGAGTTTCCGCGTCATATGTCGGTATGGGGAATTTTGGATCCATGATGACGCATGTGCTCTCCATCTCTTTCCTGATTACTGTGTCAAACAACTTCCTTCCCGAATCAAGAACCACCAGCTGCCGCCAATATTATGCCAGGTTTTTACTGGGGTTTAATTGGTTTTGATCAAGTGGGCTCTTCCTAACTGGAGAAGTTATATTGTTTTACCACAGACACAGAAAGACAATAGAGGATAATTATCACAAGACATGTATTCATATTCCGTTTATTTGCACAAGAATATCGCATACGTAAAAGCTAGAACAATAATGGTCAAGAACAAAACAATTAAAGTGAACGAACGAGGCTCCACTACGTCTGACTCGCAAGACTGGATTATTCTATGTAATATCTAAGTAAGTATTAGGGACCGCTTTCTAACTGAAAGATTACACTTGTCCTGTATTTATTTCAGAGATAAGAGTAGCTCTCCTTTCAATCGAGGATTTACACTTGTGCTTAGAAAGGTTATATAGTAATTAGATATGTGAACTATTGGTATTTACCTGCGTAGAGTGGTTCTGGAATTTGGGGGCTAAACGTAATTATTTTCCTGAGGTTAAATCACTGTGGTGCTTACGCATAAGTTAACTTGAATTTATTTGTTATTAATTTTAGCAGAATTATTATCAGTACTTCCCTAATTTCTTTGAGTTTCACTAGAGCTTCCTTTCTCTCGCTTTATATACGTGCGTAGTATCCGATGTTTCCAGAATACCTTTTATCATATACGCAGTAGATATATTTTAATTACTTTCACTTTCGATCTTTATATACTTTCTCTCTGACAACACGCCAAGTATAATTTATTTTCACAGTTAGATCTTCTATAACTTTTACGGTATAATAACTTCACTTTCGATGTGTAGAATAATTAATCCAATGGGTGTAGAATTAGTAATCCAATCTGGGGTAGATCCGCTGGCCGTGGGGTTGTCCTGACGCCACTGGGTTCCCACAGTGTAACTCGAGCACTTTGGTTTGGGACCTTAAATAACTAAATTGCCTAGCCCAAGCCGTGACAAAATAGCATCGAGCGAACGCAGGAGTGAACTCCTGTCTACTCTGGTCTTTATAAGTACTTTGATGAATTTCTTGTGGTTTGGTCTATCCTGGATAAAGCTAGTTAGTACCTGACTGTCTGCTTATATCCACAATAGCGCCGGGGTTGAGGTAGGCCGAGAATACCCACTAAAAAGAATTAGTATAACGGGTGACTATAGTCTCGTAATTGTGTCTACGCCTTGCGATCAACTGAACCAACTCTTCAACTGTGTCCTCAACTTTCGAATCTGTCCTTTTACCCGGGGTGTCAAGAACACCTCTAGATTGAGATGTCGATCCTAAAATCTTCCGTCATAGTCATACCGTTTCTCAGGGCCTCGGGGGTGATGTGGTTGAGCACCAGAAAGGCACCTAGGGGTAGGATGTTGTAGGGTGGTTAGTTCCTTGTGGCTTGGAGAGGGGTGATATACTTATTTACTTATAGTGCCATTTCTTGATTAATTTCTCTTCTTCGCTTTTCTTCTTCTGTTGGACTTTGGAATTGGTTATGTTGATGGATAAGTTTTTCCCTGGTGTTAGAGGGCGTGTCATCTCGATGGTAGTAACTCGTGTTGTCTGGGGGCAGTTGTGTCCTTTTTAACTCTGGGGTGAGGTGATATAATATGATATTGTCTTCTGATTTGGTCTGGGGCTGTTATGTGTTTCACAGGCTGGAGGTAGATGGAGTGGACAGTGGTTGCAAGTTTGTAGGTTTGGGGTGTTGCAGGAGAAGTGTAATATCGGCGAGAACTGATCACATGTTATCTTCTGCCCTGCCCAGGTATATAATTGTTATCCTTGAATCTTTGAGTCGACGTTTTCTCTGATGCGGGAGAGGTGTGGTAGAGAGAGAAAACGACTTGTGGTGGTGAATGCTTGGGTAACTGTTTCTCTGTTATTGGTAGAGGTGGTGGTGGTGGTGGTGGTGAGCAGCTATAGGTCTTGGTATGTTGGCTGTGGTGGTGGTGGAGGTAGAGGTGGGGATCTCGGTATGTTGGCTGTGGTGGTGAATATGTTTTTCTGTTATTTCACTATGTAACTAACTTCAGCGCACTACAGTATTCTTCTTTACTTCTTTATTTTTAGCCTCGGCTAGTGTTTTTTTTTGTTCTTCTTTTTTTAGGGGGGGGGGGGGGGTAGCCTAGGCTACTCCATATTGAGAAATATACGGTATGGTATAATAGGTACAGTATATACCCTAGGCCTATCAATATATATTTCAAGATAGCCTACCCCTGTTTAATCGTACCATAGTTTAGCCTAGGCAGCCTCTGAGCCACTACAAATTTAACAAGTGTTAGGCCTATAAATATAGCTCATCATATGTAATAATGGTAAAACTTTATTAGTGGGCGTTCTCCCTTGGTCTCCCTTCTCTGTCGTGCTAGCAAGAATACTCGTGGACGTAAAGAAACATGTGACTCACCTGACTCCCCTGACAACAATACTGTATTGTCATTACCCTCACCTGACAACCTAACTTAACCTGGGGCAGCTCTTAATAATGATGTACAAGATGTCAAATTACTGAAAAGCACTACGGGAGCATGAACGCCAAGTCGCCGACTAGCGATGATATTTATGGACGTTAACAAACCCTTACGTGACTCACCCGCCTCCTCCAGACCTCCGACGACAATATTGTCATTACCATAACCTGATAACTTGACCTAACCTGGGGCGTCCCTGCTGCTATGAAAAATGTAGAAGACATCAAATTACTAGAAAGCAGTGCGGGAGAGTGAAAATCGCCTCCGTCTGATCTGATTTAACTACGGTAGGCCTAACAACCCTTACCTGTTACCTAACCTAACCAACTAACCTATCATGGCGGGTGCCCAACCCCGAAAGGGGTTGAAATAGGGGAGCTATCCCCCCGCCAAAGGCGGCTTTCTAGGGCCTTTCCTAGCTGATGCTGAGAAGATTGGGTTCTAGTCATGTGGTGATGGGCTGGTCTATCAGAGTGAGAGCTGAGCGATCTCTGCCATACCCATAGCTTACTCTGACTGTTCCTTTAACTTATATATTTTCTAGATCTCAAGTGACGGCGTCTCTTCCGTGAATTGATCTCCCAATCTACCAAGATTGGAAGCCAAAGCGTCACATTTTTCCCTTGCCCCTCAACTTTCTCTTCATAATTGCTGAGGGGCACAGGGCCCTGGGTGGGGCTTTGGTTTCCCGGGTGTTTCCGCACCCTCCTCAGCTCCCCGCCATGGAGTAGCTTCGGTCACCCAGGCTTTCTTGTGGTAGGCAGGGAGGGTTCTGTTGGGGCGCTCGGTTATGGCCTTGGCCTTGCTCGGGGCCTTGGGGCTGTTCGGCCAGGCAGCCTGAGGAAAAACAACAACAACAACAACTGTCCTTCAATTCTTATTATTGGGGTAACTTAGACGAAAAATGCGTACACCTGGAACTTGACAATTACCTCGACCCCTGACCTCTTCGTAACTCAAAAGGACCTTGAGCAAACTGGCTGTACATTTCCACACCTATTTCCTGGTGGACTCTTCCCAAATTATAAAAAAAATCAGCCCGATTGTTTTCATTAATTTTGAGTTATAAGAAGTTAAGGGGTCCAGCTTATTGTCAAGTTCGCTGGCACTACCTATAGTTGTCCCACATATTGTCAGGGGGACCCGCAGAGGGCTGCTCTCGGGCAGTATGATATGATCTGCTTAAGAGGAGATATCGACTTGAGGGATTTTTTTCTGGACCCCTTTCTCCCTCATGTTTAGCCCCATTGCTTTTGAGATTTTAAGACGGTCGCCCCATTAGTTTGGCGATTTTAAGAACATTTGCCCCATTTCTGTCAATTTTAAAACCTTTCCTGCCATTCAGGTGTAGATTTTTTCCTGGCGAGCGATAGCGAGCCTGGAATTTAAGAGGAACCGGCCTTCGGCCAAGACATTTTTCTACCGAAAAATGTACAAATTTATCTTGAAAGGGGGTCTAGGGAGTGTAATTTTAAGCTTGATGGAAGTCTAGGGAGGAAACTAAACACCTCCCCTTAAAATCCAAATTCCTATTGACTCTTTCCTCACCCACCACTTCCTCCCTATCTATCTATTAATCTGTGTGTGTGTGTGTGTGTGTGTGTGTGTGTGTGTGTGTGTGTGTGTGTTCCCATACTTGTTGTGCAGGGGAATTAGGAGCAAGGGATAGGATCGGAATCAAGGATTAGGGAAATAATGATTAGGATCCTATTTCTGAAGGAATCAAAAGTGGGGCTATTAAGGGAGCCTACCTCGTTTTTTTCTCTTTCTCTCCCTCTCTCTTTGGTTTTTATCCATTCGACCCCATTCAGCCTACTGTTTTAAGACGTTTACCCCATCCAGGTGTCAATATTTTCCTGGCGAGCGGGAGCGAGACCCTAAGGTCTCTGGGCGTGGGGGTGGCATTAGGCTGCAGTTGATATTGGAGTTTGAAAAGGCAGTGGAAGTACGTTAGCCAAATGCTACCGGGGAATGCAACTATGGGGTGGTATATGAGTCTGGAAAAGATAGAGTTATGTGATCAGTCCGAGGGGTTATGGATACTATTAGTTGGCCCTGGGAACTGCGTTTTCTATGAAATATATATACCAACAACAGCGGCAGTTCGTAGGGGTACTTAGTTATTGTTTCGGGGTACTTATGACAGATACTGGTAACAAGGTTCTCTTATACAATCTCTGGTTGGGGTAAGAGGTGTATGACACGAAGTAAATTGGCGTAGTGTGGACTGTGGATACGAAGGAGGCAAGGGGAAGACGTATGACAATTGTGGAAAAGTAAATGGAAAAAGGTGAACACAATGGCGGATAAAGATACTTAACCTAAGGATTGAATACATAGATTTATGGGGCGATGGGTCTTCAGAAAGCTTAGTCTGGCAAGACAAGATGATAGGGAATGTTAATATTAATACTTAAACTAAGGATTGCATACATCGATGAAAGACGACATTATAGTCGTCGTCCTAATAAGGTGATGAAACCTGGTTGATCTGTACTTGGCACAATACGACACAAGGACAGTGCAGCTATGTCGTATCAATACTGGTGGCAGTTAATATTATAGAGACACTTAGTTACTAGAGGAACAATGCAAGGGGGCGACTGAGCACGGGTTTCATATATCTATACTCGTCATGGGAAATGATATACGAGGTCTAGGGACAGGCGTGGGTGTTTTAACTTCTAAGATATATAACATCTACTTCTCGGATGTAAGAACATACATAGATATAATTATGGCTGTCTGATGTGTTGGCATTGGCTCAACATAGGGACAGGGCATGGGTGTTTTTAATATGAATGTATATTCCTGTTCATCATCTTTGTAGTTAGGAGTGTAGGACACGAGGGGGTAGTGTACGTGAGGTGTGGAAAAATGGTCAGTTTAGAAGGGGTATCTAGGTGCGGCCTGGAGCTGCTTAGCCCTGCGGGCTTGGGCCTGTCTGAATTGGCTGGCTCGGTCAGCTGGTCCTTTCGTTCTGTGGACCTTTCCTTTGGGTGTTTCTGTTTGGTGTTCGTTCGTGGCTTCTGTGGTGGGCTTCTCGTTCTGGGGCATTTTAGTTACCAAACCAATATTTGCCTATATCTTTTCTGAAACAAAATTTATCTAATTTGAAACCATTTGTTCTAGTTCTTTCGCTATAACTTAACTTCAGTACATCTTTCATGTCCCCTTTATTTATCCCACTAACCCACTTGTTCTATCATATCCCCTCTAACTCTGCGTCTTTCTAACAAATGTAAGCTTAATTTCTTCCATTTCTTCATATGTTAGATTTCTAATATTATGAATCATTTTTGTCATTCTTCGTTGTGGCCTACTCTCTCCAAGGAATCTATGTCCATTCTATTATAAGGACAGCAAAATCCATATGAGTTCTCACTAATGACAAGTAAAGTTTAAGATAACATCGGCAGTTTTGTTACTCACACTCCTTGAGATTAACTTGAGAATCCTGTTTGCCTTGTTAAGAATTCCGCATAGCGATTTTGATAAGTTATTTCGCCTTTATATTGTCTTTGTCCAAGTTTTGGTTTGTTTAGTTTGCAAGTTTTAAATTTTAATACACCGTTTTCTAGGCTAACAAACACACCCAAATCTTTCTCACAGTCTGAGTTTTCTAATTCCGTATTAGCTAGTTTTTATTTTAAATTAGTATTAGTCTTCCCTATCTTTAATACCTTGCATTTATCAATGTTAAAATTCATCTGCCAATTTACTGACCATTCGTGTAAACTGTAAGGTATCTAGATCCCTTTGGAGGCTCTCTATGTTGCTATCTGAATATATTTCTCATTCTTCGTATTACTGTACTCGCACTAAACAGCTCCAAAATACATGAAACTTTCATATTTAAAATGTTTTCACTTAGTTTATATATTAGTCTTAATATTTATGATACACAAATCCTTCTTCGGGAGGTCGGGGACCGGGGCAGTGCTGGAGTGAAGGTACCTTGGTGATCCCTGGTCTCTGGGTCTTCTCCTGGGCGACCTAGATGTGCGTGAATTTGTATGTTCATGATTATTATTATTATTTTTTATTTTTTTTTATTTTTTTTTTTTTTCCATGTTCGGGCTGTCTCGAGTCGGCCATCCCCAGCAAAAAAAATAAAAATAAATAAAATTAAATAAATTAGTAGATGGCCAGAATTATGAATTCAATGAGAAGTACATACATGATACAGTATCAGTCATTTTTGAGACATCTCCCTTACAGAGTCTTAAATCTGCAAACTTCTGTGGAAATAGCTCACTAATTGTATGTCTTATGAATCAAACCAACCAGCCAGGTCAATAATTACTGCTCATTTTGTTTGTTTAAATCTTTGAGAAGCAAAGCACTACAGCAGTTAAAAAGAAAATGAAACATCACATAAAGTTAGCTCAATTTATTTATAATTTATTTATTTAAAAACAACAAAATAAGACTATTACTAAATTTACTGCAGTATACTGAATACCCTAATATAATAATTCATTCAGGTTCAGTAGTAGTTTATCGAGAGGCCTTCCCTAGGGTTAAGTGCCCCATTAATTACTATTTCCTTTCACCTATACATAGGCTATGATAGCGCAGTTGGAAAGTGTGTACATGCTTAGATTGATATGCAGGATTCGAAACTGCATAATAAATCGTAGGCTTGTCCACCTTTCTTTAACTGTCTTCGTGGTGCATTGCATAAGTGTGTTGATTTTCGGTGTGAGCATCCTAGGTTCGAATCCCCGGACTGCCACATGTGTTTGTTAATTTCATTAATCGAGTTTAGGAGTAAAGTTGGTTGGTGGAGAGAACATAATAATAAAAAATATATAGATAAATCTTTAATTTCAATGATTTAGAAGACAATACTTAAATTTAATCGCACACCAGCTATATGAAAATATACCGGTAGATACTGTATACATTTTTTATAGATAAATCTTTAATTTCAATTATTTAGAAGACAATACTTAAATTTAATCGCACACCAGCTATATGAAAATAAATATATATTTTTGGAGATGTAGGCCTATATATTTGTGGTGTCGGCTTACGGTTTAGGGGTGAATACCAGAGATTAGTACTGGGGATAGGTTTATGTATGTGGGTCCTGGCAGTGGATCACAGTGTGTTTTCTCCTGAGTGTTGGTCCCAAGGATAAGTCCTGGGGATGGGCCACAGTGTGTGGGTTCCCAGGGACAAGTCCTGGAGATGGGTCCTGTGGCTTGATCCCAGGATTAGTCCTTCAAGATGGGTGCCAGGGATAGGCTCTTGGGTTGGGTCACATTGGGTGGTCCAAGGGTTGAGTCCTAGAGGTAGGTCCCCGGTAAGTGTCGATCCTCATGTCAGATATTTGGACACCGTTGCATGATGACCTCAGTCTTCTTAACCTCTCCTTGTCTAAGAAGATAATAACACAAATTAGTATACCAGGCATTAAAACATAATTATCAATTACCGGTATTGTAGTGTACAGTACAGTACCGGTAGGCTACTTAAGTAATCTAGTGGAATACTACTTAACTTTAGGACAAGAAATTAAACTGTACCTCTTATGGGTCACTTAGTCATTTAAGTGTACCAGTATGTATCAAACCCTTCGGTAGGTATTTTTATTATTAGTGACCAATGAGGTTGTGCAATTGTACCCTCAAGTTGTCATCGAGAAGGATTACAGTAACTTATATTTATAGCTTGAGGACTTTAATTTGCTAAACCATATAGTGTACAGAGAAAAGGTTGACTGGTGCAATCACCTCATTCATAATCATCTCCGACGCTTTATTTCCCCCTGGGAAACCCCCGCTAAAGGATGGCCATGACAGAAACGTCTCCAGGCTACTTTGTCAAGACATGCTTCCCTTGCCCGTGCCACAATGCCCCATCCACTACGTGGTAGTTTTAGGTATTTTTTGTTATTAATGGCCAATGTATAGTCCACCTTTACTAAAAACTTTTACCCATCACCATTATACACTATAATACTGTACAGCAAAACCTCACTCTTTCCCACCAATTGGAGGGTGACCCTCTACGGAAATGTGAAAGACTTCAGACTTCTGGACTGTGTCTAAAAGAGTGAAAGAACAATTGTTGAAAGGACAAAAGGAGCAAGCCTGACAACAGCCTGGATACTTTCTGCCATGACCATCCTTTAGTAGAAATTTCCCAGGAGAGACTATGATGAGAGGGGTAAAGTCCAGAAGCCTCGCGTTTCCAGATCCTTAGGATACTAACAAAAGGAGGTTTTCCTGTACAGTATCTTCATGATCCAACATTTTCAGTACCGGTATACTGTACATATTTTCTAAATGCCGTAATTCCCGAGAAGGGGTGGGCATGAACATTAGGCATTTGTCACAAATTGCTAGATCAAGTTGCCCAGGTTTGACATCCACCAATAAAAGGTTGAACGGTCAAGTAATGGAACATGTCAGCTCATGTACTGTCAATATTTGAGTAGTTTACTGAGTAAAGATGGGAGTTTGGAGGATGCAGTACGAGGGATGAGCATGAAAGTAAATAAGTCATTGCATGAGGTTGAATGGTAAAGTAATGGACAATGTCAGCTCATGTACAGTACCATAAATATTTGGGCAGTTTGACGAGTAAAAATGGGAGTTTGGAGGATTTAGTGTAAGAGATGAGCATCAAAGGAAAAAATGTCATTGCATGATACTGTGGTGATCCTGACAATTAAAACGGAAGTGAAGCCCACTTTTCTTTACTAACAAATATTTGTACTTTACTTTTTATAATGTTACCATAGCAACTAAACTTTGTTGGATGCGGAAATTTGCCTTAGATTTATTTTTTGAGGAGCTATCCCAGGCCGGGATTTTAACCCGGGTCCCCTCGCTCACATGGCGAGCCCTGTAACACGAGACCAATAAAGATACCTCAGTTGCGCTGGCAGTCCAAGGATATTTACACACCAGGTTTTTCCGTTTTGGCTATTGCCATTGTAACAATTTCTGGCCTATACATCCCTACGGAAAGTGAAGACTTTGAAAGAACACAGAGAAACAAGATTGAGTGAATCATATGGGTCTGGCAGAGAAATGGGCAGGGGGGGGAGATGAAGGAAAGGCACTGTGGAACATCACAAGCTACCCCTCGTATGGCAGGAGCAGGCAACTCTCAGCTCAATCCAACCACTTAGGCACTGGCAAGTGGCAACTTTCAGCTCAAACCAACAACATACGAGCGTCAACTCCCAAGATCTCTCCTTCCCTTCTTTTTGGTGAAACAGGAGAGAAACTGTGGCCGATTCGAGACAGAGCCCGAACAGGGACAACACAACATAAATAGCATAGGCTAGTACAAATTCCCACACATGTAGGTCACCCAGGAGAAGACCTAGAGCTAGAGAACAAGGATCACGGAGGGCCTCCAGCACTACCCCGGCGCCAGACCTCCCGGAGAGGTTCCGGTCTCAGCAGGCAGACACGCAGCGGAGTACCGAGTACACCACAATGCCCGCCCACCTCACATCTAGGCATGAA
Source organism: Paralithodes platypus (assembly GCA_032716605.1). Taxonomy (NCBI): domain Eukaryota; kingdom Metazoa; phylum Arthropoda; class Malacostraca; order Decapoda; family Lithodidae; genus Paralithodes; species Paralithodes platypus. Next base: position 19,112,198 of record CM064566.1, read on the forward strand.
CAATGGATGTTGCTGGAGACACATAAAATAAGAGTGAGAGGGGTGGAAAGGAATTAGTCTGAAAAGTATGTGTGGGGTCACATAGAGATATACAGTATAGACAAATGAGAAGTACGATACAAGATCGATGTGATGTGGAGTGTAAAGAGGAATGGCTTGAGGTTATTTAGTCATATGAAGTGGGAGAGAATAATCTTATTTAATTTCATTCCCAACACCAAACACCCTCAATTGAAATAATGAAAGCATGTGATCCTCCCGGGATTCAAACCTGGGATACAGAACTTAAACACTAACCATTACACCATCAAGACAGTTAACGGTTCAGCACATGACCACAATAAATATCCATTAATCGAATACTGTATAGGCCTATCAATCTAATCATGAACTGGACCCAACTGCACTATGAATAGTGTAATGCTTATGTGAAAGGAAACAACAAATTATGGGGAGCAAATCTCAAAGGACTGACCTCACAATAAACTTGGGTAAAAATTAAAGAGAACCCGGACAGCCTTTTTACTAGTTAATGCTAGTTTTTTGTTTATTTTTCTTTGATATACAGTGTTGTTTAATACCGAGGACCGTCGCATTTTAGTATTTTCAACATTAGCCTAACCTAACCTAACTTAACCTAACCTAACCGAAATACCGGTACAAAAAAGAAGCCAGTTTGGTGGAATTACAAGATACAAAAGGCAACAAAAAACAAAAGAAGATGGTGGAAGAGGTACCAGGAGTCCCAAAGGCAACACTACTATGTAAAATACAATCAGGCAATGAAACGGTCCAGAAGAGAAATAAGATCTACAAAGAGGAAATATGAGGCTCGCCTAGCTAAAAACATCAAAGAGGATCCAAAGGCCTACCATCGGTACGCGAGGAGTAAAATGGCAGTGAAGGAGACAGTTGGACCCCTGACTGATAATGACAATTTATTAATTATTATGTTCCTTCCAACAACCAGCCATACTCCTAAAATCGATTAATGAAATTTACAAACACATGTGGCAGTCCGTGGATTCGAACCCAGGATGCTCACACCGAAAATCAACACCTTATACATCGCACCACGAAGACAGTTAAAGGTTGGTGGACACTGCCTACGATTTATTATGCAACTTCGAATCCTGCATATCAATCTAAGCATGTAAACACATCCCAACTGCAACTCACGTAGGCTATGCATATGTGAATGGAAAGAGCAATTAATGGGGCCTTAACCACTTAGGGAAGTCCTCTCGATAAATTACTCCTGAACCAATATCAATTATTATGTTCCTTCCAACAACCAGCCATACTCCTAAAATCGATTAATGAAATTTACAAACACAATATCAGACGAGAAAAGGATGGCGGATATCTTCAACCAACAATTTGTGAGCGTTTTTACGGTGGAGAGGGACCTTTGCGACAGGCGACCAAGACAGATGTGTAGTGCTGAGAATATGCTTAACAGTATTGATATATCCACTGACAAGGTTAAAACCAAGCTTGAACAACTAAACCCGGAAAAGTCCCCAGGGGATGACATGATTCACCCGGTCATATTAAAAAATCTGGCTGAAGATTTAGCAGAGCCATTCAGCGACATCTTCAAATCAAGTATGGACACAAGCGATATACCCGAGGACTGGAAAAGAGCAAATGTAACCCCAATCTTCAAAAAAGGATCTAAGCGGCTTGCCTCCAACTACAGATCAATTAGCCTTACGTCCCAGATCAGCATAGTTCTGGAATCGTTAATTCGGGATGACCTAATGAAACACCTCCTGAGACATAATCTAATACGTGAAACCCAGCATGGATTCCTCCCAACCAAGTCATGCTTGACTAACCTCTTGACATTCCTGGAGAAGATCACAAGGTACTTGGATGAGGTGGACATAGTATATTTAGATTTTTCAAAGGCCTTCGATAAGGTCCCACATAACAGACTTGACATAAAAGTAAGAACCCATGGAATTGGCCCGTGTATCGCTGACTGGATCAAAGAATGGCTGCACAACAGGAAGCGGAGGGTTGTTGTCAGGGGATGCAATTCGGAATGGGCAGATGTTCTGAGTGGAGTCCCACAAGGCTCTGTGCTTGGTCCCTTGCTTTTCCTCCTATATATAAATGACATCGACAAGGGCTTGCCATGTGAAGTTCTCAAATTTGCCGACGACACAAAGCTATTCAGCAGAATCATGGGTCAAGATGACCTGGACGGCATTCAGAATGGCCTGCAGCTTGCTGAGGAGTGGTCAAGGGAATGGCAGATGGAGTTCAATTTGGACAAATGTAAATGCCTTCATTTGGGTCACAATAACCCCCAGCAAAAATACACCATGGGAGGACAAGAACTCAAGAATGTTATCAGTGAAAGGGACGGAAAAATGTTATTTTAATACCACGAATTTTCCGAGTGTTTTTTATAAACAAAATTGTTCATTTGCATCAATATATAGAGTTTGTACCGTAATTAATTAGAAATCTCGGGAAAACCTATTTTCCCCATAAGGCCTATCGATCGATGTTGTTCCCCGATAGTGATTTGAAAAGACATTAGCCTAACCTAACCTAACCTAGTATTATGGGTGGGGGCTGCCGCCCCCACACCCCCGCTGGTTGAGTAAATAAATAAAAAAAAATTGGCTGTCGATTATACGAAGGTGAAATAAAAGTCGATGAAGTCTACGGTGTTTACTCTGCAATGTTCAGCGTTGATTGTACATTGATAACGGGAAAGTACCGTATTGACAACCTTGTTACGAAAATTAAATTTTAGTAGCATACTTTTATATTTATTAGTGGCCCCTCCATCATTGACGAACATGCCTATTACATAAGGCATCCTCTTCAAACACTAATCCGCCGTAGTTTGAATCTACCGCGCAGAGCATTTAAAAACTGAGGAGCCTTCATCATGAGCGCACGCGACCTCACTCATGGCTTCAGTCATTATGAATTGGGTTCTCACTACGAAAAAACTTCGTAAAAAATAAAAACAAAAAGAAAATAAGAATAACTATCCAATAAGCTTTCCATCATATCGTGGATGTACTTGTGTGGATTTCTGACCAGACGCTGATTCAGGCGTCATTCCTCCTTCTCTGCTCTGCGCTCAGCCTGCCCGGACCTGTCTCCCCACGCTCCGCGGGTTCCGCATTTGTTGCGTCCCTAGTGAGTTTTTTCTCATTTGTTTACTCCGGGATGTATCGAGTAAGGTTAGGATATGCGTAGCAGGAGTGTCCTGGGCTGGTTGCCCGCAGTGCAGTGTATTTTGGGTCGTGTGTATGGGGCATCTATTTCGGATGTACCCTCGTGGTCCTGTTGTGGACACGTGAACTTTTCACAGTTGTGTTAGTTTGGGATGCAGGCGGCTTTCATTACGCGTTAATTATTGCTGCCTTTTATCCTTCTGATGAGGTAAGCTGTGGTTTTGCTGACGTTCCCAGCGTATTTTTCTTCACTTAGTGAAGTTTTTTCTGGGTCCTTGTCAGGCTTCCCGGGGTGGGAAGTTGTCGCTACGGTGGTGTGTTGGCGGTGGTTCCTGTTGTGTTATTCCAGTGTGTGTTTATATTTCAACTATTTTCATGCCGTCTACCTAGGCCTAGCCAGCCGCTCGTAGCTTTGCCACATGTCTAGTGTTATTATTTATTATTATAAATATGCCCTACTGTGTCATGTGTATCCGGGTTTTAGTTGTGTATTGGCTAATTCCTCGGACTATAATTGTTTCCTGGTTTAGTTGTGTATTGGCTAATTCCACGGATTATGTTGTGACCTTGGTTAGTCGTGCGTGACTCTCCTCATGTCGTATTGTTCAGATGGTGTCTGTTCAGGGTGGGGCTTGCCTTCCGGCGGGTTTTTTCTCGGTTTCACCATGAAAATCCTGACCGATGAGCCGTGTTGGGCCACACATGGTTTTTAACTCTGGCTGGTTCCCCGGCGTGGGGAGGTGTCTGTGGCTCTCCAGGACTGCGTCTCTGTGGGTGCCTGGTTTCAGGCCTCCTTTAATTCCCGGCGGGATGGCTGTACCCATCCTTATATATATATATATATATAAAAAACGACGTTCTTGCGAACATTCGTTTTTATAGGTTTTTTCTACCTGGTTTACGACAACCACATGGAAAACCTAGCTGTTGTTTAGGCGTTCCTCCCCGGCGATCTTTTACAAAGAAGTGGGGTCAGGAACTTGTGGGGTTAACTTTTAGACTTCTCACCCGGCGGGTGCACCTGAGCAGGGTGGGATAAACGACTTAGGTCTCATATAGTTAACCAATCCATTTTAGTGATACTCTGTGTATCGCTGCCTTTACTCTTACGGCAATTGAAGGTTCAATGAGGTTTAACCAAATCGATTCCCACACCCGGCGGGTGCTCCTAAGTGGAGGAACTAAGGAATTTATAACAAATTCAATTTCGATTAACCTTAATTTGGTGATACATTCAGTATCGCCGCCTTCTATTTTTACGACGATCTTTTGGGACAATTCGTTAAAAATATCAGATCTCGTATATTCCTGCCCTGGGCTATTCTACTAAAATATTTCAAGGGCCGGCGTCTTTATGAGGGGGGCTTTGTTACAAAATTGAATCTTGAGACAGTCACCACCTCCTACAGACTATAAGTGTCATGCTGGACCATTATATCAGAGGGTATTCTTCATGTTCTTTAGCTAAAAAGATTTGTTTAGCCTCTTTACACCCCGCCGCGTAGCGAGATGTGTTAGCTGTGTCTTTGCATCCCGTTACCCGGCGGGTTATTAACACTTGTATGCGAACACTTGGGTTAACCTTATGAGCATTAATTCCTGGAAATTTTTCTTTATTTTTCCAGAGCTGAGCTCCGGCGGACCAATACAGACCCGGCGGTAGTTTCCTCACACCAGTCTCTGTCATGGCTACTGTGGCCCCAGTTTTTGCCCTGTGCATTACCCCTACTTGCGCGGGTATCCCGATTTTTGCGCATACCCTTTGCATAAGGTGTGTTAAATGTCTAGACCGTTCAAGGGGTCTCTGGGTTACACTTAATTGTTCCTTTTGCTCCCAATTAGCCAATAAAGTCCTGTGTGACAATGACAAGACCGCGGCGGTAGCGTTGAGAGAGGTCAGACAACAGATGTCGGCCTACACTACCATTGTCGCACATAAGTCACTTCAATGTGACAACGTCCCACTTTGGGATAAGTTGCTGTCAGAGCACCCTCCCCCTAAACGTACCTCTAGAGTAACGGGTTTTAAGCCGACAGAGACTAGCCAGGGTTCTGTATCGTCTGTGGATACGTCTAAACGCCCGAGAGAGCCTACTCCCCCGGCAGCCACCTCCTCGTCGCGAGATCGAGGTCAAGGTCACCTCTCAGACAGCAGTCTTCAAGTCGTGCCTCTTCCCCGGCGAGTAAGAAGAGTAAGACGGAAGCTTCCACCAGTGGTCATGGTGGTGATTCTTCCAAATCTAAGTCTAGTTCGCGGTCACACCGTAGCCACAAATCCTCCAAAAAGGATTCCCATAGGAAGTCCTCTCGACATTCTCCTAAGTCTAGTGCATCTCGTCGTACCTCTACACCTGAAAATGTTTCTGTTACAGCCTCAGAGTATAGTGAAGCGCCTGTCCCTAAACAAGATTTACCTATTGATATTTTAACCCTAGAAATGGAAAGTTCAGGAAATTCAATAATTGAGAATGTTTCAGACTCTCAAGAGAGCGTAGGCCAGAGCCTCGGTGTTTGGCGGTTTGCTCAACCAGGGTCTGACCATCCACGTCCGACTCATACGAGTCACACAGTAGCCGATGTCCACAGGGACGCGGCGACCCCATCCTCTATCCCTGACTTATCTTGGAAACAAGGTACCCCTGCCTCGGCGGGGTCTTCTCAGGAGGATCGGGAGGAACAAGATGAAGTGTCAATAATTTCAGATAGGGAAGGACAAGGGTCAGGCTCAGGCCTGGACGCCGCCCATGATAATACTGATTCACCTGTAAGTTCTGCATCTAACCAGTTTGTTACAGCACAAGAAATTGATGGGTTACTTACTCATGCTCTATCTAAATTCTTTAGTCAACAACGAGAAAACCCCACAATGGACTTGGGGGCTCCCTTGACAAGTTCTGCGGTACGGCCTCTGATAACGTCAATCGATTTATCTAAGATTCCTAACCCTCCTACTCTGTCACCGGCAGGGAGCTCTAAGCCAGCTACGGCGGCATTCACTACGTCAAATGTCAGGGTCATCACGGATGTTAATCCACCCCCTCTAGACAAAGCGCCTCTTAGAAAGGTAGCTATGCCCCTGCTTTATGGGCCAGACGAGTCATGGGTTCTTTTGAACCCCTCTAAGCCAGAGCTTGCCCAGCCTACCTTGTCAGGGGAACTCCCGGTACCACGTGAGTGGTTTATCCAGGGAAATAAGTCAAAGAAATTAAGGGCATTGGATGCCTTGGGTAATGTTTTGGACGTAAATATCAAGGCTATACCTAGTTATTATCATCAGGATTATTTTGTTTATGCATCTAAGCCTGCTTTACCCCCTGCCTCAGCTTCAAAACTTTTTTCAGACTGTTCTAAGCTGGATGGGTTTAATGATATTAAGGCTCTGTCGGCTCTTACTCCTGAACTAGATTTACAGACCGTCACAGACGAGACAGCTAATCCAGTTTTGAAGGTGGGACAGTTGGGACCAGGACCTTGGGTGGATTGGGAGGTAGAGGCTCAAAACTTTGCAACCACTTTCACTTCTAAATCTTCCCACCAGATCCCTCAGGATACACATTCATGGTTCTCCATGCCGGTGGGTTCTGCCGGCGGAGTTCCGTCAGCTTTATTTTCTTTTCTAGCTGCCCCTAAGATTAATCTTTGTGAACTAAAGGACCCATTCACTACCCCTACCCCTACTCACCTAGACAGAGAATTTAGGCTAAGGGGAAAAGCTTTCCGCCTGTTTTCACAGTACATAGTTTCTCAGCAGGTGGCTAAGTCTTTACTCCGGTCCACTCAGGCAATCGCAGACGCGGATGCTCGAAGATCAGTTGAGTTATCCCGGCGTCTGATTCTTCAGTCGTCGATTCAATCCTTAGGTAACATACGCACAGCCTTACTTGAGGCGGTGCGAGCACGACAGGATCTTAGGATGTCATTAGTTCGCAAGCTGCCTGATCGCATTGCTAACCAGGTGGTAATGTCCCCAGTACTTACTCCTTCTTTAATGTCCCCTGATGTATGGCGAACAGTGTTTAACATGGCACAGGCCATGAAGCACAGTCCCGCACAGGCTAAGAAACCTGCATTTAACTTCCCCAAACCTAGGCCTCCTACTAAAGCTCAGCCAGGGGGTTCTAAGCCTTTTCTTCCGCCTAAGTCCTCCCAATCCCCCCTGGGTCAGTACAGGCATAGACAGAGAGGGTTTTCAGGACAGAGAGGACGCGGCCAGTATAAGCCGGGGCAGGGCCAGTCTTCGGCCCACACCAGCCAGCCGGCGAAGCGTCCAACACCACCAACCCCACCATCAAAAAACTAAAGTCTCTCTCACTCCCAGTGCCTATCTTAAGGCCGGAGGAACCGAGGGAAGTACAGCCGGCGAACCCTTGTCTGCTAACTGGGTCGTTCCGAACGTGTCACCAAGCATGGCCGTTAAAAACCTGGGCACGGATGGTGGCACGCAAAGGCATCACTTGGCAGTGGCTCCGGCGACCTCGCTTACGTCAGCCGACAACGGCAAATTGTGTTTCATTAGAGGTGGAGTCGCTGGTCCAGGAGATGATTGCCAAGAATGTCATCATCCCGGTCCCTCCAGATTACCCTGTATTCACGTCAAAACTGTTTTTGGTTCCCAAACGGGACAGTGTTCAGATGAGGCCGGTCGTAGACCTGTCTTATCTGAATCTTCACATTTACAACGAGTCTTTCAGAATGTTAACAGTTCATCAAATCAGGCTAACACTTCCGCCGGGAGGCTGGATGTGTTCCCTAGACCTGACAGACGCCTATTGGCACGTGTCGGTCAACAAAAGATTTCAAAGGTTTCTGGCCTTGAGGATCAGGCACCAAAATTTTGTTTTTCAGAGGATGCCGTTCGGTTTGAACCTAGCACCTCGAGTATTCACGAAACTAGTCCGGCAAGCCCTGATGCCGTTGTTAAAACAGGGAATCAGAGTGTTGTGGTATCTAGACGACTGGCTGGTGGTGGCAGAGACACAACAATTATGCATAAAACATGTCAATATCATTTTAAATCATGTCAAAACTCTAGGCTTCAAGGTAAATCTGGTAAAGTCAAACCTTGTTCCCTCAAGAGTAATTCAGTGGATAGGGCTGGTCTGGGACACCGCCGCTCTCACTCTGAGTCAGAGTGTGGACAATCGCAACAGGTTTCGCAGGAAACTGTTCAGGTTTCTTCACAGTCTGACTACGACACGAAGAGTCTGGGTGGTCGGCTCTCTCAACTGGATTCAGCTAACTGTCAAGTTGGGCCGGTTGAAAGTAAAACGATTAATATTGGAAGGCAACAAATATTTCCCACTCTTACCGGCGGGAAAATTATGGCCCATACCAAAATTAATCCACACCTTACTAGCGGTCTGGGCGAAGAGGGAAACATTGCACTCAATCATGTCATGGACCTCTCCTCCTCCAACGGTATGGGTAGACACGGATGCGTCGGGCACCATAGGGTGGGGATTTCAGTCAAATCAGGGGCACCAGGGTCAGGGGCTTTGGTCCCACTTAGAAATCTCTCACATAAATGTCAAAGAGTTACTAGTCCCCTTGTATTTCCTTCAGGCTCACGGCCCGGCGTTACGGGGCAAGTCGGTGGCCTTCAGAATGGACAATCTGAATGCAGTTCACTGTATTCAGAAACAAGGGTCAACGAGGTCAAGGAAGTTGCTACTCGTGTCGGAAGAGATTTTTGTTCTAGCCAGCAGTCTAGATATTTATCTTCACGCTTCTTATCTCCCAGGCGTAGCGAACGTCTGGGCAGACGCTCTGTCCCGGAGACAGAGCACGACAGTAGAATGGGAGCTCAAGCAACCCATTTTCGACCTAATGATTGCGGAGCTCTCCCATCCACAAGTGGATCTTTTTGCGTCCGACGAGACTCACAAGCTCCCTCTATACCTCACCCGCCGGGCGATAACGCCGGCAGGGGGGCCAGACGCCCTAGTGACAGACTGGAACAGATGGAGCTCCATCTATCTGTTTCCGCCGCCAGATGCGTCACTAATGTGCCACGTAGTGAACAAACTACGAGTTTATCGAGGCTTAGTCTCGCTAATCGCGCCCCTGTGGCCGGCGCAGGTGTGGTACCAGCAATTAATAATGTGGTGCCCGGACCCGGTATCGCTCCCGGTCGGGTACTTCCACTTAGACACGATTGGCAACCTAGCGACCTCGCTGACTTTTGCATTATGGACATTCAGGAGGCCAAGTGGCTAGCACCATACGGTAGGGATGTGACCAATAAATTGCTCAATCAATATACTCAGTCTACTAAGCGACAATATCAATCACATTGGAAAGCTTTTACTTCTTGGATTGTTAGAACGGAACAAACTGTACCCTCAGTGGCATTGGTTTTTAATTACTTGAACTATCTGTTTGAGCAGAAACGTTTATCTGTGGTAACTTTGAAGAATCACTTAACTGCGATTAGAGTGCCCTTTTTCGACCTTACAGGTCTATCCATACCGGTGGCGGAGGAAACAGGATTTATGAGAGCGTGTTTTAAACTCCGCCCACCTCCCCGTCAGCTCATGCCTACTTGGTCTCTGGACAAAGCTTTGTCTTTACTTCATTCTCGTCTGTATCAAAATACTGCAGACTTTGCTTTAATCTTAAAGAAGGCAGTTTTCCTTTTGGCTTTGGCCACCGGAAACAGAGTGTCTGAGCTGGCGGCGATGAGCAACACACCTAATTGTCTTAGGTTTGGTAGACTTAATGATTCAATTTCCATTGCACCCTCCCCGGCGTTTGTAGCCAAGAATGAGCATAGTGCACACGTGTTTTCTGAGTTCACGGTGCCGGCGTTAAAAAGGGGAAAGGTGCATCATAATTTATGTCCAGTGCAAGCTCTAACCAAATATTTGAGAATAGCTCCTCAAAACCCCCAAGGTGCTTTATGGGTAGCGAGTACGGGTAAACGCTTACTTAAACGGCGATTAGCCTCTCTTCTGGTAGAAGTCATTAAAGAGAGTAATCCCGGCGTTGTGGGTAGGGCCCACGATTTACGCAAGTGGGCGGCCTCTTTACGTTTCCTGAAAAACTTTTCAGTTGAAGATATTGCGTCCACACAGTTGTGGGCGTCTAATCATACGTTTCTCTCTAGATACTTGTCAGTTGCTCTAGACAAACCTTCCTTACCATGTATAGCTTTAAGGCAGAGGGTCTAGGTGGCCCTGCAGTCACTTATGTTTACTTTCACGGAAGGGGGGGGGGTGCAGTCAGTTGACATAGGACACCCTAGACCCCGCCGGAGTATGAGAGCTGTGATACAATTTAAGGTTAAAATGTGATATGAAAATTTCTCTGAGAGAAATTGTGCTAGTACAAGGTTTAGTACAAAACAACGGTGTTGTTATAGTAGTTTTAGCTGCGAAAGCAATGTAATATTAGTTCAATGGAGTTCATTTGCAATTGATCTCCACATGTATTTTGGGGTTTATGATGTGCACATATAAACTTATAACTTATTATTTTTGTCACCACTCGTTGAGTGGGGTGCCTTTTGTAACTACAGATCTGTGTTCAGAATCTTCAGGGTTACCCATTTTTGTCGGGCAGGCTTCTTTGAAGCACGCACCTGCCTGAACCCCTTTTTCTTGTATATTTCCGGCCTACGCCGTATTAAATACATTTTTCAAAAGTAAGAATACTATGTGGTTGTTTTTATTATCTGCTTTTCTAGAGTTATGATATGATTACGAATGTCCCCCTCCAGTCTTAGATATCAGGCATGTTCGTCAATGATGGAGGGGCCACTAATAAATTATAGGTTTGACTCCTGTAAGGAGATAAAGAAAACCTAATATTTAGTAGTGGCCCCGTAATCATTGACGACTGGGGCCCTCCCGACCGTCCCCTTCCCATTCGTTGATGTATTAAGGATTTTGGTTTACTTGATATGTCAGTGAAGGAGGAATGACGCCTGAATCAGCGTCTGGTCAGAAATCCACACAAGTACATCCACGATATGATGGAAAGCTTATTGGATAGTTATTCTTATTTTCTTTTTGTTTTTATTTTTTACGAAGTTTTTTCGTAGTGAGAACCCAATTCATAATGACTGAAGCCATGAGTGAGGTCGCATGCGCTCATGATGAAGGCTCCTCAGTTTTTAAATGCTCTGCGCGGTAGATTCAAACTACGGCGGATTAGTGTTTGAAGAGGATGCCTTATGTAATAGGCATGTTCGTCAATGATTACGGGGCCACTACTAAATATTAGGTTTTCTTTATCTCCTTACAGGAGTCAAACCTATAATTAGGTTTTCCGAGGGTTTAACACATTTTCATATGATCTTTAGAGCTGTCGATAACTGGAACTTCTGGAAGTACCGTATTGACAACCTTGTTACGAAAAATAAATGTTAGTACCATACTTTTTTATTAGGTTTTGCCGAGGGTTAAAACAAATTTTCTTATGATCTTTAGAGCATATAGATTCAATATTTATCTTCAAATATATCAATAAAATTTGTGGTATTAAAATAACATTGAACAAAAGGACTTGGGCGTGGTTATCAACAAAACGCTAAACCCAAATGAACATATATCCGGTATTGTTAAAAAGGCCAACCAAATAGTGGGAAGCATAAGGCGGACTATGGACGACAAAAGCATGTCAAATATTATAAGCCTCTATAAATCCTTAGTGCGTCCCCACCTCGAATACTGTGTCCAAACCTGGAGGCCATACAACCAGAGAGATGTAGACCTCCTGGAGGGTGTCCAGAGGAGAACGACTAAAATTATTCCAGCCATAGCGCGAGACCCTTACGAGGTCCGTCTCAGGAAGACTGGGTTGCTGTCCTTGGAGATGAGAAGACTGAGAAGCGACCTAATCGAAGTCCATAAGATAATGCATGGATTGGAGGGACTGAGTTTGGAGAACTTCTTCATATTGAACAGAGGACGTACCAAGGGGCATCATTTCAAGATATTTAAGCAGAGATCCAGACTCAATATCAGGAAATACTTCTTCTCCCAAAGAGTGGTGTATGAGTGGAACAACTTGCCGGAGGAGGCAGTTTGGGCTACAACAACGAATAGGCCTAGTTTTAAGGAAAAAATTGGAAAATTGTTCAGGCATATGGGGGGGAGGGGGGGCAATAAAAGAGCCAGCGAAGGCTTCCTGCCCCAGTCCTAAACCGTTCGCCTGTGGTGTAACTCATCCCCAGGCGGGGATGGTAAGTCTAACTAACCGACGGTCTAAACCCAGCTCACGTTCCCTGTTTATGGGTGTACGACGGTCTAAACCCACCTCACGTTCCCTGTTTATGGGTACGCGACGGTCTAAACCCAGCTCATGTTCCCTGTTTAGTTTTCGGTTAGGTTAGGTTAGGTTAGGGCTTAGGCTAATGTTGAAAATACTAAAATGCAACGGTCCTCGGTATTAAACAACACTGTAGGCCCTAGCCTATATCAAAGAAAAAAAAAAAAAAATAGAATTAACTAGTAAAAAGGTTGTCCGGGGACCGGGGTCTCTTCAATTTGTACCCAAACTTGTTCATATAGCCTACCTAGCCTATAGAAATAATCTTAATTAAATTCACTCTCAACCCCCCCCCCCCCAGTCCAAGGCTCCAAGCATCAGTGAGGCTTCCAGAATTAGGCTAGCTAAGGCAAGACTAAAAGGGAATCAGTTTCTACTTTCTTAAAGAAAATAGGCTAATAGGCCTAGGCCTAGGTGGGTGAAAATATCTGTAGATTTAGGCTAGCCTACCCCACTTTTTCAAGATATAATAGGCTAGGCTACACCACAGTAGCCTAGGCCTATCCTATCCACAAAGTACAAAGCCAAACAATAGGCTAGGCTACGCTAATACAACAAACCTTAGGCTATGCGGCATCTTAGGCTTAACACTAGAAAAACATAAAATTCTTATGTAGGCTAGGCTAGAGCCGCTAGGCAGCCTAGGCTAGATCTAGGCTAGGCCTATAGGCTACCTTATAAGATGACTAGACTAGCTATTGCCGCACTATTAGACACTTTTTTGGCAGAGGTGACACGTTCAATAGGCCTAATAGTGCAGTAGTGAGGGCACTTAAATTGAGGTTGTGGGAAAAATAAGGAATAAGTTTGGTCTACTCTTAGTATATTATTATAGCATACTGATGATAGTTTCTGTATCTTAAGGGACATGAGGTATTTGTAGTTGATCGTGTAAATATATACAAAAAAATTGGTAATCAAGTTAGTACATAAGTAATGTACTCAATTTTTTATAATTAACATTAGTATAGGTTAAAGGTATGTCTGCTGGTGATTCTTACATTAATAATGGAGAGACAGTTTCTTGGCCATTATTAATGAAGTTACACACAAAGGACAATGCATTCTTGTTTATCATTTCTACAAGGTAATAACATTTGGGCCTTAAAACTAATTGTATAGGAAAATTGAACATAGGTATTCGAGCTAGGGATCGTCTAGCAGGATATCATAATTTAGATCATTTCATCATTAACATCATACGTAAGCTTATCATTTAACATTTCTGTGGATACGAATCTTCGGTCAATATACAGGAGGCGCTACAATATAGGTAGCAAAATTATAATGGTAGTTTTGGGTTCCTATCATCATATGCTTCATTTCTATATACTTTTTATCCCCGGGAAAAAAGAAAAAAAAATCTTGGGATTTTTCATTTATTTTCTTGGGATTTTTTGTTTTGGTCATTAACCTAACCAAAAAACCTAACCTAACCTAACCTAATAGCCCCCAAATACATTTAGGTTAGGTTATGTTAGGTTTTTTGGTTAGGTTAATAAAACAAAATAAAAATAAAAAAAAATAAAACAAGATTTGTTTTGTTTTCCCTTTTTTGCTGCCTGGAACAAGTTGAACAAGGCGGAAGGTTGCGTGACGTGCTCTAAACTTTCTGATAAAAAAATATCCATAAACAGTGACCAAATAGACAAATAATGACAAGAAAATCAAATAGAATAGCAAGCGAACGCGAAAAGTGTGGGGCTTGCGGATATTTCGCTGTAGTTGACAAAGATAAGAGATGTGACGACTGCAAGGACATCGAGAACGGCGGTGGCGCTGCGGGAGGATGAGCCGTGGTGGTCCAGTGGTGAGCACGCTCACGTGTGAATCTGCAAGACCCGGGATCGAATCCCTGCCACGGCGGACATTTAGTGGGTGTGGTAGTACGTCCTAGCATGTTTCACATGCTCGCACCCAGTCAGGGGACATCCTGACGACGTATACAGACTAAACACACATAACAAAGCCACTCCAACAGCTTCCTCTCTCTCCAACACCCCTTCTCCCCTCTCAACACTCTTCTCTGAGCTAGTGCCGATACAAATGGCCAGTCCTGTATAGAATCGTGAGGTTCAGAGTCGTAAAAGATTCCAGGACGAGCTCCATAGAAACTGAAACTGAAACTGAAACTGGACCGCGGACGCCATCGAGGAGTGACAACCAGTGTTGCCAGATCTAGCATAATTTTGTGCTTTTAGCATAATTTGAGCAAATTTCGGACCCCTAGCATAATGTCTAGCATACATATCCATTTAGCATAATTTTAGCACAATTGTGAAACAATTGGCATAATTCTAGCAAAATTTACAAAAAAATGTAAACATTGACTGAAATTTGAATGAAAGTCAATAGAAAATAAAGAAATTAACTCTAACTATAGAAAATATAAATCTTCCCCCCCCCCTCATGTGCAGCACATGTAGTCACGAGTACTGAACCTGTCTACCACAAGTCTCAGTCTCCTCCCTCACTCATTACCAGACAGTCACACACCTTTGGAGTCTGGATTCTGGTGCCCATTGCCGCAGTTTGCCACTACTACACTCGCCTTATCAGTGTGAAAGATGTTCAGAACTCGGCCATATGAAAACAACTAATGTAAGCTGCTGATTTTGAGATTTTGTTTTTATGTATAAATATAGAGAATCAAGGGAAAGAAATTAGTTTGAGATTTTTTCACATGTAAATATGAAGAATAGAAGGGAACAAATTAGTTAAGTTTCATAGATCTCAATCATCTCTTATACCGGTATTATTAAATAATATACGGAAAATATATTACACTTAGTATTAATATATATATTACCTCTGAATTGGGATATGTTTAAGTGTAGGCTACAGTAATTTTCCAAGCATTAATATATTTATTTTAGAGGAGCATTAATTAGGTTTCCTCAGTTATATTATGTTGCAATCATACAGCTACAATATTAAATTTATATTTCCTTATTTCCAGGTATATTTTTTAAAATACACTTATACAGTAGATTTAAGCTCTGTATGTTTCACAGTAAGTGAATGAAGCATTTGTATATTACAGGATTATAATTATATATATTATTTCCGTTAGCATAAAGTTAGCATAATTAAGTTTTTTTTCTGGAATAAAATTGCTCAATCTAGCATAATTTTTTCATAGCCCTAGCATAATTTTGCTATTCGGATATGGCAACACTGGTGACAACAACAACAATGGAGGAATGACCAGACGAGATTCGTGCGCCAAGTGTAACAACAATGTCAAGGGTTCTGATAAGGCTGTGGAATGCGAAAAATGTAAAGTATGGTATCATCTAGGGTGCACAAAAATAAGTGACAAGTTGTATGATGAGATTAACAGTGGGAGTGGAGAATGTTCGTGGTTCTGTGACGGATGTAAGAGGGTGGTGAAAGACATGATAGCCGAGATGGATAGGCTAAAGGATGAAAATAATAAAATGAGAACGGAGATGAGTAGTGAAATGCTGGGTGTGAAGGGAATTCATGGTCTCCTGAAAACTCCCCAGGCACACTTAGGGTCAACCTTTCCTGGTGCCTGGCGCGGGGCTCGAACCTCTGAAGGGAGTTTAACCAACAGGTTTTGAGATGCCTTGGGTGGGGTTCGAAGTTTCGAACCCTGGTTAGTAACCATATCCTCCATAGGTCAACCAGGCCCGCGCGCTAACCCACTGTACTACCACGGACGTACAAAAGTATAGTAACCTTAGTCCGATTTGTAAGAACCAGGTGATAGTCTCGTGGTGATTCACGTGATGAGTTTATTGGACTTCCCATCAACGACTATTTTACACTATACCTGACGTCAACTCGGGTAGTACATTATTGGGGTTGATGGGAAGTCCAATAAACTCATCACGTGAATCACCACGAGACTATCACCTGGTTCTTACAAATCGGACTAAGGTTACTATACTTTTGTACGTCCGTGGTAGTACAGTGGGTTAGCGCGCGGGCCTGGTTGACCTATGGAGGATATGGTTACTAACCAGGGTTCGAACCCCACCCAAGGCATCTCAAAACCTGTGGGTTTTTAGGAGGGTTAAACTCCCTTCAGAGGTTCGAGCCCCGTGCCAGGCACCAGGAAAGGTTGACCCTAAGTGTGCCTGGGGAGTTTTCAGGAGACCATGAATTCCCTTCAACGACTATTTTACACTATACCTGACGTCAACTCGGGTAGTACATTATTGGGGTTGCGGGATATTTTCGAGGGCATTACAAGTAGGATAAAGGAACAGAATGTAATGTTAGGAAGGAGGATGATGGACATGGAGAAAAAGTGGGATGAGAAGGAAGATGTAGAAGCTACTGTAGAGAAGGTCATGAAAAAAATAGAAGAAAAACAAGAGGGAGAGCGGCGTAGAAATAATTTAGTGGTGTATAACATATCTGAGTCAGAAAAAACAGATGGGAAGGAGAGGGAAACTGATGACAAAAAGAGCTGTGATGTGCTGTTTAAGGAATATTTAGAAGTGAAGGAATATAAAATTATGAAAGTAATTAGGTTAGGAAAGAAATTTGACGGTAGGGTTAGGCCAGTGTTGGTAACATTTGAGAAAGGGGATGAAGTGGGCTATGCTCAGTAATGCCAAAAGACTTAGAAATAGCCTAGGGAAGAACTTGGAGCAAAGAAGATAGGAATATCACCAGATCTAACAAAGGAAGAAAGGTTGAAAAACAAGGAATTAGTGGTAGAACTTAAGCCAAACGGCAGATGGGAGGAAGGTGGATAATTCGAAGGAACGAGGTGATAAGAGTTACAGAAGATGGCAGACCCAGATTTGAATACAATATCGGTAACCCTAGTCCTAGGCCAAGGCAGGAGGTCCCTAAGAGGAAGGAGGAGGAGGAGGAACCTATGCCATAACTTGAATCGGAGGATGAGGAAGAGCAAGATAACAAAGACTGAAAAAAGACGAAGGGAAGTGAGTATTTAGTATTTAAATTAATAAATGTACAAGGATTGACTAAAGCAAAATATGAAGAATTAAAGGGTTTAGTTACCTATAATAATAATAATAAACATATTTTTCTTTGTCTAACTGAGACACAATTTAAAATACAAAACATTTTGGTGGATGGATTTGAAGTAATTGAAAGTATGAGGAATATTAATGATAGGAAGGGTGGTGGTTTAATGTTACTCTTTGAAACAACAGATACAGTAAGTTTAAGCAAGGTAGAGTGTAAAAATAAAGATTTACTTTATGTAAAAGGATCTATACATGGGAAATGTGTACACTTGTTCTTGTTATACTTTTCTGTAAATGATAAGGTAAGGAATGATGAAATGAAGAAGGAGATAGAGAGACATTTAGACCAAATGGAAAATGAAAGAGTTATAATATTAGGTGACATGAATGCCCATGTAGGGTTCAAAGGTAAACAAAAACTAAATTATAATGGACACATTATACTAGATTTGATGGATAAATTTAAATTAAATATGTTAAATGATGACCAGGAGTGTAATGGGGAGATAACATGGCGAAGAAACGAGCAATCTAGCGTAATAGATTATGTTTTAATTTCAGATAAAATGTATGAAGATTTTAAAAGTATGAAAATAGATGAAAAGCAAGACGTTTATGATCTGTCAGACCACAACCTTATTGAGGTATATTTTGAGTGGAATAATTCAAATAGTAAATCCTTTAAAGGGAAGAAATGGAAAACAAAAGAATACTATAAAATAAACGAGGAGACCATAGTCAAATTTATTAGGGAACTAGAAAATAGAATAACGAGAGAAGAGAGTAACGATATAAGAGTCTTCAATAGAGTAATGAAGGAGACAGCTGATGATATACTTAAAACTACCTATAGGAGGAGATTAGGAAGAGACAAAATAAAACAAGAGGCACCATGGATGAATGACAGTATTAGAAAAGGTATAAAAAAGAGGAGATATTATAATAGATTAAGAAGAAATGCTAAAAATAGAGAGGAAGAGGAGAGAAGTAACATACTTTTCTTGGAACAAAAAAGTAAAGTACAGAAAGAGATCAGGGAAGCCATTTATATACATGAGAGGAAAAAGACTAGAGAGATAATAGAGGGAGGAGATGCGAGTAAAAAGATGTGGAAATATATAAATAAACTAAGAAACAAAAGTCAAAACGAAATAAAAGAATTAAAACTTTATAACGATGAAGGAGAAGTATTGTCAGATAAAAGGGCTGTAGAGGAATTAAATATGTTTTGGAGTGGTATATATAAAATGCATGACAATAACATCGAGGAAGTTTGGAATGAGGATATAAATAGGGAATATAGAGAATTAAAAGAGAAAGAAATGGAGGACAGGCAAGAAGGTAAATTATTTAAAATAGTGATGAATGTAAATGATGAACACAATTATAACATACAATCAGTCACAGTTAAAGAGGAGTTACGGGAACACATGGAAATGGCTTTAAGAGTTAATAAAAACATAAACTACATGGAGAAACCAAACATTACAGTGGGAGAATTAAAGGAAAATATAAAGAAATTAAAGAATAGAAAAGCAGCAAGCCTTGATGCAATGAAACCTGAGTTATATAAAGCATTGTCACAAAGTGATAAGTGCTTAGAAAAACTTGCAATGTGCTTTAATAATATTATGGACACAAATGTAATTCCAGAAGAGTGGAAGAAGTAAAAAACTGTTATGTTACCAAAAGTAAATAAACCAAAGGTAAATGAATTGAGGCCAATTGCTCTGACAGACATATCATATAAACTTTTCATGACGACAGCAATTAAAAATAAAATAGAAGAACACATTAGGGAGAATGGAGAGGTAAGGGAGACACAGAGTGGGTTTACAAATAAGGGTAGAATCGAAAATAATCTTTTTATATTGAAATACTGTATAGATAAAATATTTAAACAAAAGAGGTCACTCATAGTAATCTCAATAGACTTTAAAAAGGCCTATGACTCAATCAGAAGGGAGAAACTGATAAAAGTATTAAAAGATTACAATATAAATTCAAATGTTATAGACATAGTAAGTCTATCTATCTATCTATATGCTCAGGCCCAATCCCCATTTTGGGGGTAGCCGACTCAAGACAGAGCAAGAACAGGGAAAACACAAAAACAACATAAAACAAAAAATAAACACAGATAAAAAACACAAACTCACACACATAGTAAGTAACATATATAAAGAAGATAGTACAATTATAAATAAGGGGCAAGTAAATGAGACGGAGATTAAGGTAACAAGCGGCATCAGACAAGGCTGTACGGGGTCCACAACATTATTTAAATTAATAACTTATGAGATAATTAAACAGTTAGAAAATAAAAGAGGGTTTGTAGATGAGTGTTTCAAAATAAATTCATTGTTTTATGGCGATGACGGGCTACTCTTGGCTCATACAATCCAGGAAGCAGAAAGAGTAATAGATAAATTAATAAAGATAGGGGGAGAGTGTGGCCTAAGTATAAATAAAGACAAAAGTAAAATCCTAATATTTAATATGAAAAACAAACCAAACAACATACGAGAAATAGAAGTGGTAAAACAAATTAAATATCTAGGAATACAAATTAATGATAATAAAAAATGTTTTAAAACCCAGAAAATAGAAGCTTTGGATAAAGCAAATAGAATGGCTAACCTTACATACCCGGTAATATCACAAAGTTGTAATAAGATACTTATTGGAAAAACATATTGGAAAAGTATTGTGATACCAGCAGTCCTGTATGGCTCGAATGTTATAGGTTTTTCAAAAACAGAAATAAATAAATTACAAAATATAGAGAATAGGGTTTTTAGACACATATTAGGGGCACCCAGATATGCCCAAAAGGTAACCTTAAGGGGTGAAATAGGAGCCTCATCAATGGAGGCAAGAATTATGGAAGGTAACATAAAATATCTTAAATATTTAGTAGGAGAGGAAAGTAATGACTTGCTAAGAAGAATCACAGAGGAAAAACTTAGAAATAGTAAAGATCCCTGGACTGCAGAAATTAGAAAGTATGTAGGGAATTTGAAGTTAGGAGAAACAAATTTAGCAAATATTAAGAAGGACGACATTAGAAAAAGAGTTCTGGACTGGGATTCGGGAAGATGGCGAGAGGAGTTGGCAGAGAAGAGTAGCCTAGAAGTGTATAGGAGTTATAAAAAGGAGATTAAGAGCGAGGAAGATATTTATGACAACACACAGGCATCTATAATATTTTACAGATGTAGGACAAATAACTTAAATCTAAAAGATAGAAATAGGCATGTGGGAGGAGAGACACAATGCGATATGTGTAAGGAAGGAACAGAAGACCTAAAACATTTTCTACTACACTGTTCATTTTATAAAGCATGCAGAATAAAAAATCCAGGGTTCCAACAGCCTTATATTGAAAATGAAAACCAAGTCATCGGACATCTTTTATTTAACAAAGAAATAAGCGATAGAGTGAAACAGACAATCTATCAAATGTGGAGAGTACGAGAGAAAAAATTGAAAGAACTGAAGAGAGAAGAAACAAGAATGAAGGAAGACGAGAGAAGAAACAAGACTGAAGAGAGAAGAAAGAAGATTTCAGAAAAAGGGATGAAAAATGAGATATATTTATTTTTAGACAAATGAGCACGTCACAAAAAGTCACAAAAAGAAAAATAACAAAACCTCTTAGGGAAGTGCCGACGTGAAGGCTAAAATTCCCGAATTCCAACTGAACTGAACTGAACTGGGGATAAAAAGTATATAGAAATGAAGCATATGATGATAGGAACCCAAAACTACCATTAGAATTTTGCTACCTATATTGTAGCGCCTGTATATTGACCGAATCTTCTTCCTTTTGGCTGAATATGATCTTTCTCCTCTTGGGCTGTTGTGTGGACGTTAGATCTAGTGGTAGAGCTTTCCCGGGTGTGGGTGGACATTCCATCGGGATGGTGGCTACTCGGGCTTCCCTATGTGGTGGCCCACACGTTGTTTGTTTGGGCGCGCTTTCAGGCTGTGTCCTCTTTTCTCCTGTCGTCGTCATCATATCATTGTTGTCGGCGGGGTGTTGGTTGGGTTGTGGTAACTTTTCCTCTTCAGTTACTGCTGTGGTGTTTACAAGTTTCATTTTAGTTTCCCCTCGACTGGATTTTGAAGAACGCTTTCTATGGTCTCTTGACGTTTTCTTGGACTTTTTGTGGTGGACTTTTTGTTTCTTCGGCATTTCAATAGTAATGGTGTTATAATAATAATAATAATTGTTATGCCCTGTTTTTTTACAGGTTTAACTTGGGTAATGTGAGTTCTAATTGACTGGGTATATAAGGCTGCATGCACAATACAAGATATGAGGAATAGAGAACACAAAGAAACACATGGTAGCAAGTTACACGATCACGTTTATTTATCTACCACTGCAGAATACTCGTGCAAGACAATATAATAGAATTGAACAACACTAGCATAAGTGGATCTGGATGGAGCCTAGTCTCCCACTTCCAACGTTCAGGTATTAATCTTCTGATCACTGGCTTTAATTCAACAGGTTTATATACCGAAGACCATCAATGTTACTTATAGAATCCTATTCACTGTTAGATTTATTACTGGTAGCTCTGGTGCACAAGTAGTAGTTCACAGACTAGATTAGACACGCGTATTTTAGAGGCCGGGAATTCTAGTAACCTCAGGGGGTACTGATCTAAGTTTTATATTCTTGTCTCAGAAATACATAGAACGCAAATCAGTGGGCGAACCTTCAGATATCACTAGGGTTTCCTTCTAGGTAATAATATCTGGGCATATGGTTGATTACGAGAGTTAGTATCGCCTATAATGAACACTGATACGCTTAGCACTTCCTAATTGAATGGTTATATGAATTATACTGGGGCAAAGAGATAGCCACTTCGTAGAAATATTAATTAGTGAATCTCTAAACAGCACAGTAATATGTAGTACTGCTAAAGGGAATCTTGGGTAGTATCTGATGGGTCTGGTCCTGGTTATCTTGCGTCCATGATGTTGGGGGCTAACGACTGGTTCCGCGGCCGTCCAGGGGGCCCATATGTGTGAAGTTCTCAAATACGTGGGCATGTCCTTCTATCCAAATCTGCCACGGAGTCTGCCGGCTCTGGAATCTCACTCCGGAACAACACAAGGGCAGAGCTAGAAGTTAACTGCAGGGTAGTGACCCCTGGTTGGTGTCTAGCTTTCAACTGATTTGACTGGGGGCGGGAGCTAGATTTATAGGCTCGGTTCTGGACCCTGTAGACAGTAGGGATCTCGAGTCTTATGGACTTATTTGAGCTCTCAATAGATATGGGGACTAGGTAAGATGGTATTTACTGTTGTGGCCATGGCTATAGGAAGCCTTTATATTTTCATATAACTGAGCCTTAGTAAGAGGTACTATTTTGGCTATACTGGAAGTATTTAGGGGAGAGAGACTGGATCTACTTTGCGAGGAGGATGGGGACAGCTGTGATAGGAGCGTCTCTCTTAGATTGTTCAATCTTCATTCTATGGTATAGCTGAGGTGCTAATTTAGTGATCAGAGCATGCAAGAAAGGTAAATGGTTTATTGTGAGTTAATAGAGGTTAGTAAAGGTGTTAGTCATGCATGGTTAGTTCATTGATAGGAAGAATTCCTGTGCTACCTGGCAATGACTCGGAAGTCAAAACAGGGGCCAGGTATACCTCCGCGGGGGTGGGGGTCTCCCTCCTCGGGTGGGCAAAAAGGGGGAGCTGGGCGCCCTCTCTCTGTGATAGTCGTCCGGTGGCTGTGGCTAGGGGCTTGCCATATCACCAGTGTTTGTAATAACCCTCTGTGTATGAGACAGATGTGGGTGTCCTTTATACCAAAACCGAAGGTGCCTTAGCTAACTGGTTTTACTCGGCTGGTTTTTAATTGTAGGGTTTGCTGGATGTGGTGGAGACTGGGTTGCTAACTCTGCCACATTTATCTGGAAGTATGGCAATAGAAGTTAGTTACTGGCGAGGCGGCTAGCCTCGCACCGACGACCATTGGGTGCAGGGTTGTGAATGAGTTGTAAGAGAATAGATGGCATGCAAGGGGCTAGTAAAGTTCTAATGTTGTTCTGGCCTACTAAGTGAAGGTAGGCTGGATAGGAGTATATATATAAAAGGTTGGAGAGCGTTAGCAATGGACAATTCAAGGATCTTCAAGAGGTATGAGAGAGAGGCTAGGTCGGACAAGAGTCGAGAAGCGCGGGTGTCTTAATGAGAGGGGGGGGAGAGTTCAAGGGCTACAGGGAAATTTTGCCCCTAAGGTCCCTGGGCGTGGGGGTGGCATTAGGCTACAATTGATATTTGAGGTTTGAAAAGGCAGTAGAATACGTTAGCCAAATGCTACCGGGGAATGCAACTATGGGGTGGTATATGAGTCTGGAAAAGATAGAGTTATGTGATCAGCCCGATGGGTTATGGATACTATTAGTTGGCCCTGGGAACTACGTTTTCTATTAAATATAAATATACCAACAACAGCGGCAGTTCGGAGGGGTACTTAGTTATTGTTTCGGGGTACTTATGACAGATACTGGTAACCAGGTTATCTTATACAATCTCTGGTTGGGGTAAGAGGTGCATGACACAAAGTAAATTGGCGTAGTGTGGACTGGATACGAAGGAGGCAAGGGGAAGACGTATGACAATTGTGGAAAAGTAAATGGAAAAA
The DNA here is from genome assembly GCA_032716605.1 of Paralithodes platypus. NCBI lineage: Eukaryota > Metazoa > Arthropoda > Malacostraca > Decapoda > Lithodidae > Paralithodes > Paralithodes platypus. The sequence continues at coordinate 19,136,320 of CM064566.1, forward strand.
GGTGACCACAATGGCGGATAAAAATACTTAACCTAAGGATTGAATACATAGATTTATGGGGCGATGGGTCTTCAGAAGCTTAGTCTGGCAAGACAAGATGTTAGGGAATGTTAATATTAATCTTAAACTAAGGATTGCATACATCGATGAACGACGACATTATAGTCGTCGTCCTAATAAGGTGATGAAACCTGGTTGATCTGTACTTGGCACAATACGACACAAGGACAGTGCCGCTATGTCGTATCAATACTGGTGGCAGTTAATAGAGACACTTAGTTACTAGAGGAACAATGCAAGGGGGCGACTGAGCACGGGTTACATATATCTATACTCGTCATGGGAAATGATATAAGAGGTCTAGGGACAAGCGTGGGTGTTTTAACTTCTAAGATATATAACATCTACTTCTCGGATGTAAGAACATACATAGATATAATTATGGCTGTCTGATGTGTTGGCATTGGCTCAACGTCGGGACAGGGCATGGGTGTTTTTAATATGAATGTATATTCCTGTTCATCATCTTTGTAGTTAGGAGTGTAGGACACGAGGGGGTAGTGTACATGAGGTGTGGAAAATGGTCAGTTTAGAAAAGGTAAATGGGTGCGCCCTGGAGCTGCTTAGCCCTGCGGGCTTGGGCCTGTCTGAAATGGCTGGCTCGGTCAGCTGGTCCTTTCGTTCTGTGGACCTTTCCTTTGGGTGTTTCTGTGTGGTGTTCGTTCGTGGCTTCTGTGGTGGGCTTCTCGTTCTGGGGCATTTTACTTCCCTCTCCTTCATTATAGGTTCGTCCTCGAGCCTCAAGGGTGAAGTAAAAAGAAGCATAGTCAGAAAAGTGTAGGTTAACAAGAAAAGTAGTATGAATAAGGGAAAAAAAATATATATAGTATATGGAAAACATGTAAATTTAAGAAAGAACAGATAATTAAGAACACAGGAAATTAAGAAGAGGTAAAGTGTTTAACAATGTATAAAGCAAATTTAAAAGATAGTCAGAAAAGTGTAGGTTAACAAGAAAAGTAGTATGACTAAGGGAAAAAAAATAATATATACAGTATATGGAAAACATGTAAATTTATAGAATCATGCCCAATGGCTTAGGAATTGAAAACAATCAAAAATTTGTTAGTACAATAATATCCTCATCATCATCAGGGGGGGGGGGGGGGTTATTTAGGGTCGCCGTTAGTCTGGGTGACGGTCTGGTAATAGGGGGTGGTGGTGGTTGTGGCTTTGACCTTGGGGTTTCATTTTCACTTTGGAAGGGCGGGGTGGATATACCGTTAGTTCCTGTCGTTAGGAATGTGGGTCTGGGGGCGAGCTGGCCCGGGGCCAGTTTTGGAGGGGGGTCTAAGTGGTTTCGGTCGGGGGTAGTGATAGGGGGGTTTTAAAGATGAAATGGGCAGGTCGAGTCGGGGTTGTTGTTGCGGAAGAGGTTGGTGCTGGGGAGGGGTTGAATTGTGTAGAGAGTTGTGGTCGTGAGTGGTGTTTGGGGAAGGGAGAGTAAGGCTGAAGGTTGAGAGTTTACTATGATCGGGTGGTTTGGAGGTTTGGGGTGTGGGGATTTGATAGGGAGATGGTGGGGGGGGTCTGGGTAGGCAGGGTTGTGGTTTGAGAGGGGTTGAATTTGGACTGATTTTATTTTCGGGAGAGACATGGATGGGATTTCGAGGAGTGGTTGAAGTTGAGAGGTTGATTATGTTGTTTGGGGCGAGAGAGAGAGTATTTTGGGGTTTTGCCAAGGTGGAAAAAGTTTTGTGGTTGGATTGGGATGGGAGTGGTATTTTGTCGAGCGGGATCTTTGGGGGTGGAATTTGGGGCGGGTGGGGTAACGGTGAAGAGGGGGAGGTTGAAAGTTTAGCTGGGCTCATGATGGTGGGGGACCGACTGGTGAGCAGGTGTTCGGTACGCATGAGGGGGGAGAAACCACTTTGGTGGGGGTCACGCGTGAGGGGGGGATTAACGGCGCGTGTGGGAGGATCAGAGTGGTGGGGTGTGTCGGTGGCAGTGACGGTTTGTTTAGAGGTTATCTGGGGTTGGTGGGTTTGTCTGTCATGAGGGGGTGAGTCAAGTGTGGGGTTTTGAAGTTTATTAGGGGTGTGAATTGTGGAGGGGTGGAAGGGAGCTACTGACGGAAAACTGTCACAAGGGATATTTTGTTTGTGGGGGAATAGCTGAGCATTTCTGGGGGAAGGGGGGGAACATGGTTGGGGCCCTAGGTCGTCACGCGTGAGGGGAGGATTAACGGCGCGTGTGGGAGGATCAGAGTGGTGGGGTGTGTCGGTGGCAGTGACGGTTTGTTTAGAGGTTATATGGGATTGGTGGGTTTGTCTGTCATGAGGGGGTGAGTCAAGTGTGGGGTTTTGAAGTTTATTAGGGGTGTGAATTGTGGGGGGGTGGAAGGGAGCTACTGACGGAAAACTGTCACAAGGGAAATTTTGTTGGTGGGGAAATAGCTGAGCATTTCTGGGGGAAGGGGGGGAACATGGTTGGGTCCCTAGGTCGTCACGCGTGAGGGGAGGATTAACGGCGCGTGTGGGAGGGTCAGGGTGGTGAGAGGTGAGCAAGTTAGGAAACGGGATTTGTTGGGGGGACTGCGGCGGGTTGGTGGGGGAAGAGTTAGGTGTAGAACAGGGGTTATTGGTAGAGGACTGATGTATTGATTTGGGGTTGTTAACAGGACGAATTTGGGGAATTTTCTTGGTGTCAGTCTCGGTCTGGTTAAAGGTTATGTGGGACTGGGGAGGATTAGTGGGGGCAGAGTTAGGCATAGGACATGGGTTATTGAGGGAGGAGTGATGTACTGATTTGGGGTTGTTAACAGGACGAGTTTGGGGAATTTTCTTGGTGGCAGTCTCGGTCTGGTTAGAGGTTATCTGGGACTGGTGAGTTTGTTTGACATGAGAGGGCGAGTCAAGTGTGGGGTTTCGAAGTTTTCTAGGGGTGTGAATTGTGTGGGGGTGGAAGGGAGCTACTGACTGAAAACTGTCACAAGCTACCGACGGAAAACTGTCACAAGGGAAATTTTGTTGGTGGGGGGATAGTTGAACATTTCTGGGGTCATGGGGAAAATATGTTGTGGTAGGCCTACATAGGTAGGCATAGCTAGAATACGGGGCTTGTTGGGGGGGCTGCAGAGGGTTGGTGGGGGAAGAGTTAGGTGTCGAACAGGGGTTATTGGTAGAGGACTGATGTATTGACTTGGGGTTGTTAACAGGACGAATTTTGGGAATCTTCTTGGTGGCAGTCACGGTCTGGTTAGCGGTTATCTGGGGTTGGTGGGTTTGTTTGACATGCATAGAAAAAGGATGGGGTTTATGGGGTAACACAATTGATGGAAGATGATCGTTCGTGGATGGCTGGGCAGGGGAAAATTTAGGGATGGTCAGAGAGGATAGAGGCAAGGAAGAGTGTACTCGGGTTGGACTTTCACCGGAAGTCATTTTGGAAGGGTGCACGGAGTCTTGGATAGGGGCTGAAGGGTTGGATAGGGGATTCATCGAACTGCGTCGGCATTCTTCTCTGATGGAGAGCATATGTTCTTCGAATAAGCCATACGGGTCGAGATGGGCGGTGATGTGGGGTGGGAGGATGTTTAACAATGCGGTGAATAAGAGTTCATTTTGTTGGTCGTAATCTTCATAGCTATACGTGGTCCTCACGTATCTGTAGAGTTGTATGAGGGTCACATTTATATCCCCTTCATACTTGATCTCGTCGACTTTTATTATTTTGGGGGCGACGGGGGAACCCAAAAGTGGATCTAAGGTCCGGATCACGAATGATCGAAACTGGTTCCAGGTAAACTCTGGCGTACACTGTGTCACAGTTTGGCGAATGAATTCTTTAAAGGTAGGCTTATCAACAAGTTGGGAAACGGCTTCTCTCAACTGTATAATATGCGAAATTGCAACGGCGATTTTTTCGCGGTCATTATGAAGTACCACATCGTACACTGGCTTTATTATGTCTAAATAACTGGTGATATCATACGTGTTTACATCATACTTGGGAATGTGTGCGAGTGGCTGAAAATTTCGCGATGTTGCCATGCTTCTACTGTTCCAAACTTGCAGTGTAATGCAACCTTTTATCCGAATCAAGAACCACCGCTGCCGCCAATGTTATGCCCTGTTTTTTTACAGATTTAACTTGGGTAATGTGAGTTCTAATTGACTGGGTATATAAGGCTGCATGCACAATACAAGATAGGAATAGAGAACACAAAGAAACACATGGAGCAAGTTACACGATCACGTTTATTTATCTACCACTGCAGAATACTCGTGCAAGACAATATAATAGAATTGAACAACACTAGCATAAGTGGATCTGGATGGAGCCTAGTCTCCCACTTCCAACATTCAGGTATTAATCTTCTGATCACTGGCTTTAATTCAACAGGTTTATATACCGAAGACCATCAATGTTACTTATAGAATCCTATTCACTGTTAGATTTATTACTGGTAGCTCTGGTGCACAAGTAGTAGTTCACAGACTAGATTAGACACGCGTATTTTAGAGGCCGGGAATTCTAGTAACCTCAGGGGGTACTGATCTAAGTTTTATATTCTTGTCTCAGAAATACATAGAACGCAAATCAGTGGGCGAACCTTCAGATATCACTAGGGTTTCCTTCTAGGTAATAATATCTGGGCATATGGTTGATTACGAGAGTTAGTATCGCCTGTTAAATAATGAACACTGATACGCTTAGCACTTCCTAATTGAATGGTTATATGAATTATACTGGGGCAAAGAGATAGCCACTTCGTAGAAATATTAATTAGTGAATCTCTAAACAGCACAGTAATATGTAGTACTGCTAAAGGGAATCTTGGGTAGTATCTGATGGGTCTGGTCCTGGTTATCTTGCATCCATGATGTTGGGGGCTAACGACTGGTTCCGCGGCCGTCCAGGGGGCCCATATGTGTGAAGTTCACAAATACGTGGGCAGGTCCTTCTATCCAAATCTGCCACGGAGTGGCTCTGGAATCTCACTCCGGAACAACACAAGGGCAGAGCTAGAAGTTAACTGCAGGGTAGTGACCCCTGGTTGGTGTCTAGCTTTCAGCTGATTTGACTGGGGGCGGGAGCTAGATTTATAGGCTCGGTTCTGGACCCTGTAGACAGTAGGGATCTCGAGTCTTATGGACTTATTTGAGCTCTCAATAGATATGGGGACTAGGTAAGATGGTATTTACTGTTGTGGCCATGGCTATAGGAAGCCTTTATATTTTCATATAACTGAGCCTTAGTAAGAGGTACTATTTTGGCTATACTGGAAGTATTTAGGGGAGAGAGACTGGATCTACTTTGCGAGGAGGATGGGGACAGCTGTGATAGGAGCGTCTCTCTTAGATTGTTCAATCTTCATTCTATGGTATAGCTGAGGTGCTAATTTAGTGATCAGAGCATGCAAGAAAGGTAAATGGTTTATTGTGAGTTAATAGAGATTAGTAAAGGTGTTAGTCATGCATGGTTAGTTCATTGATAGGAAGAATTCCTGTGCTACCTGGCAATGACTCGGAAGTCAAAACAGGGGCCAGGTATACCTCCGCGGGGGTGGGGGTCTCCCTCCTCGGGTGGGCAAAAAGGGGGAGCTGGGCGCCCTCTCTCTGTGATAGTCGTCCGGCGGCTGTGGCTAGGGGCTTGCCATATCACCAGTGTTTGTAATAACCCTCTGTGTATGAGACAGATGTGGGTGTCCTTAATACCAAAACCGAAGGTGCCTTAGCTAGCTGGTTTTACTCGGCTGGTTGTTAATTGTAGGGTTTGCTGGATGTGGTGGAGACTGGGTTGCTAACTCTGCCACATTTATCTGGAAGTATGGCAATAGAAGTTAGTTACTGGCGAGGCGGCTAGCCTCGCACCGACGACCATTGGGTGCAGGGTTGTGAATGAGTTGTAAGAGAATAGATGGCATGCAAGGGGCTAGTAAAGTTCTAATGTTGTTCTGGCCTACTAAGTGAAGGTAGGCTGGATAGGAGTATATATAAAAGGTTGGAGAGCGTTAGCAACGGACAATTCAAGGATCTTCAGGAGGTATGAGAGAGAGAGGCTAGGTCGGACAAGAGTCGAGAAGCGCGGGTGTCTTAATGAGAGGGGGGGGAGAGTTCAAGGGCTACAGGGAAATTTTGCCCCTAAGGTCCCTGGGCGTGGGGGTGGCATTAGGCTACAATTGATATTGGAGTTTGAAAAGGCAGTAGAATACGTTAGCCAAATGCTACCGGGGAATGCAACTATGGGGTGGTATATGAGTCTGGAGAAGATAGAGTTATGTGATCAGCCCGAGGGGTTATGGATACTATTAGTTGGCCCTGGGAACTGCGTTTTCTATTAAATATAAATATACCAACAACAGCGGCAGTTCGGAGGGGTACTTAGTTATTGTTTCGGGGTACTTATGACAGATACTGGTAACCAGGTTATCTTATACAATCTCTGGTTGGGGTAAGAGGTGCATGACACGAAGTAAATTGGCGTAGTGTGGACTGTGGATACGAAGGAGGCAAGGGGAAGACGTATGACAATTGTGGAAAAGTAAATGGAAAAAGGTGAACACAATGGCGGATAAAAATACTTAACCTAAGGATTGCATACATCGATGAACGACGACATTATAGTCGTCGTCCTAATAAGGTGATGAAACCTGGTTGATCTGTACTTGGCACAATACGACAGAGTGCCGCTATGAGTCGTAATGTTAATATTAATCTTAGAGAACTAGTACTAGAGGATTGCATACCGATGACGACGGTTACATATAGTCGTCGTCGTCCTAATAAGGTCTGATGAAACCTGGGTTTGATCTTTACTTGGCACATATACACAAGGACAGTGCTCGCTATGTCGTAGTCAATACTGGTGGCAGTTAATATTAGAGCACTTAGTTACTAGAGGAACAATGCAAGGGGACGACTGAGCACGGGTTACATATATCTATACTCGTCATGGGAAATGATATAAGAGGTCTAGGGACAAGCGTGGGTGTTTTAACTTCTAAGATATATAACATCTACTTCTCGGATGTAAGAACATACATAGATATAATTATGGCTGTCTGATGTGTTGGCATTGGCTCAACGTCGGGACAGGGCATGGGTGTTTTTAATATGAATATATATTCCTGTTCATCATCTTTGTAGTTAGGAGTGTAGGACACGAGGGGGGTAGTGTACGTGAGGTGTGGAAAATGGTCAGTTTAGAAAAGGTAAATGGGTGCGGCCTGGAGCTGCTTAGCCCTGCGGGCTTGGGCCTGTCTGAAATGGCTGGCTCGGTCAGCTGGTCCTTTCGTTCTGTGGACCTTTCCTTTGGGTGTTTCTGTGTGGTGTTCGTTCGTGGCTTCTGTGGTGGGCTTCTCGTTCTGGGGCATTTTAATAATAATAATAGTTCTTAAGGCTAGCGCATGCTAAGCTAGCTAAGGATAGCTCAATAAGGCCGATTAGGCGAATTTCCATTGGGGTCCTGTACTACTACCCCATCCCTTTGCTCATGAGGGATGGTAACGACTCGGTGCTTGTGAAAAATCTTGAATGCGCCGAGCGTGGGCGCGAACCCGGGCCTTCTGGGTGGAAGTCCGAGACGCTAGTCACTACAAGCGAGCCGCCGAGGTGATGATGACTGTAGTAGTGATGATGGTGATAGTTGTAGAAATAATGATAGTAGTTAGTGATTATGGTGGTAATAATAGTGATGATGGTAACCCTTCGCAGAGTTGGGTATGCCGTTTAGATTTTGGGAAAATTGGTAAGGATGTAGTATTTGGGCATACCACCCTCCTTGTTCACATCCTGGTTTACACTACTCGCACGTGATCATATTCCTGTCTATTTTGACTGCCGTGGAATACAATAATAGGTTGAGGGGGGCTTTGCTCCCCTCACCCCCACATGACTTATTGTCATCATCATATACAGTATATTGCCAGCATGGGGCAAATAACAAAGAATAGCAGTCAAAATAGACGGAAACGTAACCACAAGCGCACGACCTATGTAAACATGACGATCGTCGACCGTACGCCCGGATACTACATCCTTTCCTAGAAAGCTTCTAAACATAATAAATAACAAATCCAAAAAATTAAAAAAAGCTGTGGTGTTTCCTTAACCTTTAAAACGCGAAACTGCCCTAGGGGCTAGGGTAGTTATTTGTGAATTTCTAGCCTTGGATTCCGACATAATTAGTTATATTTACGATATAACGCAGTATTTCAATGTGCTTTTATTTTACATATATGATGAATATATGAACCTTGAAGAGCGATAAAATAAGTGGGGAATGCATTTGGGTGGTAAAAAACGTGAATATTCGCCGCCCGGTCGTATCCTCAGGCGAGAGGTGGGCACTGGGCAATTTCCACCTCTCTTTCGGTTCACCTCTCCATCTCTGTCTTTCCACCTCGCTCTCGTACACCCTCTTAATCATTCTCTCGCTTCCCATACATTCCATATGGCCGAACCATCTCAAGGTGTTCCTTTTCACACTTTCCAGCACATCTACCTCCACACCACACCTTCTTACTTCCTCATTAGTCTGTCTATTCCTCCATGTAACTCCACACGCACTTCTCCAGTAATTCATTTCCACCCCTCTCACTCTTGGTCTGAGTTTCTCCACCAACATCCACGCTTCGCTTCCGTAAGGCAGTGTCGGGATTACCACACTGACATGCAAGGACTTCTTCATTTCCATACGGACCACCCTATTTCTTGTTACTGATTTCAGCGTTCCTACAACCCTCTTCCCCTGTTGCACCCTTTCCCGCACTTCTTCATCCATTGTCCCTTTACTCAGCACACTGCCCAGATATTTAAATGAGCTGACAATCTCCAAAGCCTGACCGTTCAACTTCACCTCATACTCTGTGGCTTCACCCCTTTCGAAAACCATAACCTTGCTCTTCCCCACGTTTACCTTCATGCTAAAAATGTTGTCTGGGGTTTCTTCAATTTTTACCGGCTTATCCCTCAATGCCGGCTATAGGCTTATATCTGCACAGTACCAAGCCTAAGCAGATCACAAGAACTACTGGTACCTTTTACCCATCATACAGAAAGTTCCGACAAACTTTCACATAATACATCTGTACTATCAGTATCTGCTTCATACTTCCTTTTACGACCATACCAACCATGTTCATTAACATGGTCATAGCTACCTAGAACTTAGAACCTAGGTGGGATGCTTGCCCGCGGCGACCAAAAAGACCCTCTGCCAAGCGCTTGTTCAATGTCATTTTGACTATTCTGTGTCATCCTGGTACTCTGCATCATCTAAATCAGCACAGCACAAACTTCAGGTCACTCAAAATAAAATGGTTAGGTTCATGCTGAACCTAGGACCCAGATCACATGTTGGCCAGGAACAACTTCAGTCACTAGGTATGCTCAATGTCGCTGACAGGGCCAAACAAATCAGGCTCACTAATGCCTTCAACATTTTCTATGACAGAGCTCCAGAGTACCTAAAGAATTATTTTGTTAAAGCAAATGAGAGGAGTGGACATAATACAAGAAACAGGATGTTTAATTTTAAGGTCCCGAGAATCCAAGGACAGGGTAAGCAAACATTCTTCTTCACCGCCATCAAAGACTGGAACGACCTACCCCAGTCAGTCCGTGAAAAGAGAACACTGTATTCCTTCAGACGTAGCCTGAAGGAACACCTGAACCGGACAGCTGCGAGAAGGAGCACCAAGCTTATGTCTACTACTAAATGCGACATAAGAGATAGACAAACCAAACTGAAATGATTACTGATTACGGATTACTGATATTTACTATAGGATGTAAGGTATCTTAAAATAACCCCCTAGAAATACTTTCTCTAAAGTATCTATTTCTTTATCCTCCCCATTTTCCCCAGCTAACCTAATCCCACAAGGACCCCAATGGAAATACGCCTAACGGCCTTATTGGGCTATCCTTAGTTGGAATTATGCAAGGCTGGTACATGTCATATTTGTAACAAACTATGTGGTACCAACTCTGTAAATTGCTAACTGAATAAATATTATTATTATTATTATTATAACTAGATGTCCTAATAGTTCTACTTTCATAGACATCTCGAGGCCCTTTGGGTAAGTCTTGAACCATAAGCCAAAACTATTATAATAAACCGTTTCAAATTGCTTAAGTACAGGCATACCAATTATCGGGTGCTTTACCTTATCGAGGATGGCTGCTTCCACATTGGATACTGTACGGCTATCAAATACTACCGTCATATCTACAATCTTATGTGTAGCCTTCATCATTCCCTCAGACATAATTCTTTGAACACCAAATTTCTTTTCTAGTGACACCAATGTGTTATTAGCTTTTTGGGCAAATTTAGGCGATACATAGACACGGTCTGCACCAGTGTCAGGGATCACAGAACTTGTACAAAAGTAACACGGCGAGGAACTGGATATACTAGTGGAGACCGAATAACAAGGTGAGGGGTTGTGTCATGCATATTGATAATGCAACGACAATCAAGAATGACGTCACATCCTAGCAGCTCATGGTCCCATACAAGCCAATCAGATATGACAATCAAAGGCTTCATGGTAACATTCCCCAAGGTTAGTTCTGGTCGGCCTACTAGTCCACAGGCGCTAGCAATAGGTTTCCTATCCAAGAATGGAATGTAATCATTGGACAGGTTGAATCTATCAACACAGCTCTTGGGAATTATAGTGGATGTGGCACTTGTGTCAATAATGAACTTAAGGTCATGGCCATTTACCTTCCCAATCACACACAAAGCCCCCTTGCGGCCAGGAGAAACACTCCAAAAGAGCTCTACCCTGTTCCACATTGTAAGTGTTTTACAGGTAGGCCAGACTAGGCCTAAAGGTTTAAATCTTTGATAATCGTAGGCTACAAATAAATAGTAGCCTATGTCACTATGAGGATATACGCCACTAAACTATTTATCTAACTAGCCTATAAGCCTGCAGTTGAAGGTCGGGAAAGTCAGGAAGCTAGGCCTATTAACTTAGGCCTATATTCAAAATATAAAGTTTAGAAATTATAACTGAGAGAGCGGAGCTAATCTTCTACGGGCGCGACAGGTAGGCCTAGCGGCTCCCAATCCTCGTCAAAATCATCAAACGACTCGTACCCCGCATCTTCATCCGATACTAGTTCCCGTTCCACAACTACTGGTGCTTCCTCTAGTTCCATATTTTCCTGTTCCAAATCATCAACATTGTCATCAGGTCCAGCTTGGTCTACCACCATGCCACCCGGCTGGGCAGCTTCGTCTACATCCTGCCCCAGCTCATCCTCATCCCAGGACTCGTACCCCAAATCATCCTCCGACTCATTATCTGGTACCCATTCACCCTCCTCCTCCATCAATTCCACTTCCAGGAATTCCTCAAACATAGGTACCCATTCAACCTCCTCTTCCAAAAATTCCCCAACCTCAATATACAATCCAGCCATTGCATGTATTTATATAGGATTAAAATCCTAACCTTGGCCTAATTTAAATAAATATGCGTGAATGTTTAATCGATGGCCTTTTACCTTATAATTAACAACACGTTAATATAATATTAAAACGATAAATAGTTTAGAAATGATAACTTGGAGAGCGGAGCTAATCTTCACGTCTTGTAAGTTGTACACAAGATTCAAAAGTAAAGAGTGATGATCAACTGCTCAGCTAATTGTAGACATCCACAAAATCGCTGATGAAGTCTCTTTATTATTATAGTTTATTTTATTATTAATTATAATAAGTCCAAAAGAACACAAATATTATAAAATAATTACTTAAACCAATATTAAATAAATTTAAAATACGTGCACTCGACATATATTAAAAGGTTATCCCTAAAATATTCATTTTCTCTTAAACTTGGAGTCGAAGAAAACTAGTAATTTAAGGGTAGCTTTACTGTTTCTTTGATAATTTGAGGGCCCGCATTGGGCTTCTTTCGGGCAGTATAATCTGCGAGAGATGTGCAGGGGGACGAGATAAGGTCAAAATTAAGAAGAGGATGAACATTAACCCCTTCAGTACCGGCGACACCTTTTTATATCATAGCTGTATTTAGACTATTCTGTGCAGTTTTAGGTCAGGTCAGGTTTCCTGCTATCAGTAGGCTACCATGTAATCTGATACTACCTGTTTTCATGGTCGGATTGTCAGCGACGAAACCGGCTCCCCCACCAGCTTCTTTACTTGGTGGGTGGGTGGCTAGACACCCTGCAGGACTAAAAACAATACCTGTCAAAGGGCGGAGGAACTTTTTAGTCAACGGCCATCTAGCAACTTCATGGTAATTTTTTGCCTTACGGTAATTTTTTGCCATGGTGGATGAATTGGATAATGCCATAGCCTTTGTACCAAGGTCTTCCTCTGTCTGTTTTCATCCATCCCTGCTGTTATGGTGCTATTACAGCACTCTTTCTATCACAACAATCTCCTGTTTTTTTCCTTAAGGTGGTACAGCAGGCTGATAAGGAAGACTTAAAGTTTGGTGGATTTCCAGGAGTATTGTCCTTCTTTTCTGCTATCTCTCTGCATTTCTTTAAAATCCACCACTACTGTTCCCTCTTGGATATGGTGTCCTTGGGGGTTGATTCGCCTTGCCCAGATGTGATGGTTCCTTCTGGGTCGACTCCTATATATCCATCCTTTTTTCATATTATATGGTTTGCTTCTTTCAATTATATATATTTTTGTTTGCTCTTTTATCCGGTGATATAGAATTAAATCCCGGTCCTCATAGACCTAATCATCCTGCGAGAAGAAGTTGCTGTATTCTGTATTCTAACATCCGTGGACTTCATAAGAACATTAAAGATCTTACTATGGCATCAGTGGATTATGACATTGTCTTTTGTTCCGAAACTTGTTTCTGACCATAGACACATTTCAGAACTGCTCATACCTGGCTTTAATAAACCACTTCTTATTCGCCGTGACTCTCTTCCTCGTGCTCGTGGAATGAGTTTATACATCCGATCTGGCTATAATGCCCAGCCTTTGACGAAATTTCTTTGTGGTTGCCACGAGATCCAGTTGGTTAAAGTTTCCAGTAAATATCATAACCACTACATTTTAGCCTATATAGAAATCCTGATGCCAATAACAATCTATATGACTGTCTTTTAAATGCCTTGGCATTAATTCAGTCTGTTGATGTCAAGTCATATTTCGTTTTTGTTGGAGATGTTAATGCACATCATCAAGAGTGGCTGAACTCGGTCTCTCCAACAAATAGAAATGGTCACGCTGCCTTGGATTTTGCTAATTTGTCTGGGTGTGAGCAGTTGATTGCTGGACCTACACATATTTCTGGAAACTGTCTTGATCTCGTCTTAACAGATGTTCCTGGTGTTGTGGAGACTGCAGTTCTTGCTTCTGTAGGTACTTCTGACCATAATGCCGTAACCTGTAAAATCAATCTTGAATTTACTGTGCCAGATATCACTATATCTCGTAAAGTCTATCTTAAATCTCGAGTTAATTGGGATAATGTATGTGATGATGTTACCAATATCCACTGGAATCACATACTAAGATCTGATGACCCTGTTTCATCCCTCAATAACTCTCTCTTAGACATCCTGCAAAGAAGAGTCCCTTCTAAGTTAATCAAATCCCGTATTAAAGATAAAGCTTGGTTCAATGACGACTGTAAGCGTGCATATAATAACAAGCAGGCTGCATATCACCGCTGGAGACGTAATCGAACCCAGTTGCTTTGGGATGACTATGTACATCTTCAGTCAGTTGCGCAGAGAGTATATAGTACAGCCGAGAGGGATTACAATTCCCATTTGCAGGAAGTTCTCGCAGGTGCTACTCAGCCACATAAATGGTGGGCCTCACTTAAGGCCTCACTATTTGGAATTGACTCCACCATGCCTCCACTTCGTGATTCTGATGGTTCTATCTCTTTTGATCCATTAACTAAGGGTAATATGTTTTCTAATATTTTCATAGGTAAGCAGAGTGATCAGGAATGGCAATTGCCCTTGACATGTTTCCCTAGTCCTAATCTAAAGTCGATAGCATTCAAATCAGCTGAATTGAGACAATATTTATTGGATCTTGACACTTATGGTGGGATTGACCCAGATGGATTTTTCCCTCTCTTCTTTAAGAAGATTTATGTTGTCTTAGCACCTAAATTGGCTATAGTATTTAGGTTGCTCTTGAAATCTGGTAGTTTTCCTCTTTGCTGGCGAAAAGCTAGCATCACTCCAATTCCGAAGGGAGCTACTGCTTCGTCATCCCCATCTGAGTATCGTCCTATATCCATAACGCCTATTCTCTCAAAGATCTTTGAGAGGCTTTTAGCTAGACGCCTTTCTTCATACTGTAATCGTCTTGATATAATACCCAATTCACAGTTTGGTTTTCGCAAAGGTTTGGGTACTTGCGATGCGCTTTTAACTTTATCTCATGATCTTCAGACTTCGTTGGACAAAGGGTATGAATCTCGTGTTGTGGCTATTGATTTTAGTTCTGCTTTTGATCTTGTTAATCATAAAGCCCTTTTATATAAGCTTCAACTTCATGGTATTGGTGGTAGTCTTTTATTTATTTTTAAAGAATTTTTGACAGGTCTCAGCATGTTGTCGTTGATGGGTGCACTTCTGTTTCTGTGCCTGTTGTTTCGGGTGTTCCACAGGGCAGTGTGCTTGGGTCTCTGTTTTTCATTATTTTTACTGCTTGCTTGTGCTCTGAGCTTGAAAATAAACTAGTTTCATATGCCGATGACATAACTTTATACTCATCAATTCCATCTCCAGAGAGTAGAATCGAAGTTGCAGCATCTCTAAACAGGGACTTGGCTAAGATTACCTCTTGGTGTGAACTTTGGGGTATGAAGCTTAATGCTAAGAAAACTCACTCCATGATAATCAGTATATCACGTACTTTGGCTCCTCCTCATCCTTGTTTGCATGTTTCTGGTGAACAAATTGAGGATGTGTCAGGTTTGCGTTTGCTTGGAGTGACTCTCGATCCTAAGTTGACATTTGAGAAGCATATTCGTTCCTTGTCTTCTACAATTGCTCAAAAGATTGGTTTACTTCGCAAGTGTTACAAAACATTCGCTTGTGAAACCACAGTCATAAAATCTTTTTATGCTTTTATTTTGCCTCATTTTGAGTATTGCTCTCCTGTTTGGAACTCGGCTGCTGGCTGTCATTTGAAATTGCTTGATAAAGCTCTTAATTCTATTAAGTCGTATTTAGTAGTAGACATAAGCTTGGTGCTCCCTTCTCGCAGCTGTCCGGTTCAGGTGTTCCTTCAGGCTACGTCTGAAGGAATACAGTGTTCTCTTTTCACGGACTGACTGGGGTAGGTCGTTCCAGTCTTTGATGGCAGTGAAGAAGAATGTTTGCTTACCCTGTCCTTGGATCCTTGTCCTTTGTCCTTGGACAAATTTTCATTAACAAAATTAGGAATAAGAAGTTTTAATTAAAATTCACACAGTGCATATGCTGTATTTCATGTGTTTGCAAA
The DNA here is from genome assembly GCA_032716605.1 of Paralithodes platypus. Classification (NCBI taxonomy): domain Eukaryota; kingdom Metazoa; phylum Arthropoda; class Malacostraca; order Decapoda; family Lithodidae; genus Paralithodes; species Paralithodes platypus. The sequence goes on from CM064566.1 coordinate 19,151,812, forward strand.
ATAATTATGCTTCAAGTTAATTTGTACTACTTTCTCTTATAGTAAAGTGATGCTATGTGGATTTTGTTTTTATTTCTCACTTATAATTTTAATTAAATTTAGATGCGTTATTCCGCATAGAAATTGCATTGAGTTAAGTTTGTCCTTTCAGTGTTCTATGTTTTGTTTGAGTCTTTTCAGATGTATGTCTGCAAGTTTATAATTATAATTATTCCTATAAATAAGATGTACGTACACTCGACCAAAAAACAATCTTAAATTTACACTGGTGAGCTGTAAATAATCTAGTGTGAACAGAATGAATCGGGTGAAACATACATCTGTGAGGTATTATCATAAGATTTCGACCCACTTCCAGAATATTTAGAGCGTTAGTGTAAAGATTGTTTTTTGGTCGAGTGTACATGATAAAGAACTAAATTGATTAAAAGTAATGATATGATACATTACGTTGAAATTCTTATTCCTTACATTATAATACAGTATTATGATAGTATGTAATATGTGAGGACATTTGGCCATTGCAAAATAATTACAATGATATCTATCTATCTATCTATCTATATACTGTATATATATAAAATCATATATATATATATATATATATATATATATATATATATATATATATATATATATATATATATATATATATATATATATATATATATATTATATATATATACAGTAGTATATATACACATATATATATATATATATATATATATATATATATATATATATATATATATATATATATATATATATATATATTATATATATAGGCCCTATACTAGAGATGGAACGAATATAAATGTTCACTATTTGCGAATACGAATACGAATACGATTTTTTTTTGTAAAATTCGCGAATACGAATACGAATAGCGAATATTTCAATCCTTATTTCATCCTTCAAGAACTGGTAATTATCTGTATGTCACCAACAAACGTTAATTAAATTACAATGAAATTAATTACCAGAAGTTAATGACGATGTGAATGTGCAATTTATTAAATATCATAAATTAACTGTATGAATTATTGTTTAATATTATATTGTAAGAGTTCAGCCATAGAAAATTGAACAATTTTTTTTTTTTTTTTTTTTTCTATGTGATTGAGGGAGGCAAAAGGCATAACTGCCTATAGCGAGTGCCTCCCCCATAGTTGAAAGAGTGACAGGGCCAAAATCAAGGGACGTTCGAGTCAAAATGCCTGGACACACGGAGTTTGAAGCAATTTAAGTCATAGGAAGAGGGAAAGACTGATTCTGGGAGAGAGTTCCAGAGCTCAGATGTTGAGTAGAAGAAAGTTTGAGAGTAACGTTTCACTCTTGGGTTGGAGAGTTGCACAGAGTAGGGGTGGGATTGAGTTGCAAGACGGGTACCACGTGTCCTACGTAAAGGAGGTGGTATGCACTGGGATAGCTCTGAGGAACACTGATTATTATAGTAGCGATAGAATAGCGAGAGAGATGCAACATTGCGGCGGAGAGAGAGAGAGATTGCAGAGAGTTGGTGAGTGGACGGGAGTTAATGATACGAAAGGCCTTCCTTTCAACTTTGTCTAGGAGAGCGGTGTGAGAGGAACCTCCCCACACATGTGAACAATACTCAATACAAGGGCGCACTATGCCCCTGTACAGAGCAAGAAGCTGTGCAGGGGAAAAGAACCCCCTAAGGCGGTTGAGCACACCCAGCTTCTGGGAGGCTGCCTTAGCAAGACTGGTAATATGGTCCTTCCAAATGAGAGCAGAAGAAAAAGAGACACCAAGAATATTGAGAGAAGATGAAGGGTTGATTTTTGTATTGTTGAAGAATAAGGGATAGTCCGCTGGGAGATCCTGACGGGTAGATAGATGGAGAAATTGGGTTTTGGAAGCATTAAAGTTAACAAGGTTTTCTCTGCCCCAATTGGAAATAGTATTTAGATCAGAATTTAAGAGTTCTATGGCTTCATTACGTTTGTCGTTGAGGGATTGCTGGCTGGGGCGTTCTGAAAAAACTAATGGAGTAGTGTAAGGTTGAGTCGTCTGCGTATGAATGGATGGGAATTAAGGTACAGTTAAGGAGATCATTTATAAAAATTAGAAAGAGAATAGGAGATAGGACAGAGCCCTGAGGAACACCGGAGTTTATAGGGTGAGGAAGTGAACAATGGCCGTCCACAACCGCAGCTATGGAACGGCCGGAAAGGAAATTAGAGACAAAGGCACAGATGGAGGGATAGAAACCGAAGGAGGGTAGTTTAGAAATTAAAGATTTATGCCAGACTCTATCGAAGGCTTTCGATATGTCTAGTGCAATAGAAAAAGTCTCACCGAAGTCCCGAAAGGAGGATGACCAAGAGTTAGTAAGATATGAAAGAAGATCACCAGTAGAGCGACCCTTAAGGAAGCCATACTGGCGATCTGAGAGCAGATTATGAGAAGAGAAATGCTTAAGAAATTTGGAAGCAAGAATAGTTTCAAAAACTTTAGAAAGACAAGAGATAAGAGCAATTGGACGATAGTTGGAGGGTTGAGAGCGGCCACCCTTCTTTGGGACAGGTTGAATGTGAGCAAACTTCCAGCATGAAGGGAAGACGTTAGAGGATAGACAGAGACGAAAGAGTTTGCCTAGGCAGGGAGTCAGCACGGAAGCACAGTTTTTGAGAACAACAGGAGGAACACCGTCCGGACCGATTACAATTAAATCCATTCAATTGTCTATGTTTCCAGTCCTCAGTCCCAGTGTTGCCGCTTTGTTGGTACTAAAGTACCAGATTTGGTACATTTGACTCTCTCAAGTACATTTTATACATTTTCCAATAAAATAGTCCATATCTGGTACTAAATACGAAATCAGTGAGGAAATATGATGGAATAAATATTATATTTTAGTGACATGCTATTACATTGGATATGTTTGAAATGGCAATATTGCGACGGTTCAAATGTCCAGGTCCAGCACACATTCGTTTACCGGGCAGTGATTCCACTTTAGAATAATTTGGTATTTTTCACTAGTTTGATCTGGTACTACTAAATACAGTTAAGTAGCAACACTGCTCAGTCCTCCTTAATTCCACTTTAGCGGCCCCAACGCACATCTACATTGTTATTTATTAGTTTGTGTTAACTTTAAAATTTAATATTTAACATTTTTGTATATATTTTATTGGTTTTGTGAACATATTCGCATATTTGCAAATAGCTATGAGTGGAAATGCGAATACGAATACGAATACGAATATTGAAAAACATAGCGAATATTCGGTCCATCTCTAATATATATAATATATATATATATATACAGTATATATATATATATATATATATATATATATATATATATATATATATATATATACATATATACTGTATATATATATATATATATATATATATACAGTATATATTCGACGGACCTCGATACAACGGATTTCTGATTTAACGGACTCTGCCCATAGCCGGACAATATCGGACAGTAACGAAAATGTCCGTTACTGTAAAATTTGTTCGTTAGTTGGCGGGCACATATTAGTTTAAGGTAAGAAAAACAACTTTATATGTATCATTGAATTGTTTATTCTCTTCTATCTACTGTTTACCTATTTTGTTGTATTCTCTTCTATCTAATTAGGTTAAACTTCTACATAGAAAGTTTAAAATCTTTATTATTTTGGCATATTTGGGCAAAAACAGAAGTCTGGAGGGACTTTTCCAGTAACAGACAAGCTTCACCCCCTATTAGTCCGTTAAATCGAGGGTCGACTTATATATATATATATATATATATTGTTACGGCCCTACAATGCTGAACCCAAGAGATTAAAATTCAAGCAAGGGCAACTAGCATGCTGTTGCATTTCAGAATGCCAAAAGGGTTAATGTCTCAGATAATCACAAATTAATGAAGAAGGATGATATTAAACACTTCTAATTTTCGTATTAATTATAATTACTATTGACTAGGGAAAATGAATAGGTTGATAAGCATGATGATTCAGTTAATCACGGCAAAGAATAATAATGGGCTAAGCGCCGAGTGAAGGTCTCGAGTAAATGCACTCGTTACAAGGAATGAACACTACACAAAAAGAACATTTGAAGAACAGTTAATCAACACCTAGCGCACTGAACAGCAAACTGAATCACACTCAATCACAGACCAATTATGATACCATGTAATATCACCAGTTGACACGCTCGGACAACGTGTACACTCTAGAACACTAATCAGTGTTCGTTACACACCACACAACACCATATGAAACTCAGAGCTCCTCACAACACTAGGGATCGTTATACATACACAATAATACACCAATGCTGTCTCATCTCCCCTTCAAAGGACAAAACAGTGCACTACCTACTTGTCTTAATGCACAAACCAGCAAACAACATGTCACGCATGTCCAGGGGTGTACCCAGACCAGCGTGAACAGGAGCACTTCTCCCACCTCTGCCTCGTCGGGCTCTCCAACAGGTACTAACTCTCAACTCTTCCCTTCCCACATACATCTCCTGCCTAATCGCTATTTTCGGCAAGAAACTTGGTGTCACACTAGTCTTATACAGCAGAGTCACACGGAAGATCAGATAGAGGCCTCCTGTCGTGGGAACATAGATCTTCCCACGCCTATATGCTCCATGTGTGCAGGTAGGTGAAGGGGTCCCATGCCTACACCACGTGCATAGACTCCCACGGGTGGTGCTTGGCGAAACTGGACACCAGCTGCTATCGGTGTAGATTAAGGTAGATCGCCTCTGTCTCTCTCTGCCTCCTCTCTGCTACTGCGGTTACAATATATATATATATATATATATATATATATATATATATATATATATATATATATATATATATATAATATATATATATATATATATATATATATATATATATATATATATATATATATATATATATATATACTGTACATATATACATATATACATAGTGTATTAAAACATGCAAACATTTGATACATTTCTATAAATATGGGGGCCGACTGATGAGTTTGGCCTAGGGCCCACAAGTAGGCAAATCCGGCCCTGTCAAAAGGGGTCACAGCCAATAAATCTATCTCGTCCCCGTCGTAGGATACTAAGTCACGAGAAAGACTGGAGAGGCTGTTCTGTGCAAAATCTGGGGTTTTGATTGGAGACGCACATAAAGTGACGTTTCCAATTGAACTATCGACTGGGCTCCTTATGAATGGATGGACACCAGTAGATAAGGACTGAAGTTCCTCACCAAGATCTTTACCTTTTATTCTAAGTTCCGAACCCAAAATGGTAGTGAATTCTGAGAGCTGAAGGTTTACTTTGTCTAGGCTCAACACGCATAGTGACTGATTTGGTCGGCACCTGGGGGGCCCGGTTTCGGGGAAAGAGGGGCATGTGTGAGCCTCTGGCTTTGGTTTCTGTCAGGGAGCCGGTCGCATTAATTGGGGGGTGGTCTTGTCGTGTGACGGTGACAGAAGTTACGGGAAGACTTCCTTATAGATCCTCTGAAGACTGTAGAGGTGAGAGTCTTACATGAAAACGAGCCGTTACACCAGTGTCTTACGCTCTCGTATCATGGGATTAAAGTAAGGAGCCGTTCCACCAGTGTCTTGTGGGAATCGGTTTTTACACCATACCCGAAAGAAAATTTATGGAGCTCCGGTCTTACTCTCAACCATCTCATACCACAGATATCGGCGACCCAAGTAGCACAACATGCAACAAGAACAACAATAAAAACAGGTAGCACTCGCAAATACATCAACAGAAAAGCAGCATCAACGGAAAACAACAACAGCAAACAACCACAGCCCGACCGCGATTATCCCCCGCCCTCTCCCACACAAACAGCTGATCGACGCGGACCAAACCACACCTCCATTCATATGATAAACAGTAAGAAAAAACTATGTATAGTCTGTAATATTGGTTTCAACAATAGGAGTTCACTTTTACAATGCAACAGTTGTAATGAAATTGTTCATAACCGATGTACTTACGTTAACAGTAGAAACGAAGTTGAATGTGGTAAATGTAGGAACTCAGCTGTACAACATCGCGAAACCATTTGTTTTATTTGTGAATCACTCATAACACGACGTCAGAAGATCCAAAACTGTGTAAAGTGTAAACATGTAGCTCACATGAAGTGCATCTCTAAGAAGACCAACAGTGAAGAACGGGAATTCCTTTGCAATAAGTGTGCCTTGCATTCATTACCGAATATTAATGTAAATGATCCAAGTATTAACAACTCAGAATGCAGCCAGGACACATTCAAAATCAAAGATGAATACAGAGTGTTTACCAACAAAGGGCTCCATCTTATCCACATTAACGCCAGATCAATGTACCATAAATTGTCAGAAATAAACTTGTTAGCTAATAAGGCCAAAGCTTCAATAATTGCAATCACAGAAACCTGGCTGGATTCAAGTATAAACGATGGTGAAATAAACATTCAAGGTTTCAATATGGTTAGGAATGATCGCAATAGGCATGGGGGAGGAGTATGTCTGTATGTAAAAAACAACCTCACACACACAACTAGAACCGACCTCCATGTAGAAAATCACGAAGCTCTGTGGATCGACCTACACCTGCCGAGGACAAGACCCATCACAATTGGGGTATGCTATAGGCCACCAGACGACACACAATTCTTGACCAAATTTGAACAAACTTTGTCATCGCTAGACCCTCGGAATGAATCCATCATACTAGGGGATTTTAACCTGTGTTACAAACAACGAAATAATAGGCTTGTATGAGAATATAGGCATATACTGACAATGCACAATCACAAACAACTCGTCACAACCCCCACACGTATCTCTGAGAACACTGCCACAATATTAGACCACATAAACTGTAACAGAGAGGACAAAATATCCCAATCAGGGGTTATACAGACTGGGATAAGTGATCACTTCGTCACATATTGCACACGGAAAACCACAAAAATTACCCTAGAGAATCACAAGGTTATCAAAACAAGGTCACTCAGAAACTACATTAAAGAAATATTTCTGGACATTTTATGGAATACAGACTGGTCTCCAGTGTTTGGAAGTACAAACGTTAATGACGCATGGGTTGGCTTCAGAACCATCATCACAAACATCCTAGACGAAATAGCTCCTCTGAAAGACATACAAATTAAAGCAAGGTCAGACCCATGGATCAACAATGACATACTACACCATCTGGAACACAGAGACAATCTGTTAAAAAGGCTAGTGAAACATAGACAGGATCAAGGTCTGAAACATGAGTTCAACAGGGCCAGGAATAAACTAAGTAGGAAAATAATATCAGCGAAATCCTAATTATTTTCTCAATAAGGCAGAGAAATATCAGAATAACCCCAAAAAACTATGGAAGCACCTAAAAACAACAGGCTACAGCAACAAGACAAGGGATTCGTCTAACACTAATATTGCTCTCACCATTAATGATCAGGTTTGCCACGATAAACGACAAATTTCAACCTACTTCAACTCCTTCTTCACCTCCATAGCAAACACACTTGCACAGAACCTACCTCAACCTCAATAAATACACGACAACAACGGCCACCTTCGAAATTTTTACAGAGATAAAGACATACACCCGAACACATTTGGATTGCAAAATGTTACACCAAAATACACTTTTGACGAGCTGTCTAACCTAAATGTACATAAAAGCACAGGGCCAGACAAAATTCCTGCCAAATTTCTACGAGATGGAGCCATTAGTATAGCAGGCCCCCTAACCCACATCATCAACTTGTCAATTAACACCAACACTGTACCTGCTGAACTGAAGGAAGCTATTGTAACCCCTCTATTCAAGAAAGGAAATAAACTAGAAGTTGGCAACTACAGACCAGTTAGCATATTATGTATTGTATCTAAAATCCTTGAAAGAGCGGTATACACCCAAATTGAACACTACCTCAAACAAAATGATCTATTCTATAAGTTTCAATCAGGTTTCAGATGCATGTACTCGACAGACTCCTGTCTCATCCACTTAACGGATCACATTCGTAAAGAAATGTCTAAAGGTAACTACACCGGTATGGTTCTTCTTGATCTACAAAAAGCGTTTGACACAGTAGACCATGATATCCTATGTAATAAACTACAAGCAATGGGCATTGGGTCTGTGAACTGGTTTAAATCTTATCTTAGTGGTAGAACCCAAAGAGTCAAATTTATGATAATATATCTGATCCTATGCCAATTAACTGTGGGGTCCCGCAGGGAAGCATCCTTGGTCCCTTGCTCTTTCTCTGTTATGTGAACGACATGGAACTGAGCGTCTCATGTAAATTATTACTGTATGCAGACGACAGCGTGCTTCTGGTTTCAGGAAAAGACCCAATAAGTATTGCCGCTTCACTTTCCAAAGAACTAGAATCATGTAGTGAATGACTAGTGGACAATAGACTATCTCTTCACCTGGGCAAGACGGAAGCCATCTTATGTGGAACAAAACGCAAACTGAAAGACATTGTGGGCTTCTCGGTCAACTGTAATGATATTCCTATAACAACAGTGACACAAGTTAAATATCTCTGACTAAAACTGGATGCGAGTTTGTCAGGTGAAACAATTTTGGAATCTATCCTGAGTAAGTGTAGAGCACATATAAAATACCTGTATAGACAGGTGGGATGCTTGCCCGCGGCGACCAAAAAGACCCTCTGCCAAGCGCTTGTTCAATGTCATTTTGACTATTCTGTCATCCTGGTACTCTGCATCATCTAAATCAGCACAGCACAAACTTCAGGTCACTCAAAATAAAATGGTTAGGTTCATGCTGAACCTAGGACCCAGATCACATGTTGGCCAGGAACAACTTCAGTCACTAAGTATGCTCAATGTCTCTGACGGCCAAACAAATCAGGCTCACTAATGCCTTCAAAATTTTCTATGACAGAGCTCCAGAGTATCTAAAGAATTATTTTGTTAAACCAAATGAGAGGAGTGGACATAATACAAGAAACAGGATGTTTAATTTTAAGGTCCCGAGAATCCAAGGACAGGGTAAGCAAATATTCTTCTTCACTGCCATCAAAGACTGGAACGACCTACCCCAGTCAGTCCGTGAAAAGAGAACACTGTATTCCTTCAGACGTAGCCTGAAGGAACACCTGAACCGGACAGCTGCGAGAAGGGAGCACCAAGCTTATGTCTACTACTAAATACGACATAAGAGATAGACAAACCAAACTGAAATGATTACTGATTACGGATTACTGATATTTACTATAGGATGTAAGGTATCTTAAAATTAAAATAACCCCCTAGAAATACTTTCTCTAAAGTATCTATTTCTTTATCCTCCCCATTTCCCCAGCTAACCTAATCCCACAAGGACCCCAATGGAAATACGCCTAACGGCCTTATTGGGCTATCCTTTGTTGGAATTATGCAAGGCTGGTACATGTCATATTTGTAACATACTATGTGGTACCAACTCTGTAAATTTCTAACTGAATAAATATTATTATTATTATTATTATCTGAACAATTTTACCACCATACCTAAACTTCGTCAGATGTGGGAATAGCCTCCCAAAAATATCAAGCCCTGGTGGGGGCTCAAACTCTCGACCCTTGGGTTGTGAGGCAGACACCTTACCAGTTAGACCAATAGAGATATCCCACTTGGCCTGGTCAGCTCAGGATATTTCCGCATCCGATCTGTTTAGGCTAGCCTATTTTCACTGACTTTACAGTCTTATGCTCTCTCCTACAATCCAGACCTAGACTTCATAAGGCAGGTGAAGACTTCCTTGTAGATCTTCTGAAGACTGTAGAGGTGAAGGTCTTACATGAAAACGAGCCGTTAGGCCTACACCAGTGTCTTATGCTCTCGTATCATGGGATTAAAGTATGGAGCCGTTCCACCAGTGTCTTACGCTCTCTCCTACAATCCAGACCTAGACTTCTATGTGAATCTCTAGAGGAACTTATATGTTGGAATTTTGGGATAGTTACGAGTACGAGCCATTACACCAGTGTCTTACGCTCTCGTATCGTAAGGACTAAGTAAGGAGTTGTTACACCAGTGTCTTATAATTACCAGAGGTGGGCAGGTGCGCGCCATTTGGCGCTCTGCGATCCGGTGCGCATTACCAATATAGAGGAGCGCGGAGCGAGGAGCGGCAAAATTCTGAAATCGGAGTGCAGGCGGGGAGAGCAGCTAGAAATTTGCGCTCCTTTCTGGCGCTCCGGAGGCAATTTTTCCTGTCAACAACAGGTACAAGAACGTCATTATCGTGTACAGTCATCGTACTTGTTAGGCTTGTTAGAATGTTAGCTTGATAAGTTTAACTGTTTAAGTTTCTCAGTTTGGACAGTTTCTGTAATTCTTTATGTCATATCATAGATATCAATGGACAGTCACAATGTCACAAACTCACAATGATATCAATCATATCATATCATTGACATTTGCAATGATATTAATCATATCATATCATTGACATTTGATTCATTGATATGACATAAAGAATAACAGAAACTGAGAAAGTGAGAAACTTAAACAGTTAAACTTCAGAAAGACACCATGACTTGAGTTTTTTTTAATGTTTTGAATTCTTGGAATTTAGTGAAGTGAAAGACAAAGGACAAAGTGAAGGACAAAGGTAAATAATTAAATAACTTCTAGAACCTGTTTTGTTTGTTTTGTTTTTTATATACCTATTTTTGGGAGCGCGGAGCGCAGGAGCGCGGAGCGGGAAGCGCATTGGGTCTGCTGACAAAAGGAGCGCGTGAGCGCTGCCGCATTACCTTATGTCTGATGAGCGCGGAGCGCTGCCGCATTACCGGTCCCACCGGAGCGCGCCCATCTCTGATAATTACACCCGAGACTACGAGTCCTGACTGAGAAGGAAGCCGTTTCACCAGTGTCTTACGCTCTTCCAACCAGCCTTACTATTATTGTAGGTTTACTAGAACTAGAGCGCTTATTGGTACCGCATACTCTAATTATAGTAAATCCTGTACCAAGGCAATGTAAAGATGTTGGGTGGTCACCAGTGTGGTCCAACAAGAATACAAGCAAATCGAAGGTAGGCTACCTTCGAGAAATGCGTTGAGTAGTTCCACCAGTGTCTTACTCCCTCAAGTCAATTTCTCGGTTATTATCCCAAGTCTTCCAGGTACTGTATCTAGTCTGCCAGTGCGATATAGAGTGTCTTTTCAACTGTAGGCCTACCGCTTATGGATTTGGTTGGAGAGGTCTTACCAGTTCCGTCGTTCCTTCCGGCTGTGCATCTCAGGTCTAGAGCGGTTGTGCACGGAGGAGGGTGTGTGTCGACGGCGGTAGTCCTTCTCGGAATTCGCACCACGGCGGTGGTGTGCCTCCGGGCAAGATGGGCGCGTGGTTGTTTGGGCCTTATGGAAGGTTTCCCTTCCTAGACGTTGGTATTGGACTTCTCTGGTTATGATGGTGGTGTTGGAGGTTAACCTGACGGTTATGTCCTTTCCTGGTGTCGGGGGAAGTGGCGAGGTGATGGTGGCGACCCGGGCCTGAGTGGTGAGGAGGCTCTTATGTCCCCTTGTCTTGACAGCGTGGGTACAGGAGTTGTTTTTGTTCTGGTGCTTCCATCTCCTCTTGCGCTTTTATCCCCTATCTCACATATGGACGAGATGGGTTGGGTGTGAGGGGGATCTGCTGTTGGATGTGGGTCAATCGGCGCTCTGCAGACCCCGTTTTCTGACCTCTGACCGTTTTGGTGAGGTCGGTCCTCACGGTGTTAGTGAGCTGGGCCTATAATTGGGCCTTATAATTAGGGTTGGGTGTGAGTGGGATCTGCCTTGTGTGGGCCAATCGGCTTTCTTGCAGACTCCCATCTTCTTATGTTCTTATGCCTTATTTTAATCGTCACCCATAGCCTACACACAAAGTTAGATGCAATCACGAATTACAAGGATATATAGCCATGGCCCATATATAGGCCTATATTGAAATAACGGAAAAGCTTCTCACCACCACCACAACCATCATACCGAGATCTCAACCTCTACCTCCACCATCACCAACACTACCGCCACAGCCAACATACCGAGATCTTCACCTCTACACCGCCAACATACCGAGATCTCCACCATCTCCACCACCATCACCACCTCTACCTCCACCATCACCACCAACACTGTTGCCACACCTACCGCCACAGCCAACATACCAAGATCTCCACCTAGCTTCTCACCACCACCACAGCCAACATACCGAGATCTCCACCTCTACCTCCACCATCACCACCAACACTACCGCCACAGCTAACATACCAAGATCTCCACCTCTACACCGCCACAGCCAACATACCAAGATCTCCACCTCTACCTCCACCATCTCCACCACATCAAAGAAAATGACTACCTCCCCCGCATCAAAGAAAACGACTCAAAGGCAGACAATTATATATCCCCGCAAGAGAGAGCAACATGTGATCAGTTTCTCGCAGATTACACTTCCCTGCAACATCCCAAAACCTACAAACTTGCAACCACTGTCCACTCCATCTACCTCCAGCCTGCAAACCACACAAGCAACTCCCCCAACAAGCAAGGCCAGCCATTATCTGTGTTCTTGCTCTGCCCACCACACCAAGACAAAAAGGGAACAACCGTCGATCTCTCAAGAAGTACAAGAAGTCATTAACATCGAAATAACACATTCTCAAACCACAGGAAAGAAGTTATCCACCAACATGGACAATCCTGAAGTACCGAGAAATGAGGAAAAGAGAAAGAAATGACACCACAGGGAATGGCACCATAAACACGCAGACATCCCCACGTACGCCACTCTAGAGCGCAGCCGCATCGCCGCCATGACCAGGGAAACCGAGATATACAGTTACCAGATATCACCCCATCTCCAGGCCACACGGACTCAACCGCCATACAACACCCTACCCCTAGGCGCCTTTCTGATGCGCAGCCACACCACCGACAAGATGCTGAGAAAAGAGGTGACCTCAGCAGGAAATTCTAAGATCGATATCTCAATTTAGAGCTGTTTCTTGGTGTCAATGGGCGGAAGGACAGTTTCGAAGATTGGGGGCTCAGTTGAAGAATTGTTCTTATTGATCGATGGACGTAGAAACAATTGCGATACTGTAGTCACTCACCGATAATAATTATTTGAAGTGGGTATCAATATTAGACTCTTTGATGTGAAGCTAGATAATATCCTCGCCATACCCCAACCCCGGCGCTATTGTGGATATAAGTACACTACTGATGTGGATAGTGGCTTTATCCGGGATAGACCAAACCGCAAGAAACTCATCAACCCTCAGTTCTGCACCAAAGTTCTTTCAAAGACCAGAGTAGTCAGGAGTTCACTCCTGCGTTAACTCGATTCTATTTTACCTTTGCGATGGCTGGGTAAATAGTATTTAAGGTCCCAATTCAAGAACTCGAGTTAAACTGTGCTAACCCAGTCACGACAGGACAACCCCCCACGGCCAACGCATCTACCGAAGATTGGACTACTTATCTTACGAGTCAGACATAGTGGAGCCTCGTTCGTGTATCTATTATTGTTGTTCTAGCTTTACGTATGCGATATTCTTGTGCAAATAAACGGAATATGAATGCACGTCTGGTGATAATTATCCTCTATTCTCATTCTGCATCTGTGGTAAAACAATAGTGACTTCTCCAGTTATAATAATAATAATAATAATAATAATAATAATATTTATTCAGTTAGCAATTTACAGAGTTGGTACCACATTATAGGTTTGACTCCTGTAAGGAGATAAAGAAAACCTAATATTTAGTAGTGGCCCCGTAATCATTGACGAACATGCCTATTACATAAGGCATCCTCTTCAAACACTAATCCGCCGTAGTTTGAATCTACCGCGCAGAGCATTTAAAATCTGAGGAGCCTTCATCATGAGCGCACGCGACCTCACTCATGGCTTCAGTCATTATGAATTGGGTTCTCACTACGAAAAAACTTCGTAAAAAAATAAAAACAAAAAGAAAATAAGAATAACTATCCAATAAGCTTTCCATCATATCGTGGATGTACTTGTGTGGATCTTTGACCAGACGCTGATTCAGGCGTCATTCTTCCTTCACTGACATATCAAGTAAACCAAAATCCTTAATACATCAACGAATGGGAAGGGGACGGTCGGGAGGGCCCCAGTCGTCAATGATTATGGGGCCACTACTAAATATTAGGTTTTCTTTATCTCCTTACAGGAGTCAAACCTATAATTTATTAGTGGCCCCTCCATCATTGACGAACATGCCTGATTTCTAAGACTGGAGGGGGACATTCGTAATCATATCATAACTCTAGCAAAGCAGATAATCAAACAACCACATAGTATTCTTACTTTGAAAAAATATATTTAATTATGGCGCAGACCATATAAATACAAAAAAGGGGGTTCAAGCAGGTGCGTGCTTCAAAGAAGCCTGCTTGACAAAAAAGGGGTAACTCTGGAGATTCTGTGAACAGATCTGTAGTTACCAAGGCACCCCACTCAATAAGTGGTGACAAAAAATAACTAGTTATAAGTTTACATGTGCACATAATAAACCCCATAATATTCGTGAAAAATAATTTGCAAAAAATCTCCACTGTTTAATACTAAATTGCTTTCACAGCTAAAACTACTATAACAACTCCATTGTTTTGTACTAACATTGTACTAGCACAATTTCTCGCAGAGAAATTTTCATATCACATTAACCCTAATTGTATCACAGCTCTTATACTCTGGCGGGGTCTAGGGTGTCCTATGTTACACTGACTGCACCCCCCCCCCCCCTTTTCCTTGAAAGTAAACAAAAGTGACAGTAGGGCCACCTAGACCCTCTGCCTTAAAGCTATACATGGTAAGGAAGGTTTGTCCAGAGCAACTGACAAGTATCTAGTCAAAAACGTATGATTAGACGCCCACAACTGTGTGGACGCAATATCTTCTACTGAAAAATTCTTCAGGAAACGTAAAGAGGCCGCCCATTTGCGTAAATCGTGGGCCCTACCCACAACGCCGGGATTACTCTCTTTAATGACTTCGACCAGAAGAGAAGCTAATCTCCGTTTCAGTAAGCGTTTACCCGTACTCGCTACCCATAAAGCACCTTGGGGGTTGAGAGGAGCCACTCTCAAATATTTGGTTAGAGCCTGCACTGGACATAGATTATGGTGCACCTTTCCCCTTTTTAACGCCGGCACCGTGAACTCAGAAAACATGTGTGCACTGTGCTCATTCTTGGCTACAAATCCCGGGGAAGGTGCAATGTGAATACATTCATTAAGTCTACCAAACCTAAGGCAATTAGGTGTGTTGCTCATCGCCGCCAGCTCAGACACTCTGTTCCCGGTGGCCAAAGCCAAAAGGAATACAGCCTTTTTTAAGAGTAATGCAAAATCTGCAGTATTTTGGTACAGACGAGAGTGAAGTAAAGACAATGCCTTGTCCAGAGACCAAGTAGGCATGAGCTGACGGGGAGGTGGGCGGAGTTTAAAACATGCCCTCATAAAACCTGTTTCCTCCGCTACCGGTATGGAGAGACCTGTAAGGTCTAAAAAGGGCACTCTAATCGCAGTTAAGTGATTTTTTAACGTTACCACAGATAAACGTTTCTGCTCAAACAGATAATTTAAATAATTGAAAACTAAAGCTACCGATGGCACAGTCTGTTCTGTTCTAATGATCCAAGAAGTAAAGGTTTGCCAATGTGATTGATACTGTCGTTTCGTAGACTGAGTATATTGATTTAATAATTTATTGGTCACCTCTCTACCATATGGTGCTAGCCACTTGGCCTCCTGAATGTCCATAATGCAAAAGTCAGCGAGGTCGCTAGGTTGCCAATCGTGTCTAAGTGGAAATACCCGACCGGGAGCGACACCGGGTGCGGGCACCACGTCTTTAATTGCTGGTACCACAACTTCGCCGGCCACAGGGGTGCGACTAGCGAGACTAAGCCTCGATAATCTCGTAGCTTGTTCACTACGTGGCACATTAGTGATGCGTCTGGTGGCGGAAACAGATAAATGGAGCTCCATCTGTTCCAGTCTGTCACCAGAACGTCCGGCCCCCCTGCCGGCGTTTTCGTCCGGCGGGTGAGGTATAGAGGGAGCTTGTGAGTCTCCTCGGACGCAAACAGATCCACTTGTGGATGGTAGAGCTCTGCAATCATTTGGTTGAAAATGAGTTGCTTGAGCTCCCATTCTACTGTCGTGCTCTGTCTCCGGGACAGAGCGTCTGCCCAGACGTTAGCTACGCCTGGGAGATAAGATGCGTGAAGATAAATGTCTAGTCTGTTGGCTAGAGTAAAAATCTCTTCCGACACGTTTAGCAACTTCCTTGACCTCGTTGACCCTTGTTTCTGAATACAGTGAACTGCGTTCAGATTGTCCATTCTGAAGGCCACCGACTTGCCCCTTAAAGCAGGGCCGTGAGCCTGAAGGAAATACAAGGGGACTAGTAATTCTTTGACATTGATGTGGGAGATTTCTAAGTGGGACCAAAGCCCCTGACCCTGGTGCCCCTGATTTGACTGAAATCCCCAACCTATTGTGCCTGACGCATCCGTGTCTACCCATACTGTTGGCGGAGGAGAGGTCCATGACATTATTGAGTGCAACGTTTCCCTCTTCGCCCAGACCGCTAGTAAGGTGTGGATTAATTTTGGGATGGGCCATAACTTTCCCGCCGGTAAGAGTGGGAAATATTTGTTGCCTTCCAATATTAAACGTTTTACTTTCAACCGGCCCCACATTACAGTTAGTTGAATCCAGTTGAGAGAGCCGACCAGAGACTCCCAGACCCTTCGTGTCGTAGTCAGACTGTGAAGAAACATGAACAGTTTCCTGCGAAACCTGTTGCGATTGTCCACACTCTGACTCAGAGTGAGAGCAGCTGTGTCCCAGACCAGCCCTATCCACTGAATTACTCGTGAGGGAACAAGGTTTGATTTTACCAGATTTACCTTGAATCCTAGAGTTTTGACATGATTTAAAATTATGTTGACATGTTTGATGCATAATTGCTCTGTCTCTGCCACCACCAGCCAGTCGTCTAGGTACCACAACACTCTGATTCCTTGCTTTAATAACGGCATCAGGGGTTGCCGGACTAATTTCGTGAATAATCGAGGTGCCAGGTTCAAACCGAATGGCATCCCTTGAAAAACAAAATTTTGGTGCCTGATCCGTAAAGCTAGAAACCTTTGAAACCTTTTGTTTACCGATACGTGCCAATAAGCGTCTGTCAGGTCTAGGGAACACATCCAACCACCCGGCGGAAGTGTTAGCCTGATTTGGTGTACTGTTAACATACGGAATGACTCGTGAATGTGAAGGTTCAGATAAGACAGGTCTACGACTGGTCTCATCTGAACACTGTCCCTTTTGGGAACCAAAAATAGCTTGGACGTGAATACAGGGTAATTTGGGGGGGCCGGGATGATGACATTCTTGGCAATCATTTCCTGGACCAGTGACTCCACCTCTAATGAAACAAAATTCGCCGTTGTCGGCTGACGTAAGCGAGGTCGCCGGAGCCACTGCCAAGTGATGCCTTTGCGTGCCACCATCCGTGCCCAAGTGTTTAACGGCCATGCTTGGTGACACGTTCGGAACGACCCAGTTAGCAGACAAGGGTTCGCCGGCTGTACTACCCTCGGATCCGCCGGCCTTAAGACTGGCACCGGGAGTGAGAGAGACTTTAGTTTTTTTATGGTGGTGGAGTTGGTGGTGGTGGATGCTTCGCCGGCTGGCTGGCGTTGGCCGAAGACGGGCCCTGACCTGGCTTATTATGGCCGCGTCCTCTCTGACCTGAAAACCTACTCTGTCTATGCCTGTACTGACCTTGAGGGGAGGAGGAGGACTTAGGTAGAAGAAAGGGCTTAGATCCCCCCGGCTGAGCCTTAGCGACTGGCCTGGGTTTGGGGAAGTTAAAGGCAGGTTTCTTAGAAGGGGTGGGACTGTGTTTAAAGGCCTGAGCCATATTAAACACCGTTCGCCACACGTCAGGGGACATTAAAGAGGGAGTGAGCACTGGTGACATGACCACCTGATTCGCAATGCGATCAGGCAGTTTTCGGACTAAGGACATTCTGAGGTCTTGTCTCGCTCGTACCGCCTCAAGCAAGGCGGTGCGGATGTCACCCAAAGATTGGATTGACGACTGAAGAAGCAGTCGCCGGGACAATTCAACCGATCGTCTGGCGTCCGCGTCTGCGATTGCCTGATTGGACCGGAGCAAAGACTTTGCTATCTGTTGAGACACTATGTATTGAGAGAACAGGCGAAAAGCTTTCCCCCTTAGCCTAAATTCTCGTTCTAGGTGAGTTGGGGTAGGGGTAGTGAAAGGTTCTTTTAGCTCACAGAGATTAATTTTAGGGGCAGCTAAGAAAGCAAACAAAGCTGAAGGGACTCCGCCGGCAGAACACACTGGCATGGAGAACCAAGAATGAGTATCTTGAGGGATCTGGTGGGAAGTTTTGGAAGTAAATGTGGTCGCAAAGTTTTGAGCCTCTGCCTCCCATTCCACCCAAGGTCCTGGACCCAACTGCCCCACCTTCAAGACTGGATTAGCTGCTGTGTCTGTGACGGTTAGCAAATCGAGTTCTGGAGTGAGAGCTGACAGAGTCTTAATGTCATTAAATCCATCATGCTTAGACCCGTCTGAAAAAAGTTTTGAAGCTGAGGCAGAGGGTAAAGCCGGCTTAGCAGCATAAACAAAATAATCTTGGTGATAATAACTAGGTATAGCCTTTATGTTGACATCTAGTACATTGTCCAAAGTATCCAAGGCCCTTAATTTCCTAGATTTATTGCCCTGGATGACCCACTCACGCGGTACTGGGAGTTCCCCTGACAAGGTAGGTTGGGCGATCTCTGGTTTAGTGGGGGTCAAAAGGACCCATGACTCGTCTGGTCCGTAAAGCAAGGGCATAGCTACCTTTCTGAGAGGCGCTCTGTCTAGAGGGGGCGGATTGACATCCGTTATAACCCTTACATTCGAAGTGGTCAATGCCGCCGTAGCAGGCCTAGTAACCACTGATGGTGACAGAGGGGGAGGGTGAGGGATCTGAGTTAAAGCAATAGAAGTCATCAGAGGCCGTACCGTAGAGCTTGTCGTGGGAGCTCCCAAGTCCACTGTGGGAGTTTCCTGCTGTTGGCTAAAAAATTTAGATAAAGCATTACTGAGTAGCCCATCAATTTCCTGTGCAGTGACAAATTGACTTGATGATGTACTAACTAGTGAATCATTAAGATCTTGTGCGGCGTCTAAGCCTGAACCTGACTCTTGCCCTTCCATATCTGAGATAATTGAAACCTCGTCTTTTTTATCCTGTTCCTCCTGAGAAGATCCCGCCGAAGCTGGGGTATCACCTTGTTGCCAAGATAAGTCAGGGATAGAGGATGGGATCGCCGTGTCCCGGTGGACGTCAGCCACTGTGTGAATAGTTTGAGCCGGAAGTGGGTGGTCAGGTCCTGGCTGATAATATCGCCAAACACCTAGGCCTTGGCCTACACTCCCTTGGGAGTCCGCAACACTCTCAACCCCTGAGCCCCCTGAATTCTCCAATTCCAGCGTTAAAATTTTAATGGGTAAATCATCTTTAGGTACAGGCACTATACTGGACCCCTGAGCCCGAACACAAACTCTGTCTGGGGTAGAGGTACGATGAGAAGCACTAGAAACTGGTGAATGTCGTGAGGCCTTTTTATCATGGGAATCCTTCTTTGAATATTTTATGGCTGCGGTGTGACCGTGAACTACTCTTCGATTTATAGGATTTATCGCCATGACCACTGGTGGAACTTTCTGTCTTACTCTTCTTACTCGATGGTGAAGAGGCAAGACTAGATGGCTGGTGTCTGAGAGGTGACCTAGACCGAGATCTCTCCCGGGACGAGGAGGCTGCCGCCGGGGGTGTAGGCTCTCTTTGACGTTTCGCAGTAGCAGTAGGAGAAGACACTTATGACTAGTTACTCGAGAGGGACGTTTAGGGGGAGGGTGCTCAACAAGAAGCCTATCCCAAAGAGGGACGTTGTCACATTGAAGTGATTTATGAGCCACAATCGTAGTATACGCTGCCATCTGTTGCCTAACCTCTCGTAAGGCGACCGCTGCGGTCTTATCATTATCGCGGAGGACTTTGACACTTAATTGGGAGCAAAAGGAACATTTGCGCGTCACCCACAGACCCCTTGAACGGTCTAGACATTTAACACACTTGATGCAAAGAGTGTGCGCAAAAATAGGGATACCGGCACAGGTAGGGGTAATGCATAAAGCAAAAACTGGGGCAAAGGTAGCCATGACAGAGACTAGTGGGAAACTACTGCAGGGTCTGTATTGGTCCGCCGGGGCCCAGCTCTGGAAAAAAAGAAAATTTCCAGGAATTAATGCTCATAAGGTTAACCCAACATGATCGCATACACACACACACACATGTGTCAATAACCCGCCGGGTAACGAGACGTAATGTCACAACGATCACAGCTCGCTACGCGGCGGGATCCTATAAAGATTTCCGAATATCTAAACATGTCCTAAGAAAGTTAAGAATACCCTCTGACATAATATAAAGGACCAGTATGGCGTTTATAACATAGTCTTTCTGGTGGTGACTGTCTCAAGATTCAATTTTGGAAAAACAACCCCCCCCCCACAAAGACGCCGGTACCAGAATTATTTAGCAGAATAACACAGGGCAGGCTGATACGAGATCTGATTTCTAACGAATTGTCACAAAGGATCGCCGTAAGTTTGAAGGCGGTGATACATTAACGTATCTCTCAATTAACTGGTTAACTATATGGAATTGTAAATTCCTTATTTCCTCCTCCCAGGAGCACCCGCCGGGTGTGAAAAATTTGTGAAAAGATGCTAACCCTAATTGAGCCTTCGATCGCCGTAAGTCTGAAGGCGGTGACACATAAAGTACCACTAAAATGGATCGGTTAACTAAATTGAATGACCAAGACGTTCATCCCACCCTACCAAGGTGCACCCGCCGGGTGAGATGTAAACAACGTTAACCCCATAACTTCCTGTCCCCACTTCTTTGTAAAAAATCGCCGGGGAGGAAAGCCCTCAACAACAGCTAGGTTTGTTCTATTTGGTTTGTAAAACCGGGTAGAAAAACTTCATAACATCTGTCCGCATGAACAATGTTAGATGGGTACAGCCAGACCGCCGGGGATCATAGGGAGCCTGAAACAGGCACCAACACAGAGACGCAGTCCTGGAGAGCCACAGACACCTCCTCGCCGGGGACACAAGCCTGTGTTGAAACCATGCGTGGCCCAACACGGCTCTCGGCCGGGTTTTTTCATGGTGAAACCGAGAAAAACCCGCCGGAAAGTAACCCACCCCGTTCAGAAACCAACTGAATGCACAACGGACCTGGGAGCAAGCCAAGCACGACTAGCACAGGGCCCACACAATAATCTGTGGAATTAGCCAATACACAACTAAACCAGGAAACATACATAGTCCGTGGAATTAGCCAATACACAACTAAACCAGGATACACATGACACAGTAGGACATATTTATAATATAAACAATAACACTTGTACATGTGGCAAAGCTACGAGCGGCTGGCTAGGCCTAAGCAGACGGCATAAGAAATGTTGAAATATAAACAAAAACACTGGAAATATAACAACAGGAACCACCGCCAACACACCACTGTAGTAAAGACTTCCGACAAAGGGAAGACTGACTCGGGACCCAGAAAAAACTTCACTAAGTGAAGAAAAATACGCTGGGAACGTCAGAAGCAATGCTTACCTTATTTACCTTATTATTATTATTACCTCATCAGAAAGATAAAAGGCAGCATAAAATAACGCGTAATGAAAGCCGCCTGCATCACAAGCTAACTCAAATGTGAAAAGATCACATGTCCACAACAGGACCACGAGGGTACATCCGAAATAGATGCCCCAAACACACGACCCAAAATACACTGCACTGCGGGTAACCAGCCCAGGACACTCCTGCTACACATATCCTAATCTTACTCGATACATCCCGGAGTAAACAAATGAGAAAAAACTCACTAGGGACGCAGCAAATGCAGAACCAGCGGAGCGTGGGGAGACACGTCCGGGCAGGTTGAGCGCAGAGCAGAGAAGGAAGAATGACGCCTGAATCAGCGTCTGGTCAAAGATCCACACAAGTACATCCACGATATGATGGAAAGCTTATTGGATAGTTATTCTTATTTTCTTTTTGTTTTTATTTTTTACTAAGTTTTTTCGTAGTGAGAACCCAATTCATAATGACTGAAGCCATGAGTGAGGTCGCGTGCGCTCATGATGAAGGCTCCTCAGATTTTAAATGCTCTGCGCGGTAGATTCAAACTACGGCGGATTAGTGTTTGAAGAGGATGCCTTATGTAATAGGCATGTTCGTCAATGATGGAGGGGCCACTAATAAATAGTTTGTTACAAATATGACATGTACCAGCCTTGCATAATTCCAACTAAGGATAAGGCCGTTAGGCGTATTTCCATTGGGGTCCTTGTGGGATTAGGTTAGCTGGGGAAAATGGGGAGGATAAAGAAATAGATACTTTAGAGAAAGTATTTCTAGGGGGTTATTTTAAGATACCTTACATCCTATAGTAAATATCAGTAATCCATAATCAGTAATCATTTCAGTTTGGGTTGTCTATCTCTTATGTCGCATTTAGTAGTAGACATAAGCTTGGTGCTCCCTTCTCGCAGCTGTCCGGTTCAGGTGTTCCTTCAGGCTACGTCTGAAGGAATACAGTGTTCTCTTTTCACGGACTGACTGGGGTAGGTCGTTCCAGTCTTTGATGGCGGTGAAGAAGAATGTTTGCTTACCCTGTCCTTGGATTCTCGGGACCTTAAAATTAAACATCCTGTTTCTTGTATTATGTCCACTCCTCTCATTTGCTTTAACAAAATAATTCTTTAGGTACTCTGGAGCTCTGTCATAGAAAATGTTGAAGGCATTAGTGAGCCTGATTTGTTTGGCCCTGTCAGCGACATTGAGCATACCTAGTGACTGAAGTTGTTCCTGGCCAACATGTGATCTGGGTCCTAGGTTCAGCATGAACCTAACCATTTTATTTTGAGTGACCTGAAGTTTGTGCTGTGCTGATTTAGATGATGCAGAGTACCAGGATGACACAGAATAGTCAAAATGACATTGAACAAGCGCTTGGCAGAGGGTCTTTTTGGTTGCCGCGGACAAGCATCCCACCTGTCTATACAGGTATTTTATAAGTGCTCTACACTTACTCAGGATGGATTCCAAAAAAATTTCACCTGACAAACTCGCGTCCAGTTTTAGTCCGAGATATTTAACTTGTGACACTGTTGTTATAGGAATATCATTACAGTTGACCGAGAAGCCCACAATGTCTTTCAGTTTGCGTTTTGTTCCACATAAGATGGCTTCCGTCTTGCCCAGGTGAAGAGATAGTCTATTGTCCACTAGCCATTCACTACACGATTCTAGTTCTTTGGAAAGTGAAGCGGCAATACTTATTGGGTCTTTTCCTGAAACCAGGAGCACGCTGTCGTCTGCATACAGTAATAATTTACATGAGACGCTCAGTTCCATGTCGTTCACATAACAGAGAAAGAGTAAGGGACCAAGGATGCTTCCCTGCGGGACCCCACAGTTAATTGGCATAGGATCAGATATATTATCGTCAATTTTGACTCTTTAATGGGTTCTACCACTAAGATAAGATTTAAACCAGTTCACAGATCCTATGCCCATTGCTTGTAGTTTATTACATAGGATAACATGGTCTACTGTGTCAAACGCTTTTTGTAGATCAAGAAGAACCATACCGGTGTAGTTACCTTTAGACATTTCTTTACGAATGTGATCCGTTAAGTGGATGAGACAGGAGTCTGTCGAGTACATGCATCTGAAACCTGATTGAAACTTATAGAATAGATCATTTTGTTTGAGGTAGTGTTCAATTTGGGTGTATACCGCTCTTTCAAGGATTTTAGATACAATACATAATATGCTAACTGGTCTGTAGTTACCAACTTCTAGTTTATTTCCTTTCTTGAATAGAGGGGTTACAATAGCTTCCTTCAGTTCAGCAGGTACAGTGTTGGTGTTAATTGACAAGTTGATGATGTGGGTTAGGGGGCCTGCTATACCAATGGCTCCATCTCGTAGAAATTTGGCAGGAATTTTGTCTGGTCCTGTGCTTTTATGTACATTTAGGTTAGACAGCTCGTCAAAAGTGTATTTTGGTGTAACATTTTGCAATCCAAATGTGTTTGGGTGTATGTCTTTATCTCTGTAGACATTTCGAAAGGTGGCCGTTGTTGTCGTGTATTTATTGAGAGGTTGAGGTAGGTTCTGTGCAAGTGTGTTTGCTATGGAGGTGAAGAAGGAGTTGAAGTAGGTTGAAATTTGTCGTTTATCGTGGCAAATCTGATCATTAATGGTGAGAGCAATATTAGTGTTAGACGAATCCCTTGTCTTGTTGCTGTAGCCTGTTGTTGTTAGGAAGAACCCACTTAATCAAACCAATTAAACCCCAGTAAAAACCTGGCTTAACATATATATATTTCGCATTTACGTAAGACTCGATTCAGGTTCATTTGCGGTGCGGTCCAATCTGCAAGGCAGGTAGCGTACAAGGACTGCTACTACTGAGCGGTACATACTGGCGGTGGCGGCCATACGTGCGGATTGGTCTGTAAGCCTTTTTATTCGCCGGGTTTGTAACTTCGTTCATTTTACATTTCGCCAATTGTTATTTTAATTAGTTAGAAGATGAAATAACAATGCAGTTAAACGGAATTTATATAGCCTAGAGTAAAAGGATTAATTAAAACAAGACATCTTAAATATGATTCGTTCTCTTAAAATGTCGATTATTATTTGTTGCGAGTTATCTCTAGTTCGTCAAGCTGTTATGCGTGGAAGAGGCCGAGCCCGAATGTCATACAGTTTTTTTTATCAAGTTTAGGCTAGTTTTATTGAAATGGTAAGCATGTCTTTGTATTTATGATGTAGTAACGCATAGTTTGTGCATGCTAGATCAATAATTTAGGATTATCCTAATTATTACTGTAGAGTGTAGTTCATTCATTCAGACTTAATAATGTCTCGTTAAGACATTGTTTGGCATTCTTGGTAAATCGCTACAGCCTAGCCTATCCTACCTAACCTAGGCTCGCCTAGGACAAACTGGATTTTAGGTCACGTATGGCGGTATGGGAGATAATATAATGTTCTAAATGTATACTAGGCCTAGCCTATAGCCTAGCTTTGTCCTAGAGTATTAGTAATTAGTCACCACAATAGGGCCGCCTAGGCTATAGGCTATGTCTTTAGCCTACCGCTGCATATTAAATTATTTGTCCTTAGACTTTGTGGGTTAAATAAGGGTGGAAGGAAAAATGGCGGCCATCTTGGATCAGCTGAGAACTAATATTTTTCACTTTTAGGCTAGGCCTAGCCTAGGCTATACCGTATTTTTAGTATTTTGCCATATGCTATTCTAGGCTATTTCAATGCTAACTTTGTGGGGGTCTGGGGGCGGCAGCCCCCAGGTTAGGTTAGGTTGTTCTATCTAGGCTATCTATCTATTTATCTATTGCCTGACGCCGTGATCCCCGAAGGGGTGGCCACGAATGAACCGCCCCCATGCACCTCTGTCCCCAGTCAGTCGACGGCTCGACGCCCCTCCCCCCAACCAGCACTGCCTTCGTTCCAGGGTGTCAAACGACGCTGTTTTTTTGAGTGATAACGCAATGAACTTTTTGTATAATGATAACAGAAACTCCCCCCCCCAAAAACAAAAAAAAACAAAGGTAGGCTTGGCTAAATTGACACAATTTTGGTCTCCATATTTTCCATCTTGATTGTTTTTTTATTGCAGGAAATAGGCCTAGGCTACTGTTTTAGACACCTAAATTCTCAAAAAAAAAATCTGGGGGGCACGCCCCCGGACCCCCCCTAGAGCTCGCGCCTTCGCCGCGCTATAATGATAACAAAATAATAAACCATAATGATAACACAATTCATATTTTGTGGATTGACACCCTGCTTCGTTCATGTTCTTCCTCACTCCATCCTTCCACCTCTCATTCGGTCAACCTCTCCCTCTCTGTCCCTCCACCTTGCTCTCATAAACCCTTTTAGTCATTCTCTCGCTTTCCATACGTTCCACATGGCCGAACCATCTCAAGTTGTTCCTTTTCACACTTTCCAGCACATCTACCTCCACACCTCCTTCTTACTTCCTCATTAGTCTGACTATCCCTCCATGTATCTCCGCACGCACTCCTTAAGTAATTCATTTCCACTGCTCTCACTCTTGGTCTGAGTCTCTCAACCAACATCCATGCTTCGTTGTTAGGTTAGGGGGTCAAATTGGATTTCAGGTCACATATGTGTTTTTTGTATTATAGGCCTAATCCTTGTTTTAAGGTGGTTTTCCTTCTGGAAATTCATATTTACCCATTATTTTGCAATATTAAAACATGCCCCTTAAAACCATATTTTGTCAATACCCTAACAACATAACATAACATAACCTGGGGGCTGCCGCCCCCAGACCCCCGCAGGGTTAGTATAGATATAGAATATGACAAAATACTAAAACTACGGTAAACAAAATGAAAAATATTAGTTCTCAGCTGATCCAAGATGGCTGCCATCACCCTTATTTAACTCACAAAGTCTAAGGAAAAATAATTTAATATGCAGCGGTAAAGACATATATTGCGGTGACTAATACTCTAATACAAAGCTATAGTATACATTTAGAACATCATATCCCATACGTGACCTAAAATCCAGTTTGTCCGGTTAGGGTAATGACAAAATATGGTTTTAGTCCTAGGGGGCATTTCTTAATATTGCAAAATAATGGGTAGGCCCTAAATATGAATTTGTAGAAGGAAGAACACCTTAAAACACACTAGGCCTAATCAATGAAGGATCTGATGAGAAAATGGATTATAATAGCCTACTAAAAACACATACGTGACCTAAAATCCAATTTGACCCTAGCCTAGCCTAATGGGTAAAAATCTATGTAAGATTTTACGGTGTGACAGCCGCGAGATCCATCGATTTTTGTGTGGCCTTCGGAATTGCTATAGGCTAACATAATAGTTAATACATTGGTATAATTTGGTAATGGTAGGCTATAGGCAGCTAGGCAGCAGGCTAGCCTACTAGCCTAGGCCCAGAGTGTCAAAGTTGAAAGCAAATAACTCTTAATTGAGTAGCCTAGCACTATTTTCCTGAACCCATCAGCTGCTCAGCATTAATGCACGGACGAACGTCGAGCGCCTAGGCTAAATAGGGCCTATGCAGATTTCAATTTTATCTTAGAATAGATCTAGATTGGATGGTGGCCAGTTAGACAATTACCCGGTACCTTACCTTTGGATACCTTTGGATGTGTTCGCCGCTCTTCTAGCGGCACCAAGGAGCGCGACGCCCCTCGTTTTGGGTGGTGATTTGGTGCAGTAGACTGTTTGAAGCGACAGCTCGCTCCCTTGCGAGGATGGGCTCGTCTGGCCAGTGTGCCAAAATTCGCCCATTTTCTTCGTGATCCCGAACCTAACATTGAAAAAATATTGATACTGAAATAGGCTAAGAGCCTGTGACTGTCCCGGGGCGGCCGGGAGCCCCGCTAAACCTGCCATTCTATTTCTACATTACACTCATCAAACGATAGTTGCTCTGCTCTACACTGTACTCTACATTGGCTATGATCTTAGAACTATTATATATCACCTGTATTGAAGTCCAAATGCAGCTACTAATGTAAATATAGACGGATAAATCCAGAGCTCGAGTCATGAGAGCGATTTGTTTACACTGTGAAAACACAACTTGTTCGGTTCGGATGAGGTGACTGACTTTAGCACCAATATAACAAATATATATTACAATAAGGAAACAGCCATCGTTCATAGAACGAACTCCTGGATGGGAGAGTCCGCTAAAACAAACAAACAAACAAACAACCAATGTACCCCTACACTCCGATGTTATATTGCGCCGAAGGCTGAGTCAAGACGAACACAACTACCGTAATTTTATTGGCACTCGAATGCTCAATAATATGTAGATTAAAGGATAATAATAGGTATTTATCTAAAACTATGTATATATTAACTAAACTACTCCATGTGTTTAATATATTGACTAAATTTCACTGAAATGAATAATGTAAAATATTAATTTAAGTTTGAATGTTAATTTTCTGATCAGAGTTCCTCTTAATTAAACTCCTTCAAAATACAGATATTGTTTCGTATGTGCTAATTTTATGGGGTCTCTAATTTCTTAAAAATAGTGAATGAATATAAATTTTATGTGTTTGACAAAGAGCGCAAGACCTTGAGGCATAAGGTAAGCTATAAATTAGTACGTTTTTATGATGAATTATTGGTTTTCAGGGGTATATATGTGGTTGGATTAATGGAAAACAACGAACGAATATCAGCACTGTTTTCCATTGTGGTGTTTCCGAGAATAATCCAATGATGACGTCAAATTAGCTTGCCGCCAATCAACTGTGGAACACTTGGAAATGTGTTAGCTGTTATTTACCGATATATTTGTGGAAAAATAGAGTGAATTAAGGGGCTGGAATATAACATTGACTTCATGTGAAGTGCGAGTGCTATACACATTCTAAAATTGTGCATATTAATCTTGGGGAACTCATTATATATAAGGTATAAGTTCAAGGTGATACTTTGGATAAACCTGACTTCTAGCAAGCACCAAACAGCGATTTTGTAAGTAGCCAAGCATATTATTTTGTCAGATAAGCCTAGGCCTACTTGTATTAGCCTAGGCCTATGATGATAATGATGATTTGAAGCAGAAATGAGTAGCCTAGGCTGAGGCTAGGCATATTAGGCTTAGGATAACCCATTATCCAACAATCTTAGGACTGCCCCCACTAGTGGGGCTATGTATAATGTATTGATAGGCTAATGAAGATCAAGGAAGATTTGAGGTTAAAGACAGTAAAAAATAAGGTTAGCTAGGCAGCTGGGAATCTGGTTCTGGTAGGCTAAGACTCAGAGCCCACTCTTAACCCGGGAATGGCGAAGGTCCTCAATTATGGTAATTATTTAGAAGATGACCTTTTTTTCTAGTTATTAAAAACTTACTCTATGGTGTATTATATGATATATAGAAGCAATAGAACTGTTAAAATGACCTGGGAAGTGTATATTAAACTTAGCCTAGACCAACATTCCTGTTTTTTTTTTGTTTTTTTTGTAGCTAAGGCTAGGCTAGGCTAACCTAGCCTAGGCTACTCTTGAGTTTTGGAACACAGTAGGCCTAAGCCTAGGCCTATTTTAGATGTCTAACTTTTAAAATAATAATATAAAAATACGTAGGCTAGGCCTAGGCTAGGATTATTTTTTTTTTATCATTATACAGAAAGTTGTATCACTCAAAAAAACAGCGTCATTCGACACCCTGGCTAGGCTATAGCCTATGACAATAACAGTTTGCCGTCATGCCGTGGGATTAGGCCTATAGGGGTAGACCTGTCACTGAAGAATACTTTCGCAGTCTTACCGTTTGTTTTTGTTTTCAAGGTATAGGCTATAGGCAGAATAGGCTACAGTAGTATCTTATCTACTGGTATCTTATTTTATTGTAGTTTATATTATGAGTGGAAGATTTGCAATAACTTACCCTAACCAAAGTCCAAACTTAGTGTCCAAAGTGGGATCTGCACCCTGCCTCTATGTTCTCATTTTGTATACCGGTAACTTTTTAGCCAGATTACCGGTACAATTTAATAAGTGTACAGCCAGCAGCTAGGCCTACCGCCTACAGTGCATTTATAGATTTCCCGGAATCCCGGCCATGACTTGGGTATCACTAAAGAATCTTTCCGCAGCCTTATGTACAATTGTTTGTTTTTATTTCTTCAAGGAATATAGTACAGTAGTTTATTGTTCAATTGTTTATCATGTTATGAGTAGATAATTTGCATTACCTTACCCTAACCTAACTTTACTTAGTCTTAGTGTCCAAAGTGGGGGCTGCCACTATCCCCACAGTCCACACACCCGCTAACTAACATATATTATTGGTATGTCTTGTCATTACTATAACCTGACTTCATGGGGGTAACGGAGACTTAATTGAATATTTTCGGAATTAGCCTCGCAGAATCTTGAGTCTTTTAAAGTTGTGAAAATTAAAGTAAGTTTCTACGTTCCTACTGATTGTACTTAACCCGAGATGGGAATAGCCTACCCAGGTATTTTTTACTCGGCCCAGGGAAAATAATAGACAAACAAATGTTCTAATCAAAGTTTATTCTTGAAACTTTGTACCGGTATGTATTTTAACCAGTACTCTATAGTAACTCATGTATCATATGAAAGGATATAAATTAAGTATGTAATAGTTCTTGGAATGCAACAACAAATATACATGAAATCTTTATTGGACAAAAGTTACAAAACTAAAACAGGGACTGCTAAGAATAATTTAAAAACCTGTTTTCAATGCCTATATTAGTGGACCTGAAGTGCATCTCTTTGAGACTGAAGTACAGGCAGCCAGCTCCCCTAGTATCCTGATTAAACACCAGTAAACATACATAACATCCCTTTTACTTACAATATTATTCATTCCTTTTAATAAATTTTGAGCATGTATTGTGCATATATTTACCTTCACATCTCAAAATTTCTCCGGCGGCCGGGGGGCTACGCCCCCCGGACCCCCTGTTATGGAAAGGGGGGCTGCGCCCCCCGCAGACGCCGCGCAAAGTTGATCCTTGTAAGCTTAGAAAAATGATCCAGAACTGGATAATTTCTGTTTTGCAACCCAGCGTCTGGCACTTTTTGCAGTTCGACATCTAGGGCTCTCTTGAAGTTGTCTAACGAGATGTCCCTCATGTCTCTTACTCGCCGTGGGAGTTTGTTAAAGAGACGTGGGCCTCTGTGTGATAACCAGCCCTCTCGCAGAGAGCCCATAGCACCCCTGTTATTCATCCGGGGGATTTTGCATTCCCAGCCTCTCCTATCACTGAATTTCATGACTATCGGAGTATGTAGGTTTGGTACTAAACCCTCTGCGATTTTCCACGTGTATATTATTAGGTAACGTTCTCTTCTACGTTCCAGTGAGTACAGATTCAGTGCTCTTAAACGCTCCCAATAGTGTAGATGTTTTATCGAACTTATATGCGAAGTGAAATTTCTTTGTACACTCTCTACGTCATTTATTTCACCTGCTTTGGCCGCCATGATGGCGCCATCTTGCCGGCTGTGGCACCAAAACTGCAATAATACTGTAGGCTACTTTGTAACTGTCAGTCAGGCCTAATTAGCCTACATTTCGTGTAGGCCCTAAGCCTAGGCCTAAAATAGGTGTTAATACTATTCAGTCTTTTTCAGATAATCTTATTATCTGAGGACTGAGGCTAGGCCTAGATCTAAATCTAATTGCTTAGCCTATCAATCAATCAATCGTCAATTCAACGAACTAATATTTTCATGGTTAGCACTAGCCTAATTATAAAGTGAAGTTGAGTAGCATTACGATAATTGGCCTCGTTTTACACCTTGCCTAGGCCTATAGGAGGCTATAGGGCCTATATCTGTAGGCCTACTGTCGGAAATGTATTGGGCTAGGCTAGCCGGAAAATATAACCGAAACTAGGCTACCACTAATTTTCCCATTGTTTTTCTTTTTGGTTTTAGGTAGTTTTCATCATTAGGCTAGCCTATACAGTAGATAGTTGAAATTAGTTACAATCCCCGGATTCCCGGAAAATTTTATTTCTCCCATTAGGCCTAGGCTATTCAACAATCTTAAAACACTCAGATGTAAGTTATTTTCAGAGTAAATAGCCTAGGCTAGCCTATGCAATATTTGGTTCAATGTTATTTTAATACCACAAATTTTGTAGATATATTTGAAGATAAATATTGAATCTATATGCTCTAAAGATCATAAGAAAATTTGTTTTAACCCTCGGCAAAACCTAATAAAAAAGTATGGTAGGCTACTAAAATGTCTTTTTTGTAACAAGGTTGTCAATACGGTACTTCCAGTTATCGATAGCTCTAAAGATCATATGAAAATGTGTTAAACCCTCGGAAAAACCTAATATAAAAGTACAGTAATGTATGGTACAAAAATTTAATTTTCGTAAAAAGGTTGTCAATGCGGTACTTTCCCGTTATCAATGTACAGTACAATCAAAGCTGAAGATTGCAGAGTAAACACTGTAGACTTCATCGACTTTCTTTCACCTTCGTATAATCGACAGCCAATTTATTTATTTTTTATTTACTAAGGGATTAGTACTCATCCAGCGGGGGCGTGGGGGCAGCAGCCCCCACCCATAATACTAGGTTAGGTTAGGTAAGGTTGTTAGGTTAGGCTAATGTCTTTTCAAATCACTATTGGGGGCGTGTCTCAACATCGATCAATAGGCCTAATGGGGAAAATAGGTTTTCCCGAGATTTCTAATTAATTAAAAACACCATGATGCAAATGAATAATTTCTTTTCTCCCCCCCCCCCCATGACATATTATCATCATATATATTGATTGCCAGCAGGGGGCAAATAATTTTCAGTGTTTTTTATATTTTTGTGTGTTGATTTGCATCAATATACAGTGGAATCTCCAATCTCGATCATAATTGGTTCCCACAAATACCGATCGAGATTCGAAATATCGAGATGCGAAGTTAACTTCTTATGGGAAAAAATACAATCGGTTCCAGCCACTTTCCGACTAACCTACATCAAATCTGTCAATTTTCACATTTGCCCCCCACAATCACATGCAATATATATAATATGTTAAAATAGATAAAATTAATAATGAAAGAGTTTTATTTTTACCTTATATTTATTGATAAAGAGGTTTGTGTGGTTGATTGTTGGTTCCGAGGCGAACGCAGTTAGGTTACTGCGTCTCCGCACCCGGCGCACAGTCACCGTCAACAATTCTTGCAATTGCTTCCCTCACCCTGTCACCACTAGTACCGGCATTTTATGAATGCGATAAAAAAAGGTCCAGGTAGACGACTTCACAATACAAGTTTTCAAGTGAATGGCGGATGTGTGACTGGTACACCAAGTGGCCGCTAGATCTACCGACTTCAATAAATTTTCCATGGTATAAAGTTTAATCAAGTTTTCTTTTGTCTTTACTATTATTATATATTAGATTTTCCTCATACAAATAATAATGTATATTAAAACATGGTAAAGTAATTTATATTACTACGTAAATGAAAGCGGCAGAGACAGGTTAGACTACCGCTTGAGACGATCGATACTAGCGGTACATTAGTATACAGGTGAACAAAACACAATGACTGTGAGGTTCACACATCGATTTGGTCAAGATTAATCTGTTTATATTAGTATATAAGCATCTAGCATCGATATTTAGCTATTAGCTATCGAGATTAACGTTTTTTCATCGAGATTTGTGATTGGGGAGAGCTTGAAGGTGGCATCGAGATGCGAAATATCGAGATGAGATTGATCGAGATATGTGAGCCTACTGTATAGTGCTTGTAATTAATTAGAAATCTCGGGAAGACCTATTTTCCACATTTTCGATCGATGTTGAGACACACCCTCGACAGTGGGGAGGGCTATGATTTGAAGACATTAGCCTAACCTAACAACCTTACCTAACCTAACCTAGTATAATGTCTGGGGGCTGCCGCCCCCACACCCCTGCTGGGTGGGTACTATTCCCTTGGTTAAAAAAAAAAAAAAAATGACTGTCGATAATACGAAGGCGAAAGAAAACTCGAAGTCTACGGTGTTTACTCTGCAATCTTCAGCTTTGATTGTATAGTACGTTGATAACAGGAAAGTACCGTATTGACAACCTTGTTACGAAAATTACATTTTAGTATCATACTTTTATATTAGGTTTTTCCGAGGGTAAAAATAAACTTTTATATGGTCTTTAGAGCTGTTGATAACTGGAAGTACCGTATTGACAACCTTGTTACGAAATTTTTTTTTTAGTACAGTACCATACTTTTTTATTAGGTTTTGCCGAGGGTTAAAACAAATTTTCATATGATCTTGGCATATAGATTCCATATTTAGGCTATCTTCAAATATATAAAAAAAAAATTATGGTATTAACCCTCTCACCACGGAAGGGCTCTTGAACGCCCATAAAAAAGCATATAACAGGTACCCGGAAGGCCTCTTCAACGCCCAGTGGTTGAAAGCCTGTGAGCTTCGTGTGCGAGGCGTCGGTCCGACGCATGTAAACAACAGCCGGCTGGACCGACGCCCCGCATCTCCGGCCACAAGAAGGAGAGCGTCGCTTGTTCGTGTGTGCCTGTATGTTGTTGTTAAGTATCGTAAAGTGGCTGTTTTGGCCATAAAGTTATCTCCAATGAAATCATCATCACAGCTCAACCAGTTGACTTAGAGAGCTCTACTTAATGCCATTCTACAGGTAAATAACATAGCTACGCTTGGGGATGCGCGGGAATGCGGGAAGCAGTCTGATTAACGAATATACGGTAGCCTAGCCTAGACGTTTTTCTGCCAAAACACCCGGGTTTCGAGGAATATATATATAATACATAGCCGGGGCTGAAGGGTTAAAATATAGTTATACTTTATTTCTCAATATTTGAAGGCTATTATAGAATAAGGATGTTGCAAAGATCATATTAAAATGTGTTTCAACCTCCGGAGATACATTTTATGTGCACTCAGGTATATAAAGTACTGTAAGCTTTAGTTGCAATATTAAAACAGAGAGGGATAATAGAAGCAATAGAAAAATATACATGTATGATAGAGCAGATTATGAGCTGCTGAGACGGTGTTTGGACATTGACTGGGGGGAATACTTGAACGGTGAAGACGCTGAAGGAATCTGGAGGAAAATTAGGGTCAATATACAGGAGGCACTACAATATTGGTAAAAAATTAAGCTCAATAGCATGTGATTAAGCGATTTTTCTCCAAATTGTTGATGTAGGTGTCATTCCCGGGAAACTAACATAATACATATTATATGGATATTTACGTTTTAAGGGTTTGTTTACACTTCTTCTTTTTCGTCTTCATCTGGGAGACTTCTTTTGCGTGACTGTCAGTCAACAACTGAGACATCTGGTGGCGAATGCAATGAACTATACTGGTGGCGTCGTGGCCAGAGTAATCACCCTACCTAATTCATGCCAAGAGTACTCGAGTTCACTGACACGTGATGTCTATCGACCAATCAGGTGATGCCATGATTTGGAAAACAGGTGGCCCAGGATATAAGCTGTCAGTTTGACTCTGGCCAGCTTGTGTAGAGGGTGTGAGCCGATCAAAGCTTTTTCCACCGTCTTTAAAAACACTGAGGCTGCTTAAGACCTTTTTGCCTTCTGTTACGATCGGGTCTCGTATAAATCAGTGGCTCTTATACATTGGACTAGACTGGCATAAATGCAACAACGGAAACGCTAGATCCAACCCCTGATATATAATCCCGTTGAACAAAGAACACATATACCCTCCAGAGTTATATCTGCGATAGCGGGGTATCTTAACTCTCAGTATCTATGTGCTTCTACTATAGGCTGATGTTCTCTGAAACAGCCTATTACCTATAACATATGGTTGCTTAGTTATGGTACACAAGGAAAAGATAGTTAACTTAATTAAATCACAAGAGTGATCTAATGCAAACAAGAAGAAGGTTTACTTAACGTTACGTTAATCAATAATATCTGTCACTCCTTTATGAAAGAAAGTGTTGTAAAGTCCCCAAGCACCGAACAAGGAATCTTCTGAATAATGTCGGATGCTACTAAGAAGAACGTATCGGAAATGGAACCACAAAATAGCAGGAGGCAGGACAATGCACGTGTAGGCTAAATACACAAAAAGGCTGGACCTATAATGTTATTGGACACAAGAATATTATAAGCGGTGCAACAGTAATAATGCTCGCCACGAAAAAGTAGTACTCCTATTAACAAAACCGGTCTATGCTGGTTGTGTCTCTCTACAGCAACCTAGACCTCAAAATGCTTGTGTAGAAATAATGGGTATGCCTAAAAGAGTATATGATCTAATCCCGGGTTAATAAAGTCTAGCTGGGATGTGCAAAGGTACAGAATTCTGGTGGAGCAAGGCAGCTCCTAGCCTAGTGTGGACCTTGGGTCTGTGCGGCCTGATTACGTTAATATGAAGGGGTGCTCTCTTGAGGATTCTCGATCACAAGTATCGAGTATTCTCCTGGCGACCCTCAAAAGTAAAAGCAAATAGAGTTAGAACAGTGTTGGGTGGATTAGGCAAGCAGCCCTCACGCACTACACAGTCTAAACTCCAAGGTACACAGACAAAAGATCCACCCAGGTAACCCACAGAATCCGTAGTGTCGTGCAGCTCAAAAGTAGCCTACACACAGGGAAAACACCAACAGCAAGGTACCTGATCCCTAGTCTAGCATTATTTAACCCTGTAGAAACATTAGTGATTGATGGAGACAGTCCGAGCAATACAATCTCCCAAAAAGACAATGACTATCTTCAACCTTAGCCTAGTACATAAGAAATGTGAGATCCAGCATATAATACAGTCTGGCCACCAATTCAAGGTGTGGATGCAGGGAACCAGAGGGGGATTGATATTAATAAAAGGTGAGGAAGTAGTGGAAATGATAGAGGCGGTAGAAGAGAAAGATTCTAAGATAAGAGTGTGGAACAGTTCCAGGGAGATGCTTAGAGTATGCTGTCTGGGACGGATCTGACCAGGATATTTCCAGAGACCGCATGGGTGGAGTCCCAGTTCGTAGGAATGGCACGAGGGCGCGCGACAGTCGCCCAGTAAGCAGCCGCCTAGTAGGCCGTGTTAAGCAGGAGGCAACGAATCCCGCGAGGCCTATGTAAGGGGGGCCGGCAACGCGCCACACTCCCCACCAAGTCACACCACCTGGTCTCTCTCTCTCCCGCTCGCCTTCCCATCATTCAATTACTTAACACAATACTTTCAATTGACTAAATAAAATAGAAAGGATTGTGACAGACGAAAACAAAGAACAGTTCTGAACTGTCTGCAACACAAGCTTTCTCGAGAAGGAAAGTACACAATGATAGGTAGACTGTAGCTACATTCTCTGCCCTGGCGAGTCCTAGCGAGTAAGCCATGCGGTTCTGGGGGAAGCGGTGAGCGTCACACCCCACCCAAGATTTTTAAGAGGCTCCAACTATGAGGTCTAAATCTGACACGCAGAACCCATACAAAATTCGCCACTCCTAGTCACCCAGCGACAATGAAATGTAAAGCACAGTTCTCTTCAAAATAACACATTATAAAAATGAACAACCCCTCCCAACACAATAGATTAAATTACATAGTTATGCTCATAAGAGCGAGCTTCACTAGCCCAGCCTTCTGAGAGGAGTACAACTCAGAGTTTCTGCTATAACATACTTAAAAAAAAAATTAACTATCAAAGAAAGAGTTTTTATAGGATTTTTATATTTTTTAATATGTTTATGGCGGCTGCACTACAGGGGCAGCCTAGTTTTTTTTCTTCTATACCAACACAGCAACTCCTACTTTACGACCCAATACGCTGGGCTACCCACGCGAGCCCAACAAGCACCAGACGTAAACATACTAATCAAACCAAAGTAGGAGGCTACCCTTGTGATGATCTACCCCGGGTCTTCCACCCTCGATAAGCAATCTGCAATCACATTCTCAGAACCGGCAATATGGCGTATGTCTAGGTTGTATTCCTGCAACATTTATGACCACCTGGTCAGCCTCATATTCCGGTTATGGAATTGATTCAGGAACTTGAGGGGGTGATGGTCGGTGTAGATCACCACCACTGGTCCATAGGCTGGAACATACACCTCAAAGTGCCTGAGTGCTAGCACAATCGCCAGCAGTTCCTTCTCAACTACTGAATAGTTCTTCTGCGCCGAGTTGAACTTTTTTGAGAAGAAACTGACTGGGTGCTCCAGCCCATCTTCATCTGATTGCATCAGAATGGCACCAGCCCCCACACCACTGGCATCAGTTGCCAGCTGGAATGGTCGGCTAAAGTCCAGGGCCCTGAGGATTGGGTGAGTACACAACAGGTGTTTTACTAGCAAAAAAGCCCTCTCACACTCAGGCGCCCACTTAAACTTTCTATCTTTGGCCAATAGGTCCGTCAGAGGAGCCAGCACAGTAGAATAGCCCTTTATAAAGCGGCGGTAGTAACCAATCATGCCCAAAAACCTCATGATCTGCTTCTTGGTGGACAGCCTGGGGAAGTGGTTAATAGCCAATATCTTGTTCTGTGGGGAGCACACCTGGCCCAAACCCACCATGAACCCCAGATACTGCACGGTAGCCCGCACAAAATCACACTTTCCCAGGTTGACCACCAAGTTTGCCTCGCTTAATTTCTTAAATAGGGATTCTACATGTTCACAGTGGCTCTTGAAATCGTCATCG
Source organism: Paralithodes platypus (assembly GCA_032716605.1). Lineage (NCBI taxonomy): Eukaryota > Metazoa > Arthropoda > Malacostraca > Decapoda > Lithodidae > Paralithodes > Paralithodes platypus. The sequence continues at coordinate 19,190,284 of CM064566.1, forward strand.
TAGATAATGACGTCGTCCAGGTACACGGTACAGTTCGGAATGTCAGCCACTAACTCGTTCATCAAGCTTTGGAAGGTCGCTGGTGCGTTCTTTAGACCGTACGGCATGACATTACAACGATATGTAGCACCATCCACCACAAAACCACACACCTCTTTCGCCCGTTCAGACAAAGGCACCTGCCAGTAACCTTTTACCAGGTCCACCTTGGTCAAGAACTTGGCCCTGCCAATCTTGTCTACACAGTCATCGACCCGGGGAAGAGGATATGGGTTGGTGGGAGTCAAGCCGTTTAGCCTGCGGTAATCAACACAGAAGCGCACCTTGCCATCCGGCTTAGGTTGCAGCGTTACGGGAGATGTCCACTTTACCGCCCCCTTCTCGATCAGTCCCTGTTGCAACATATACTCCAACTCTGCCCGGAGGGCCGGAAGTTTAATAGGGGGCACTGATTTGAAGGGTGGGTGGTCTCCGACGTCAACGTCGTGCACCTCATGAGTAGTGAGGCCTGGGTGTTCCGCAAATACAGTAGGGTATAAACAGAATAGGCGCTCGACAGCCACACGCTGTTGCTCAGGTAGGTGTTGCAAAGCCTCATGAGCCGCCTGTCTCGTGTTTCCCGCCCACTGATCTGCAGAAACATGATAATCCCAGTTGTCATCCACCTGCGCATGACTGTCCCGTTCTCCTTCTCCACCTTGACTGCTGAAAGTCATCACGGGGACAGTGAGAGGCTCAGGTGGGCGCCTCACATACTCCTTCATCAGGTTGACATGACATACAGTAACTGATTCCTCTTACGCCTGTCTGGAGTGGCCACCAGGTAATCTAAGTCCGAGAGCTTCTCTGCTACCCTATAAGGACCAGCGTACTTTGCGGATAAGGGGTGACCTACAAGAGGGAGTAGTATCAACACCTCCTGACCCACGTGAAACTCCCTGAGTTTCACCTTGTGGTCGTACCTGTCCTTCATGAGGGCCTGAGAGCCTACTAGATTGCGGCCAGCCAACTCCAGACTACGCAACATTCGTTCTCTATTCTCAAGTTCGACAGCACCGTCACTACACTTTAGAACCTCCGGGTCTTCTAGCTGCAATTTGCGAATATCTGAGGGAGCTAGCCTGTCTAAGTGTTTGCAAAACAACTCATGGCCTCCCCCAACATCGAACTTTGCATCCCGTTGCTCTCTCCGTGTATACCGTTGCTGCCTCTGAGTCTCTTTAAGCCCTGCCTCTACACTCTCAGTGACAGGTGGTGGTGCTTCTCCAGACTCCAATAACGGTGCTAATACTGAGTCCCCGAGAAGCGCTGCTGGTACTAGACTCTCCACCGTATCAGCTTTCAGCACCTTCTCGTGAACGTTCCTCCGCTTATTTGAAGACTGTTGGTTAGGCTGTGACTCCCTGGATGCGAGAGATCTGGTTACAACACACACCATTGGTTGCACCTGACACCTCTCAACCCACTCACGTCGGCCGGCTCCTCGGCAACGACTAAGGGTGAAACCTTAGAAGCAGGCACCGCAAAGTCATTGCCGAGAAGGAGGTCGACGCCCCCAACAGGCAATTTCTCCACGATTCCCACATCCAGTTCGCGAGTCACACCGTCAACTCAACTTCCAAGCTCCATTCTAACAAGCGGGTATGACCTAGTTGCATTAACTCCATGCACCACAACTACCCGCGCCGCGTTTATGGGTCTACCAGTGAAATTCTTCAAGAGTGTCTGAGAGGCACCTGTGTCACGCAAAAGCTGTACCCCGTGCTTCTTGCCCCCCCACTTCACGCAGCCATGCCCTCTATGGTCGCAAAAGGCATCGCGGACAGGGTTCGAGCCTTCCGGATCCTTCTTCACTGGCGGTGCTCCATCCTCTGATCTTATGCCTCCAGCAAACACAGAAGACTTCTGGAACACCCCAATGCTGCGAGCCAATGACACAGCCGCCGTGGGAGGTCTGCTCGGACAAGCTTTTGCCATGTGCCCCTCTTTGTGACAGTGATAACACTAAAATTTCCCCTTGGACTTATACTGAGGTGTAAAAGTCCCCTGACCCATCTTAAACGGGGCGGCCCTAGGTTTGTGATCAGTCTTGGTGTCATTGTTTTTAAATTTATGTGTATCCATATTCCGGGGAGGGGGAGGGTAACGCTCCTTAACGCCTACATCGTTTCTCTGTGCAGAGCCGCACCCCCGAATTAATGACAACCGACGATCAGCCATCTCTGCTGCTTCTACGAGAGTTCTTGGGTTCTTCTCTTTAAGGTTTAAAGTCGAGTCGCCGCCCGTACACTTATAAAACTGCTCTAGAAGCATCAACTGTTTCATCTCATCAAACGTAGTTGTCTTCTCTGATCTGAGCCAGTTTCCCATAGCGTCGGACAGGTCCCGGGCGTGCTCCAAGAAGGTACTGTCTCGCCCCTTAGTCACACCCCGGAACTTTAACCTATATGTCTCGGGTTGTAGCTCATATGCCCGCAGGACAGCCTCCTTGGGCTCCTCATAAACAACGCAGGACTCCAAAGGCAGTGCATCGTAAGCCTTGAGCCCCTTACCTACGAGTCTAGAGGACACAAGGGCCGCCCACTTAACTTCAGGCCACTGATGCTCCCGGCACTTCTTCTCAAATCTATTGAAAAACTCTGTGACACCAGACTCGTCAAATACAGGGACCAATTTGAGAAGGTGCGACAGAGACTGATCATGCGCACGGTTTCCAGTACCGAGTCGCTGTCCCGTCGTCTCAACACGAGACTTCTCTAAATCCATGTCGGCACAGTATCTTGTAGATTCTAGTTCAGTCCTAAGCTCAGCTTCCCTCGTCTGTTGCTGCATCCTAGCCAGCTCTTTTCTCTCTTCCATCTTAGCTAGCTCATTTCTCTCTTCTATCTTAGCTAGCTCTTTTCTCTCTTCTATCTTAGCTAGCTCTTTTCTCTCTTCTATCTTAGCTAGCTCTGTCTGCTGTTGACTCTGATGTTGCATCTTTGCCATCTCGAGCTGAAAGAGCATCTCCGGGGTCAAACCTTGAGGAGGAGGAGGAGATGCAATGATGTTAGAAATACCCGGTGATCCCCCCAGGGGCAAACCACCCTGCCAGTCACTACCCACCTGCGGAAGCGTGCTCAGGGTCGGTACTCCAATAGGAGGATTGGGAGTCGAGTGAAGGGGAGGCTCGGCCAAAGGGCTCTGAGCACTCACCCTACCTCGTACGCCAGTCACCCCACCCAGCACACACGTCATCAGGTCATCCTTGGTCATGCCACTAGTACATACATGACCGATAGCTGCGGCTAAGCACTGGAGACCGTACCGATTCACACCCACCAACCGATCGGAAGTAACAGGCCATTGTAAAAAAATCCTTGCATCCTCCTCACTGTTCACCAAGTTAACAACCTGCCTATGCTGCTGCTCCTCAGCTTCTACATCACGTACTGTGTCTTCATCCTGCACTGATCCGCTATAAGACATGATGCTCACTGAAGATTTTTCACTTTGATACTCAAAAAAGAAGTACCCCAAACTCTTATACCACAATATTCACAATAAAAAATTCTCGGAGACCGCTTAAGTGCTATATTACTTTGCTAAAAAAATATTCCACAAAATCAACAAATGTTCACTGCCTAAACTGTGAGAAAAATCTGCACAATAACCTGCAATTATATGTCAGTTCACCAAATCCTGAGCTAGGTGCCATTTGTTACGATCGGGTCTCGTATAAATCAGTGGCTCTTATACATTGGACTAGACTGGCATAAATGCAACAACGGAAACGCTAGATCCAACCCCTGATATATAATCCCGTCGAACAAAGAACACATATACCCTTCAGAGTTATATCTGCAATAGCGGGGTATCTTAACTCTCAGTATCTATGTGCTTCTACTATAGGCTGATGTTCTCTGAAACAGCCTATTACCTATAACATATGGTTGCTTAGTTATGGTACACAAGGAAAAGATAGTTAACTTAATTAAATCACAAGAGTGATCTAATGCAAACAAGAAGAAGGTTTACTTAACGTTACGTTAATCAATAATATCTGTCACTCCTTTATGAAAGAAAGTGTTGTAAAGTCCCCAAGCACCGAACAAGGAATCTTCTGAATAATGTCGGATGCTACTAAGAAGAACGTATCGGAAATGGAACCACAAAATAGCAGGAGGCAGGACAATGCACGTGTAGGCTAAATACACAAAAAGGCTGGACCTATAATGTTATTGGACACAAGAATATCATAAGCGGTGCAACAGTAATAATGCTCGCCACGAAAAAGTAGTACTCCTATTAACAAAACCGGTCTATGCTGGTTGTGTCTCTCTACAGCAACCTAGACCTCAAAATGCTTGTGTAGAAATAATGGGTATGCCTAAAAGAGTATATGATCTAATCCAGCTAATGTCTACCCGGGTTAATAAAGTCTAGCTGGGATGTGCAAAGGTACAGAATTCTGGTGGAGCAAGGCAGCTCCTAGCCTAGTGTGGACCTTGGGTCTGTGCGGCCTGATTATGTTAATATGAAGGGGTGCTCTCTTGAGGATTCTCGATCACAAGTATCGAGTATCCTCCTGGCGACCCTCAAAAGTAAAAGCAAATAGAGTTAGAACAGTGTTGGGTGGATTAGGCAAGCAGCCCTCACGCACTACACAGTCTAAACTCCAAGGTACACAGACAAAAGATCCACCCAGGTAACCCACAGAATCCGTAGTGTCGTGCAGCTCAAAAGTAGCCTACACACAGGGAAAATACCAACAGCAAGGTACCTGATCCCTAGTCTAGCATTATTTAACCCTGTAGAAACATTAGTGATTGATGGAGACAGTCCGAGCAATACAATCTCCCAAAAAGACAATGACTATCTTCAACCTTAGCCTAGTACATAAGAAATGTGAGATCCAGCATATAATACAGTCTGGCCACCAATTCAAGGTGTGGATGCAGGGAACCAGAGGGGGATTGATATTAATAAAAGGTGAGGAAGTAGTGGAAATGATAGAGGCGGTAGAAGAGAAAGATTCTAAGATAAGAGTGTGGAACAGTTCCAGGGAGATGCTTAGAGTATGCTGTCTGGGACGGATCTGACCAGGATATTTCCAGAGACCGCATGGGTGGAGTCCCAGTTCGCAGGAATGGCACGAGGGCGCGCGACAGTCGCCCAGTAAGCAGCCGCCTAGTAGGCCGTGTTAGGCAGGAGGCAACGAATCCCGCGAGGCCTATGTAAGGGGGGCCGGCCACGCGCCACACTCCCCACCAAGTCACACCACCTGGTCTCTCTCTCTCTCTCTCTCCCGCTCGCCTTCCCATCATTCAATTACTTAACACAATACTTTCAATTGACTAAATAAAATAGAAAGGATTGTGACAGACGAAAACAAAGAACAGTTCTGAACTGTCTGCAACACAAGCTTTCTCGAGAAGGAAAGTACACAATGATAGGTAGACTGTAGCTACATTCTCTGCCCTGGCGAGTCCTAGCGAGTAAGCCATGCGGTTCTGGGGGAAGCGGTGAGCGTCACACTTCCAATAAGTGTAAACTGTCCAAAGTGCAATAACCAGGGTTCCAAATACAGCTGACGAGGACAGCTGGTTTTGAAATGCACATACACTTGTTTTACATGGAAAAATTCGAAACAAAAATCCACCAGCTGTTGACCAAGATGAGTGGTGATCGAGCCTCCAGCGGCCAGCCAGGCAGCCCAGTACCTCCTCTGTTCATTAAGGTTAGTTGGTTGGTTGGGACAACATAAAGGAGCCAGACCACAGCTAGCTCGGGAATCTTAATGGGTCATCGCAAAGTAACATAAAGTAAAAGATTTTTTCGCATAGGATTAAACTGGCATGCAAGGGCTAGTTGGTTATACTGATGTTTTGGACCGACAGTTAGCCCATCGATCTTTTTAGGCCTAATAGGTCCGGTAAAGCATAGGCTATACATCATTGCTATATATGTCATTAAGAGCTGAAATGTATTATAAGGGAGAACAAAAATAAAATAAAATACATAGGCCTACTGTAAAACAATAAGTTTTTCAGCCAGTACCCAACCAGCGGGGGTGTGGGGGCAGCAGCCCCCACCAATAATACTAGGTTAGGTTAGGTAAGGTTGTTAGGTTAGGCTAATGTTAACCCCATTCTTACTAGGTTAGGTTAGGTAAGGTTGTTAGGTTAGGCTAATGTTAACCCCATTCTTACTAGGTTAGGTTAGGTAAGGTTGTTAGGTTAGGCTAATGTTAACCCCATTCTTACTTTGTTAGGTTAGGCTAATGTTAACCTTATGAAAACCCAAACAAAGATTTTATTAGGGTTACTGTCACACTGTGTAATTTTAACATGAACATTAGTAAAATCCGAGCCAAGTTTCGTCAAAACTTGGCTCGTGTTTTCTAAATGTCGGGTTATATGGGTATGGAAATTTACAAAACCCGAGCCAACATGTTAATAAGGTTACTGTGTTATTTTCATTTTTAAATTAGTTAAATCCGAGCCAAGTTTCGTCAAAACTTGGCTCGGGTTTTCAAAAAGTCGGGTTTTATGGGTCTGGAAATCGACAAAACCCGAGCCAATAATTTACCAAGGTTACCGGTACTGTGTTTTTTTTTCATTTTTACATTTGTTAAATCCGAGCCAAGTTTCGTCAAAACTTGGCTCGGGTTTTCAAAAAGTCGGGTTTTATGGGTCTGGAAATTGACAAAACCCGAGCCAATATTTTTACCAAGGTTACTGGGTTTTTTTTTTCATTTATACATTTGTTAAATCCGAGCCAAGTTTCGTCAAAACTTGGCTCGGGTTTTCAAAAAATCGGGTTTTATGGGTCTGGAAATTGAACAAACCCGAGCCAAATTTGGGTTACAAATGTGTATTATCGTGTTCTATAGTGTTCTATACGCTTTTTACCCCTCAATTTCCCTGATCTTCATAGCCCTCCCCACTATCGGGGGGTGTGTCTTTAGATTGATGGATAATGGGTAAATGCTTAATTCCCATTCAATTTCATCACTAGATACGACTAAAACACCAAAAACAAAATCAAAATACCAAAAAAAATACCTGAAAAACACATTGTTGCGTCTCCTGTATATTAACCAAAATTAGAGTCAAACTGGAGAATGCTGTATCCAAAAGTGTACCAGTAAGGGCATATAAGGATAAAACAAAATTGAGGAAAAGAACGAACCCAGAATTGCCAATGAAAAGAAAGCTTTGGACATTGATTAGAAGAAAGAAACGAGTGTGGGAAAGACTAAAATTGTTAAAAAAGAACAGGAGGTCTAGTACAGTATAGAAGCCAAAGAAGTGGATCTGGAATGCAGACAAATAAACAATAAAACAAGGTGGGAGACAAGGAGGGGGGTGAAGGAGAGGGAGAGAGAGATTGCTAGAAATGTGAATGATAATCCAAAAATATTCTGGAAGTACATTCAGGAAAAGTTAACAAGAAGAGTAGGGATCCCAGAGCTGGTAGTGGGGTTGGATGATGGGAGTAGAGCAGAGACTGATCAGGAGAAAGCAGAGGTGCTGGGGAAATACTTTGGGGGGGTACTAACAGTGGAGTCAGATGATGCAGTGCCTACTATTCCCATCAAACAGGCACCGGCACTAGAACTAATAGAGTTTTCCCATGCTAGAATAAGAAGGGCTATAGAAAAAATGAACAGAAGTAAGTCCCCAGGACCGGATGGGATACACCCAAGAATCATAAAGGAAGGAGGTGAGATGTTAGTAGAGCCATTGAAAATGTTATTTGAGGTATCGTTTAATACAGGACAAATCCCGATGGACTGGAGAGAGGCGAACATAACAGCTATATTTAAGAAGGGAAAGAGAAATGACCCAGGAAATTATAGACCAGACAGTTTGACAAGTGTTGTGTGTAAACTAATGGAAACGGTAATTAGAGAAGGAATAATGGAGCATATGAAATCAAACCAACTTTTCAGTGGGAGACAGTTCGGATTCTTGCCGGGGAAGTCGACGGTACTACAGCTAATTAAGGTGGTAGATGATTGGATGCAAATTCTAGAGGATGGTGATGTAATAGACGTGGTATATTGCGATTTTATGAAGGCCTTCGATAAGGTCCCACATAAAAGGTTAATAGAGAAAGTTAGAAGCTATAATATAGGCTAGGGGAGAAATGTGTGAAATGGATAGAAGCCTTCCTGAAAGATCGGAGACAGAGGGTACTGGTGAATGGAATAGGCTCGGGGTGGAGGGAAATTACAAGTGGGGTACCTCAGGGATCTGTGTTGGGACCACTACTGTTTGTTATATTTATCAATGACTTACCTGAAGTTATAACTAATGGAAGTGAGGTATACCTGTATGCGGATGACACTAAGCTGTATAGAAGAGTGAGGAGTAAGGAAGATGTGGGTTTGCTTCAAGGAGATGTGGAGGGCATGAAGGGATGGTCTGAGCATTGGTTAATGCCTTTTCATCCAAAAAATGCAAGTACATGCGGATTGGGACAAGCAAGATAGACAAGGTAGGATACAGTATGTATGAAGCGATGGAGGAAGTGAATACAGAAAAGGATATAGGAGTAGTGATAGACAATAAATTAAATTTCTCAGAACATTTAGCGGAAAAGATAAACAAAGCCAATATAATTGTAGGGCTGATAAGGACATTTGTGTCACTTGACGAAGAAATCTTCAGGAATCTCTATACACCTGGAATATGCGAACCAGGTGTGGGCTCCATATATGGTAAAGGATATAGAAGCAGTGCAGAGAAGAGCTAGCAAGCTAGTACCAACGTTGAAGAACGTGGGCTATGAGCAGAGGTTGAGGACACTGGGGCTTCCGACACTGGCATATAGGAGAAAGAGAGGGGATATGATAGAGACTTTTAAGATAGTGTCAGGAAAGTATGATGAGGATGTGTGTGAAGGTATCTTCTTGATGCGGGAGGGAACAAGAACGAGAGGACACTCTAAGAAAATTTACAAAGAAAGAAATAGGCTTGAGAATGCAAAGAACTCATTTTGTGATAGAGTGGTAAATGAGTGGAACGCACTGCCCCAGTATGTAGTCGATTCCGAATCAATAAGGGAGTTTGAAAGTAATCTTGATAAAGCATGGGGAAGACAAGATTTGAAGTTTGATTATAAAGCAAAAATACAGAATAGTAAAAATGTTGCGTCTGCTACCGCCGCCGCCAACACCGTGAACGACCGCAGCAGTGCAAGTACTGGTACTGAGCTGGATACACAGGCCTAGTTTGCCTTTTTCCAGAGGATCTGGAAAGTAAGAAACTGTAAGTAAAAACAAAAAACTCAGGATGGATGTAGATTCCGGGCGTACGGTCGTCATTGTTTATTCAATTCAATTCAAAACATGGGGCGATCGCCGCGGTTAACTTCGCGTCTATTTTGACGGCGATTTTTTTTTCGGTTATTTGCCCCCTGCTGGCAATACATATGATAATGACAATATGTCATGAGGGGGGCCTCTCAACATGATATTGTATCCAATGGCATTCAAAATAGACGGGAAGATGATTAGATTGCAAGCGTTCGCCGCCGTCATGTTTACATTTGTCGATCCCCGTTGTTAAGTTCGCGTCTACAGTATTTTGACGGCGATTTTTTTTCTCGGTTATCTGCCCCATATATATGATGATGACAAAATGTATGAGGGGGGGCGAAGCCCCCCTCCCCCCTCAACATATTATTGTAGGCTATCCAAAGTAGGGGTGCACCGGATAGTAGATTTTGCTATCCGGCCGGATATCACAAAAATTATCCGGCCGGATACCGGATAATAACAAAATTTGATTTAGACAAAAAATAACTGGCTACCATACCTTAGTGATTGCTTACCTTAGTGATAGTTTAAGAGGCAGAGGAGTCAATGCTCATAAAGGTTGCCTCATCTCAATCTTTCAGTCTCATACCGGTCATAATTATTTTTAAAAACGTTTACACTTCTGACTCGTAACTACTTCCTTCCACACATCATCCTGGGTGGTGACTTCAACGCCAAGACGTCGGCCTGGTTTGTCGACAACCCCGACACAGACAGAGGGCTGGTACTACAAAACCAAACAGATAACCTCATCATCCTTAACGACATCCATCAACATACCCATATTCCTCACCAAGCCCTCTATAACCCATCATCTCCAGACATCACCTTTTGCTCCCCAGAACTCGCCCCCACAACATCCTGGAGGGTGGTCAGAACCTTAGGCTCTGACCACCTCCCGATCATTATCACCACCAAAACCAGACTCACCCCAGCTAGCCACAAACACACATACACCAATTATAAAAGAGCTAACTGGGAAGCATTCACAAATGAGACAGAACAACACTTCACAACTCTACACAGTACACCCATCACTTAACATCAACAATGCTGTACACATACTCAATAAAACTATCCAAAACGCTGACAAGAAACACATTCCAAGAGGTAACAGAAAAAGACACAGCCCCAACTTCACACCAGAAATTCAAAACCTCATCAGACAACGAGACATACTGAAACACTCCCCAGCACCCCACACACAAGACATCACACAACAAATTCAAGCACTCAACACCCAAACTAACAACAAAATACAAGAACAACAAAAACTAAATTGGAATAACTTCCTACAAACACTTGATCACAAAACAAACTCCAAAAAACTCTACAAAACACTAAACAGCATCACACTTTCCAACAGCAACACAACACAATCACATGCTGCAATCACAACAACAGACTCTACTCCTTCATGTAAACAACAAGCAAACACTCTCATCAATCACTTCTCACATGTCAGCCACCTAAAACCTCACAAAGACGACCGACGTGTCATCCGACGTAAGAGACAATTCCCCACACCCTTCACGAATCACCAGACAAAGCATATCATCAACAATCTCAAGCACTCTCACCCGCCTGTGGCCTAGACAACATAAGCAACATACACCTCAGACACCTGGGACCACAAGGCATACAAGCACTCACTAACATATCAAACTACAGCTATTCACACAACACAATACCAGACATTTGGAAGCATGGTATCATCATCACATTCCCCAAACCCAACAAAGACCCCACGCTACCCTCCTCGCACCGCCCCATCACACTCCTTTGCTCCCCCTCCAAAGTCATGGAACGCCTAGTATTACAACTAATTACACCCGACCTACCCCTAGCTCCAACACAACATGGCTTTAGGCCACTGCACTCCACAAACACTCTTCTCACAGACCTTACACAAAGAGCTTTTGACGGCATCAACTCCGCTAGACCACCACACAGATCACTATTAGCCACACTCGACATTAGTAAAGCCTTCGATGCCATCCCCCACCACAACCTAACAAACAAAATCTACAACACAAACATGCACAACAACACAAAAAGGTGGCTGGCCAACTTCCTAGCAGGCAGATGTGCACACGTATCTTTTGCCGGTCAGTCATCTAAAATTAGAAACTTTCCAAACGGAGTCCCACAAGGATCCGTCCTATCGCCCGCACTCTTCAATCTGTACATGCACGATATAACTACACCCAATACGCCCCAAATAAACTTAGCTTCCTATCCAGATGACATAACACTCACATGCAACCCTATCTCAACACACTACATGGCTGGTGCACTACAAACAGACTTAATCTAGCCCCAGCCAAATCCACCACAACCCTGCTCACAAGCTGGACAGGAGAACACGAATACATCCCTCAACTCACCATAAACAACACACCCCTAACACATACACACACACCCAAAATCCTAGGAGTAACATATGATACTCATATGACATTCAAACAGCACACCACAAACATTAAAAAGAAACTGACACCCAGACTTAACGCCCTCAGGTCACTTGCTCACACAAAATTTGGACACAACAAAGAAACTACCACCACAGTATATAAACAATACATAAGATCAGTGATGGAATATGCAAGCCCAGCCTGGACTTCTAACCTAGCTGAAACACATCATAAGACCTTACAGACTATTCAAAACAAAGCCCTGAAGATCATTACAGGCTGCACCCACAGATCACCTACATCAAGAAACCAAAATCCTCAAAGTCAAAGACCATCTGGACATGAGAGGCACTCAATTCCTGGCAGCAGCCTCCACGAACCAAGACCACCCACTAAACTACATGGCAACACACCCACAGACACCAAGAAATATCAAAACAACACCCAGCACACGGTATCACACACAATAATTGTCCTCTCTCCCTCCCTGCCCACCCCGAACCAACTTCCAGAAGCACATCCATACTCATATCTCATGCCGATCCATCCACTCACTCACAGACAACACGCAGCTGCATGCACGACCTCCCGAAATCCATCCTTCCGAATCCTCCCTTCCTCACGAGGACAGAGTCCACCTGGCCAGGCTGAGATGCGGACACCATCCAGCTCTCCTGAGCTATCAGAAGAGACTGGATGACTCCGTTGTCGACGCCTGCCCGGGATGTAACACAGCACCCCATACCATTAAACACATCATAGAAGACTGCATTTCACACAACCACTTACGCCAACAACACAATCTACACTCAATGAGAGCTCTGTGGGAAAGCCCGATCGTGGCCATGGCCTTCCTCAGGGACTCGGGGCTGTTCGGCCAGGCAGCTTAGGGAACAACAACAACAACAACTTCCTCTGGGAGACTATTTCAGTTGTTTACAATCCTAGCACTAAAAAAGTTGTTCTTCGTGGTTCTGTGCCTGACCTTGGCCAGCTTCAGGCTGTGTCCTCGGGTGTTTGGTTGGTTTTCTCTTGATGCAAGTGTCAAAGAGTGCCCGTCCTTGACTGCGTCTATGCTATGAATTATCTTGTAGGTCTGGATCATGTCTCCCCGTTTCCTTCTCTGCTCCAGTGTCGTTAGTACAAGACGCTCCAGTCGCAACTCATATGGCATTTCGGACAACTCGGGGACCAGTTTAGTGGCTCTCCGCTGTATTTACCTAATTGTAGTTTACAGGAGTTGAGCTAAGCTCGTGTTGTCCCGTCTCTCAGTCTACTTTTTATCCAATTTTTTCTTGAAAATATGGATGTTCCTTGCCCCTACCACTTCCTCCTCCAGCCCATTCCATTTGTCAATACATCTATAGGGGAAGCTAAACTTCCTGATATCGTTCTTGCAGGTAGGTCTTTTTACTTTGTAGCTGTGGCCTCTAGTTATTCCTGTATCCATAATTAACATATCCTCCCTATCCAGCCTCTCCAGCCCCCGGGTGCATTTGTACATCATTATCATGTCTCCTCTCTCTCTCCTCTCTTTTAAACTTGGTAGATTTAATTTGTCTGGCCCGCTGCGCTCCCGGCCATTTGCACTCGATTTTAACCCTTTAAAAGCCATAATAATGCTCCTAACTTGCTGCAAATTGGTGCACGACTTAAGTCGAGCGCCGCTCTTTAAGGGTTAAGGAAACCATACTGGCGATCTGAGTGAAGATAATGGGAAGACAAATGCTTAAGAAATTTTAAATTTAGAATAGTTTCAAAAACTTTTAGAGATGCAAGAAATGAGAGCAATTGGACAATAGATTAAGGTTTGAGACCGGTCACCCTTTTTTTGGAGAGGTTGAATGAGGGCAAACTTCCAGCAAGAAGGGAAGATGTAAGAGAAAAGACAGAGATGAAATAGTTTACCTAGGCAGGGAGGCAGCATGGAAGCATTTTTTTTTATTACAACAGGGCTAACATCATATGGTCCGTACGCTCAAGTATGTTAGAAATATATACGAGTATAACAGTACTGTACTAACAGGTAGGGTAATTATTTAACAAAGTTGAGTAAATAATCTAACTGCCCAAGTAAGGACCTAGTGCAGCAAAGTTGCAAACTGAATATGTTCCCTTGAGGTTCAATAAAGAAAACTGTTTGTACCGTTTTGGCTGTTGTATCATCTGACAGTTCAGTAACAACAGTAGTCAGAACAGTAGTGCTCACTGGTGGTCATATATTCAAGGTTGTGTCTGCTAAATCAGACTTAATTACTCAGATTTATACATAGTACAAGTTTCATTGAAGTCTATCTATTGCCCGACGCCGTGATCCTCGAAGGAGTGGCCACGAACGAACCGCCCCCATGCACCTCTGTCCCCAGTCAGTCGACGCCCCTCCCCCCAACCAGCACGGCCTTCGTTCATATACTTCCTCACTCCATCCTTCCACCTCTCTTTCGGTCTACCTCTCCCTCTCTGTCCCTCCACCTCGCTCTCGTACACCCTCTTAGTCATTCTCTCGCTTTCCATACGTTTCATATGGCCGAACCATCTCAAGTTGTTCCTGTTCACACTTTCCAGCACATCTACCTCCACACCACACATCCTTCTTATTTCCTCATTAGTCTGTCTATCCCTCCATGTAATTCCGCACGCACTTCTTAAGTATAATTCATTTCCACTGCTCTCACTCTTGGTCTGAGTCTCTCAACCAACGTCCATGCTTCGCTTCCGTAAGTCGGTGTCAGGATTGCCACACTGTCATGCAAAGACTTCTTCACTTCCATACTGACCACCTTATTTCTTGTTACTGCTTTCAGCGTTCCTACAACCCTCTTCCCCTGTTGTACCCTCTCCCGCACTTCTTCATCCATAGTCCCATATTTACTCAACACACTGCCCAGATACTTAAAAGAGTTGACGATCTCCATAGCCTGACCGTTCAGCTTCACCTCACACTCTGTGACTTCACCCCTTCCGAAGACCATAACCTTGCTCTTCCCTGCATTTCCCTTCAAATTCCATTTTTCGCACACTGTTCCAAACTCATTTAAGTGATTTGTTTCTATTGTTATTATCCGGCTTATCCGGCCGGATAAGATAAATATCCGTCCGGATACCGGATATGTTATCCGGTGCACCCCTAATCCGAAGGCAGTCAAAATAGACGGGAACATGATGGCAACCGTCCGACGCCGCTCCGCGAAGTGTAAACAAGGCTGGCGGTACGCCCAAACTCTACATTCTACCCTTACTCTTTAACAATACACAAATCAACCCATCATCTTCTCTCATTATTCTTGGTGTATCTTTTTTCATCCCAAAAATTAGGTGTGCTCAACCGTCTCCATGGGTTTTTCACCCCCCACACAGCTTCTTACCTTTGGATGTGTTCGCCGCTCCTCTAGCGGCACCAAGGAGCGCGACGCCCCTCGTTATGGGTGGTGATTTGGTGCAGTAGACTGTTTGAAGCGACAGCTCGCTCCCTTGCGAGGATGGGCTCGTCTGGCACTTTTTGCAGTTCGACATCTAGGGCTCTCTTGAAGTTGTCTAACGAGATGTCTCTTACTCGCCGTGGGAGTTTGTTGAAGAGACGTGGGCCTCTGTGTGATAACCAGCCCTCTCGCAGAGAGCCCATAGCACCCCTGTAATTCATCCGGGAGATTTCGCATTCCCAGCCTCTCCTATCACTGAATTTCATGACTATCGGAGTATGTAGCTTTGGTAATAATAATAATAATAATAAGCATGTTACTTATTTCTCATAAGCGCCAATTTTTCCGAAGAATTCACTAGCGCTCGAAAAGAGAAAGAAAAAAGAACAAAAATCATTGCATCAAAAGAAGGCTGATATACAACACACATTTAACAATCAACTAACAATGGTACTAAACCCTCTGCGATTTTCCATGTGTATATTATTAGATAACGTTCTCTTCTACGTTCCAGTGAGTACAGATTCAGTGCTCTTAAACGCTCCCAATAGTGTAGATGTTTTATCGAACTTATATGCGAAGTGAAATTTCTTTGTACACTCTCTATGTCATTTATTTCACCTGCTTTGTATGGGGATGTTAATACGCTACAGTATTCAAGCCGCGGTAGCACTAGAGATTTGAAGAGCGTTATCATAGGCAATTCACCGCATGTTTTAAAAGTACGCAGAATCCAACCCGTTAGACGTTTCGCAGCCGCCACTTTGACCTGGTTATGTACTTTGAAACCCATATTTTCAGACATTAATACCCCAAGGTCTTTCACACTGTCTTTCCGTTCTATTATGTGGTTAGATTCTGTTAAGTAATTTGTAATTTCTTTAACACCATTATTATCTCCGTACCGTATTAATTGGAATTTTTCCTCATTGAATTGCATGTTGTTTTCCCTGGTCCACTGGAACACTACATTCATGTCTTCCTGCAGTCGGCCCGTGTCCTCTTGTGTGTTTACTATCTTACTTAATTTTGTGTCATCAGCAAAAGACGACACCGTACTGTGTCTGGTGTTGGTATCTATGTCGCAAATTAGTATGAGGAACAGAAGGGGCGCTAGCACTGTTCCTTGGGGCACTGAGCTTTTGACATCCGAAGGCTCAGAAGTGACTTGGTTTACTGCTACCGATTGTTTTCGGTTTACGAGGAAATTGTATATCCACCGTCCGATTTTCCCAGTTATACCTTTTGCTTTCAGTTTGTGGGCTATTATACCATGGTCACATTTATCAAATGCCTTAGCAGAATCAGTGTAAATGACATCCACGTTTTTCTTTTCTTCTAGCGCTTTAAGAATTTTGTCATAGTGTTCCAAAAGTTGTGAGAGACATGATCTTCCCGCTCTAAACCCATGTTGACCGGTGTTGTGTAGTTCATTTGCCTCCATGAATGTTGAAATTTTGCTTCGCAGGACTCGCTCGAAAACTTTAATGATGTGAGAGGTTAGAGCTACCGGGCGGTAGTTTTTTGGTAGTGCTTTACTCCCTCCTTTATGCAGTGGGGCAATTATTGCGTTTTTCAAGCTATCTGGTATGTCACCAGTGTCTAGACTCCTTCTCCACATTATAGCCAGGGGTTTTGAGAGGTTTTCCTTACATTTTTTCATTAGGATCGAATTCCATGAGTCCGGGCCTGGTGCCGAGTGGGATGGCATGTTGGAAATGGCCTCTTCTATGTCTTTTGGACCGAAATCAATATCCAGCATCTGATGGGTTTCCGTGGGGGAGGTTTCCATGAAAAATATATTTTGGTCTCTGATGACTTTTGTTTCATCAGGCTCACTGAATGCCATTTCATACTGCCTGCTTAAGAGTTCGCTCATTTCCTTTTTGTCCCCTGTGAAAGAGCCGTCCCCTTTGCTCAGTGGGCCGATGTTTGATGTTGTTTTAGCCTTTTGTTTGGCGTATGAAAAGAAGTATTTGGAATTTTCCTTTATACCTGCAATAGCTTTCCTCTCCTCTTCCATATGTTGTAGTTCATATGATATTCTTAGCCTTTGTTCAATTTCCACAATTTCTCTATCTATTTCGACCTTTTGCCTATCCTGTAGATTTTGATGTGTGCGTCTTTGTGTGAGTAATTTTCTTCTTCTGTACAGCCTCCTCCTTTCCCGATCTTGTTTGCTTCTTCGTTTTGTTTGTCTTGCAGGTATATGGTGGCTACAGATTTGGGTCATGGTTTCTGTTATTAAGACTAGACATTCTGCTGGTGTCAGGTTATCCATTAAATCTTCCCAGTCTATTTCCTCCATTTCTTGATTTACCTCTTCCCACCTAATGTTTTTGTTATTGAAGTTAAATTTCTTGCTCTGTATAGGGGCACAGTGCGTCCATGTATCTAGTATTGTTCGTATGTGTGAGGAGGTTCTACCCATACCGCACTTCTCGAAAGAGTAAAGTCAAAAGCATTTCGCCTCATCAACTCGCTTCCTTTTACTAGTTCCCTACAATCTTTTTCTACACGCCACAATGTTGCATATCTGTCACTCTTCAACCGCTATTACAACAGTGTTCTTCAGAGCTCTCTCAGTGCATACCCCCTCCCTTACGGCGAATGCAAGGCACCCGCCTTTCAACACAGTCCCACTCTTATTCTGTCCAACTCTCCAACCCAAGAATTAGCAAATGTTCTGTCCTTCTAGGCTACTCAACAAGTGAACTCTGGAATTCAATCAATCTTTCCTTCATCCTATGACTTAAACTGCTTAAACTTTGTGTGTCCAGGCATGTTGACCCCAATGTCCCTTGAATTTGGCTCTCTGTCGCTCTTTTTGCTATGTGGGGAGACTCATTACAGGCCTTTTGTTTCCTTCACACACATAGACAATATATACCCTGTATAAAAATCTTTGTTTAACCCTTTCAATCAGATGATTCAAAGTTTGTGTTATTCTAGCTACCTCCAGATGATTTTATTCAGGTCTAAGGACCTTTTTAAAATTACAGTACAGTTGTTGTTCCCCAAGCTGCCTGGCCGAACAGCCCCAAGGCCCCGAGCAAGGCCAAGGCCATAACCGAGCGCCCCAACAGAACCCTCCCTGCCGACCACAATAAAGCCTGGGTGACCGAAGCCACTCCATGGCGGGGAGCTGAGGAGGGTGTGGAAACGCCCGGGAAACCAAAGCCCCACCCAGGGCCCTGTGCCCCTCAGCAATTATGAAGAGAAAGTTGAGGGGCAAAGGAAAAATGTGACGCTTTGGCTTCCAATCTTGGTAGATTGGGAGGTCAATCCACGGAAGAGACGCCGTCACTTGAGATCTAGAAAATATATAAGTAAAAGGAACAGTTAGAGTAATCTATGGGTATGGCAGAGATTGCTCAGTTCTGACACTGATAGACCAGCCCATCACCACATGTACAGTACAGTACTGTATGATACATACGATACATTCAGTATATTGGAACAAATTATCGACCCCTTGTCACTTTTAACACATTCCTAGTCATTAATGCAATCCTCACATGGTCAATATTCAATGGAGGAAACTTCCTTTAATGTTAACCAGGTGAAGAATACATATTATTTTTATCATCGTTCTTAACCCATTGAGCACCAGCTGATTTATAATAAATGTACAACATGGGACCAGCAGGTTGTTGTTTTTTTTTTTTTTTTTTTTTTTTTTTTTTTTTTTAAATCATGGGATGGGTTAGTAATGAAGGAAAAACCACAAAAAACCCCGCTCACCTAGGTCATTTAGGGGTCCTGCGGGGCGGCGGAAAGTCACAATTAACATAGGGAAATGGGTAGGCAAAATACTGGAAAATCACTTCCACGCTCGCCCACACGCACGCGGCTGACTTGGAGGGTTTCTAACCATCGGTATTGTTGTGTGGGATACTAAAGCAGTTACCATGCAATTCTGAACCCTCTAGGTGCCATAGGACGAGTAATTAATGCGAACGCAACCATTGCGTCGCTGAGGTTTAGCGTTACATACATAGGCGACGCATACCTTACCTTTTGATACCTTTTCATGTGTTCGCTGCTCTTCTAGCGGCACCAAGGAGCGCGACGCCCCTCGTTATGGGTGGTGATTTGGTGCAGTAGACTGTTTGAAGCGACAGCTCGCTCCCTTGCGAGGATGGGCTCGTCTGGCACTTTTTGCAGTTCGACATCTAGGGCTCTCTTGAAGTTGTCTAACGAGATGTCCCTCATGTCTCTTACTCGCCGTGGGAGTTTGTTGAAGAGACGTGGGCCTCTGTGTGATAACCAGCCCTCTCGCAGAGAGCCCATAGCACCCCTGTTATTCATCCGGGGGATTTCGCATTCCCAGCCTCTCCTATCACTGAATTTCATGACTATCGGAGTATGTAGGTTTGGTACTAAACCCTCTGCGATTTTCCACGTGTATATTATTAGGTAACGTTCTCTTCTACGTTCCAGTGAGTACAGATTCAGTGCTCTTAAACGCTCCCAATAGTGTAGATGTTTTATCGAACTTATATGCGAAGTGAAATTTCTTTGTACACTCTGTACGTCATTTATTTCACCTGCTTTGTATGGGGATGTTAATACGCTACAGTATTCAAGCCGCGGTAGCACTAGAGATTTGAAGAGCGTTATCATAGGCAATTCACCGCGTGTTTTAAAAGTACGCAGAATCCAACCCGTTAAACGTTTCGCAGCCGCCACTTTGACCTGGTTATGTACTTTGAAACCCATATTTTCAGACATTAATACCCCAAGGTCTTTCACACTGTCTTTCCGTTCTATTATGTGGTTAGATTCTGTTAAGTAATTTGTAATTTCTTTAACACCATTATTATCTCCGTACCGTATTAATTGGAATTTTTCCTCATTGAATTGCATGTTGTTTTCCCTGGTCCACTGGAACACTACATTCATGTCTTCCTGCAGTCGGCCCGTGTCCTCTTGTGTGTTTACTATCTTACTTAATTTTGTGTCATCAGCAAAAGACGACACCGTACTGTGTCTGGTGTTGGTATCTATGTCGCAAATTAGTATGAGGAACAGAAGGGGCGCTAGCACTGTTCCTTGGGGCACTGAGCTTTTGACATCCGAAGGCTCAGAAGTGACTTGGTTTACTGCTACCGATTGTTTTCGGTTTACGAGGAAATTGTATATCCACCGTCCGATTTTCCCAGTTATACCTTTTGCTTTCAGTTTGTGGGCTATTATACAAATGGTCACATTTATCAAATGCCTTAGCAAAATCGGTGTAAATGACATCCACGTTTTTCTTTTCTTCTAGCGCTTTAAGAATTTTGTCATAGTGTTCCAAAAGTTGTGAGAGACATGATCTTCCCGCTCTGAACCCATGTTGACCGGTGTTGTGTAGTTCATTTGTCTCCATGAATGTTGACATTTTGCTTCGCAGGACTCGCTCGAAAACTTTAATGATGTGAGAGGTTAGAGCTACCGGGCGGTAGTTTTTTGGTAGTGCTTTACTCCCTCCTTTATGCAGTGGGGCAATTATTGCGTTTTTCAAGCTATCTGGTATGTCACCAGTGTCTAGACTCCTTCTCCACATTATAGCCAGGGGTTTTGAGAGGTTTTCCTTACATTTTTTCATTAGGATCGAATTCCATGAGTCCGGGCCTGGTGCCGAGTGGGATGGCATGTTGGAAATGGCCTCTTCTATGTCTTTTGGACCGAAATCAATATCCAGCATCTGAGGGGTTTCCGTGGGGGAGGTTTCCATGAAAAATATATTTTGGTCTCTGATGACTTTTGTTTCATCAGGCTCACTGAATGCCATTTCATACTGCCTGCTTAACCCTCCAGCCCCGGCTATGTATTATATATATATTCCTCGAAACCCGGGTGTTTTGGCCGAAAAACTTCTAGGCTAGGCTACCGTATATTCGTTAATCACTGCTTCCCGCATTCCCGCGCATCCCCAAGCGTAGCTGTGTTATTTACCTGTAGAATGGCATTAAGTAGAGCTCTCTAAGTCAACTGGTTGAGCTGTGATGATGATTTCATTGGAGATAACTTTTTTGGCCAAAACAGCCACTTTACACCACTTTTCGATACTTAACAACAACATACAGCCACACACGAACAAGCGACGCTCTCCTTCTTGTGGCCGGAGATGCGGGGCGTCGGTCCAGCCGGCTGTTGTTTACATGCGTCGGACCGACGCCTCGCACACGAAGCTCACAGGCTTTCAACCACTGGGCGTTCAAGAGGCCTTCCGGGCAGCTGTTATATGCTTTTTTATGGGCGTTCAAGAGGCCTTCCGTGGTGAGAGGGTTAAGAGTTCGCTCATTTCGCATAACTTGCGTCGCTGGTACTCTAGGAGTTAACACCAATAACTCCCTAAATAAAATTAATGAAAGCATTTTATTCTCCCAGGATATCACATACTGTACATTACATTAGCAGAGGACCCACTTAATATTTATCTCAATAAAACCTTTGATTACAAGAGGTCATTCTTAGGTTGAATACAAATATTTAGGGAGAGCAAATATGGTACAGTAACAGTACATTTTAAAAAGTGTTTAATTTGAAAGGGATATATTTACGGACTGTATCTAACTTTTACATTGATTGTTTCAGAGTGGTGGAGGTGGTGGTGGGGGTGGGGGACAGCCTAATTACAGTGCCCCCCCCATGGGGTTCAGGATGCCTCCCCCTGGTCCAGGTGGTATGCCCCCTCGCCTGCCCCCTCCGAGCTTCATGCCCCCCGGTGGTCCCCCTGGCATGCCTCCCACAGCCTTCAATGTCCCACCACCGGGTTTTTTAAATTCCTTCGGTACACCGGGTGGACCAGGTAGGGAAAGAAATAGAGATTACAGTACTGTATAATTATATAGAAATTATAAAACACATTCAAGGTTAAAGCTGAAATAGTAGAAGTTTTGTTATTGCTTAATGTTATCAACAAGTTGCCCACTGTATCTTAAATATAAATGTACTATTTTGTACATTCATTAGCAACACTGTCATTAACACTAAAAAGGGTATTTCCAGTAATGGGTTTCATGTCTCTTGTACTGTAATATTACAGCCCCCCCCCCCAGTGCTGTATTTACATGTTACGGGGCCCTGAGTACGATTTATGTGGGGCCCCTGAAAAGGGGGTGGGTGCCGAACAAAGCAAACCTTTGCAGCACCTTTAAGGGCATTTTGAGGCCTATGGAGGGAGTGGAGTGTTTTTTAATCCCTGTAATTTATATAAGTACAGTACAGCTCGGTCCCGCATAGTGCGAGAAATTGGTCGATACAGTACGTCACATTCTGTTAATTCGCACTATGTGAACAACGTATCTTATGGGGAAAAACGTAATTGGTCGATCGGTCCTCCATATAGCACACATATCTTTCCCTATATCATTATTTATACTGACACAAACATACCAAGAACAAATGTTGATGATAAATATAGCATATCAATGGTAAATTAGACCTTTCCTTACCTTAGATTCTACACTTGATATGATCACAAATGCGAGATAGCGTCACACAGTACGGGGTAAAAAATTTATGACTGACCAGCCTCCCTCCATGCCCAAGGTGCTCAAGCACCAGTGATCCTACGAGTCAGGCCCGAGAATGCGAGATAGCGTCACACTGTCACACAGTACGCCGTACGGGTTAAAGAATGTATGACTGACCAGCCTCCCTCCATGCTCAAGCTGCTCAGACACCAGTGATGCCATGAATCAGGCGGGAAATTTATCGCACTGTACAAATTTTGGCCGCACAAATAGAAAACTCCCCGGATTTAACCCATATTGCCACCCGACTCGCAATAAAAGATCGTATTCGCATTGGTTGATAATTTTGTGTTTAATATTTTCATTGCTCGCTCTAATCGAAATTCGCACCGTTTGAACTCACTTTATACAGGACCGAGCTGTACTTTAACATAAATTGGCCATAGTGATTCTCACCCATGATCAAAGACAGATCATACATCTGTAGAATTATTTTTTGTACTATTGGCTCGTCTCACTTTAATACATTACTGTATGTCAGTAACCCCCAATATACAGTAAACCCTCTCTAGATCGGACTCTTTTTACTCGGAACTCTGCACTTCTCGGAATGGCATCTGTATGTCTGACCAGGTCCCCGTTGACCTCAGCAAATATCTGAGTTTGACGGGATTTGTGTTCGGTTTACAGTGTTATAATCTACACCAATTTACCAATTTCACACGTATATACTTAGAATAGTATTGTAGCCCCTGAACTCTAACAGCGGCGTACTCATCAATGAAGTGTAGGGAAGAAGTACCAAACCGATAACCTCATCATCCTTAACGACATCCATCAACATACCCATATTCCTCACCAAGCCCTCTATAACCCATCATCTCCAGACATCACCTTTTGCTCCCCAGAACTCGCCCCCACAACATCCTGGAGGGTGGTCAGAACCTTAGGCTCTGACCACCTCCCGATCATTATCACCACCAAAACCAGACTCACCCCAGCTAGCCACAAACACACATACACCAATTATAAAACAGCTAACTGGGAAGCATTCACAAATGAGACAGAACAATACTTCACAACTCTAAACAGTACACCCATCACTAACATCAACAATGCTGTATACATACTCAATAAAACTATCCAAAACGCTGACAAGAAACACATTCCAAGAGGTAACAGAAAAAAACCACAACCCCAACTTCACACCAGAAATTCAAAACCTCATCAGACAACGCGACATACTGAAACACTCCCCAGCACCCCACACATAAGACATCACACAACAAATTCAAGCACTCAACACCCAAACTAACAACAAAATACAAGAACAACAAAAACTAAATTGGAATAACTTCCTACAAACACTTGATCACAAAACAAACCCCAAAAAACTCTACAAAACACTAAACATCATCACACTTTCCAACAGCAACACAACACAATCACATGCTGCAATCACAACCACACTCTACTCCTTCATGTAAACAACAAGCAAACACTTTCATCAATCACTTCTCACATGTCAGCCACCTAAAACCTCACAAAGACGACCGACGTGTCATCCGGCGTAAGAGACAATTCCCCACAGACCCTGACTATACACCCTTCACCAATCACCAGACAAAGCATATCATCAACAATCTCAAGCACTCACCCGCCTGTGGCCTAGACAACATAAGCAACATACACCTCAGACACCTGGGACCACAAGGCATACAAGCACTCACTAACATATCAAACTACAGCTATTCACACAACACAATACCAGACATTTGGAAGCATGATATCATCATCACATTCCCCAAACCCAACAAAGACCCCACGCTACCCTCCTCGCACCGCCCCATAACACTCCTTTGCTCCTCCTCCAAAGTCGTGGAACACCTAGTATTACAACTAATTACACCTGATCTACCCCTAGCTCCAACACAACATGGCTTTAGGCCACTGCACTCCACAAACACTCTTCTCACAGACCTTACACAAAGAGCTTTCGACGGCATCAACTCAGCTAGACCACCACACAGATCACTATTAGCCACACTCGACATTAGTAAAGCCTTCGGTGCCATCCCCCGCCACAACCTAACAAACAAAATCTACAACACAAACATACACAACAACACAAAAAGATGGCTGGCCAACTTCCTAGCAGGCAGATGTGTACATGTACCTTTTGCTGGTCAGTCATCTAAAATCAGAAACTTTCCAAACGGAGTCCCACAAGGATCCGTCCTATCGCCCGCACTCTTCAATCTGTATATGCACGATATAACTACACCCAATACGCCCCTAATAAACTTAGCCTCCTATGCAGATGACATAACACTCACATGCACACACCATGACCCAAAAAGAGCAACAGATCTCCTTCAACCCTATCTCAACACACTACATGGCTGGTGCACTACAAACAGACTTAATCTAGCCCCAGCCAAATCCACCGCAACCCTGCTCACAAGTTGGACAGGAGAACACGAATACATCCCTCAACTCACCATAAACAACACACCCCTAACACATACACACACACCCAAAATCCTAGGAGTAACATATGATACTCATATGACATTCAAACAGCACACCACAAACATTAAAAAGAAACTGACACCCAGACTTAACGCCCTCAGGTCACTTGCTCACACAAAATTTGGACACAACAAAGAAACTACCAGCACAGTATATAAACAATACATAAGATCAGTGATGGAATACGCAAGCCCAGCCTGGGCTTCTAACCTAGCTGAAACACATCATAAGACCTTACAGACTATTCAAAACAAAGCCCTGAAGATCATTACAGGCTGCACAGCTACTGCACCCACAGATCACCTACATCAAGAAACCAAAATCCTCAAAGTCAAAGACCATGTGGACATGAGAGGCACTCAATTCCTGGCAGCAGCCTCCACGAACCAAGACCACCCACTAAACTACATGGCAACACACCCACAGACACCAAGAAATATCAAAACAACACCCAGCACACGGTATCACACACAATTAGTGTCCTCTCTCCCTCCCTGCCCACCCCGAACCAACTTCCAGAAGCACATCCGTAATCATATCTCTCACCGATCCATCCACTCACTCACAGACAACACGCAGCTGCATGCACGACCTCCCGAAATCCATCCTTCCGAATCCTCCCTTCCTCGCGAGGACAGAGTCCACCTGGCCAGGCTGAGATGCGGACACCATCCAGCTCTCCTGAGCTATCAGAAGAGACTGGATGACTCCGTTGTCGACGCCTGCCCGGGATGTAACACAGCACCCCATACCATTAAACACATCATAGAAGACTGCATTTCACACAACCACTTACGCCAACAACACAATCTACACTCAATGAGAGCTCTGTGGGAAAGCCCGATCGTGGCCATGGCCTTCCTCAGGGACTCGGGGCTGTTCGGCCAGGCAGCTTAGGGAACAACAACAACAACAACAATTTACCAATTTCACACGTATATACTTAGAATAGTATTGTAGCCCCTGAACTCTAACAGCGGCGTACTCATCAATGAAGTGTATTTACCTAATTGTATTTACCTAATTGTAGTTTACAGGAGTTGAGCTAAGCTCGTGTTGTCCCGTCTCTCAGTCTACTTTTTATCCAATTTTTTTTTGAAAATATGGATATTCCTTGCCCCTACCACCTCCTCCTCCAGCCCATTCCATTTGTCAATACATCTATAGGGGAAGCTAAACTTCCTGATATCGTTCTTGCAGGTAGGTCTTTTTACTTTGTAGCTGTGGCCTCTAGTTATTCCTGTATCCATAATTAATATATCCTCCCTATCCAGCCCCCGGGTGCATTTGTACATCATTATCATGTCTCCCCTCTCTCTCCTCTCTTTTAGACTCGGTAGATTTAATTTGTCTAGCCTCCCTTCATATGGCAGCTCTCTGAGACTTGGAACCAATCTAGTAACTGCTCTCTGGATTCTTTCTAACTTGTGAATATGCTTCTTTAGATGCGGGGACCACACCACTGCTGCATACTCCAATCTTGGTCTAATCATACTCTTCATAATTTTCGCTACCATGGTCTCATCCAAGTAGTTCAGAGCAACTTTCATATTCCCGGCCATTGCATACATTCCGCTAAAGAGCTTGTTAATATGTTTCTCTGGCGACAAATTATCTTGTATAATCAACCCTAAATCCTTTTCTTTTTCGGCCTTGCTAATTATATTATCTCCCATCCTGTACTCCCAATTTGGTCTATTCACACTTCTTCCCATATTTAACACATGGCATTTACTTATATTAAATTTCATTTTCCACTTGGTGCTCCATTCGTATATTTTATCTAAATGTAGGGAAGAGGGTAAGTTTGGGGTAATATCAGGAGTCAGGATATTTTAGTCATTACTGTTACTCATATGTCTGCAAATAAATGGCCTTACCTAGGTTATATTATATCATGAAACAGAACTTGCTCTTATCGTGCGATAGGTGAAAAATAGAGCTCTCTACAGCAAGTGGTTTAGTTTTAATGGTAAATTAAAATGTAAAACTTGCAAACTAAACAAACCAAAATTGGGACAAGGACAATATAAAGTCAAATTAAATTGTCAAAATCGCTATGTGGAAACAACGCTTACTAAAATGAAAATTATTAAATAAAAGAACACAATCCACCACATAGGGTGTACATTACTACATGAGCAAGTTAATCTGTTTCCCAAGCAAACTAATCGCACATATAACAACGCACTATCGTCACGTTAAAGGAAGTAGTCAAGTTTGGGAAGTCCAATTTGCAACATGACAAGACATTAACAATAGTACAAAATACAAATATTGATAAGATATCTATACTATTACAAAATAATATATAAAATACAGTACAGCACTCACTAACGATAGTGCTATCGGGTAGGTACCTGTAAGCATAGCATGCCTCAAGTGACCCCTATCAAGCGGCTCGCTTGGTGTAGTGACTAGCGTCTCGGACTTCCACCCAGAAGGCCCGGGTTCGCGCCTACGCTCGGCGCATTAAAGATTTTTCACAAGCACTGAGTCGTTACCATCCCTCATGAGCAAAGGGATGGGATAGTAGTACAGGACCCCAATGGAAATACGCCTAATCGGCCTTATTGAGCTATCCTTAGCTAGCTTAGCATGCGCTAGCTTTAAGAACTATTATTATTATTATTATTATAACTACCCTACAAATAACCTACATTTATAGCACAAATAAACTAAGGAAATCGCAAAAGCAAGCAATTGATACTATCGACAATGAATACATATAATATAAAGACAAATAATTGCAAAATATGAAGTAACAACAGATTTAAACAAAGAGTACTCTTTTAACAAGAACAATCAATTTAAAAAATCATCAATATTAATATTAATAATAGAAAAAGAAAAAGATAAACAATAAATACAGACAAAATGTAAGCAGAGGTTATACAAGAAACTTCAAGTTCAAAATGCTTGATTAAAATTATTGATGTCAAATTTTAGAATACAGTCACAATAATTGACCCTAAAAAGATTAAATTTATGGAACAATTTACTTACCAAAGAATAAGCTTGTCGCCATTTGCGGAAAAGCAGGAATCTCAAGATACTGTATACTGTACAGTTTCTTACAGTAGATCCTCTGGAAAAAGGCAAACTAGGCCTGTGTATCCAGGTCAGTACCAGTACTTTCACTGCTGCAGTCGTTCACGGTGTTGGCGGCGGCGGTAGCAGATCGTAGATCTCGTAGACCTGTTATTATCGTAGATCTCGTGACTTGTTACTCATATCTCCGCAAATAAATGGCCTAACCTAGGTTATATAATAATATCAGGAGACTGCACTTACTGTTATCTTGCGATAGGTGAAAATACCAGGTTGAAGATTTGCCATTTTGCCGCTGTCAGCTGACTGAGAGTGTGTGTGGGTTGTGCTTGTTCATGAATCGTCGGTCAGCCGCTATACAGTATCAACAGTACAGTACTGTACTTATTCTCATTTTCTCTCGCACGGTTTTAAGTGGTTTTGGGATGAATTCAAGCCCGTGCCTTTTAACTAAAATATATTGTGTTAATATTAATTACTATAACTCGATCATCTTGAAAAAAATACGGACATCTCGCAAGTGGCCATCGCCCAATTAATCAAAGTTAGCGAGGGTTTACTTTATTCTGATTTTTACAGTTGGATTTTCCTAGAATATGCAAATAGCCCTAATACAGTACATGTTTAATATCAAAATGTATTTTAGTTCTTATTACATGAGGACTTTAGTTGTTGTTGTTGTTGTTGTTCCCCAGGCTGTCTGGCCGAACAGCCCCAAGGTCTCGAGCAAGGCCAAGGCCATAAACGAGCGCCCCCACAAAACCCTCCCTGTTTACCACTAACAAAGCCCGGGTGACCGAAGCCACTCCAAGGCAGGGAGCTGAGGAGGGTGCGGAAATGCCTGGGAAACCAAAGCCCCACCCAAGGCCCTGTGCCCCTCAGCAATTATGAAGGGAAAGTTGAGGGGCAAGGGAAAAATGTGACTCTTTGGCTCCCAATCTGCCAACTTCTAGGTTGGCAGTAGGGAGGTCAATCCACGGAAAAGACTCCGTCACTTGAGATCTAGAAGATATATAAGTTAAAGGAACAGTCAGAGTAAGCTATGGGTATGGCAGAGATCGCTCAGCTCTCACTCTGATAGACCAGCCCATCACCACATGACTAGAACCCAATCCTCTCAGCATCAGCTAGGAAAGGCCCTAGAAAGCTGCCTTTGGCGGGGGGATAGCTCCCCTATTTCAACTCCTTTCGGGGTTGGGCACCCGCCCTGAGGACTTTAGTAATGCAATGTCCTAAACGCCACCTCGGCCCGAAATTGTTTTTACCGAAAAATGTACAAATTTATCTCGAAGGGCGGTCTTGTGGGTATTTTTGTATAGCTTGATGAAGGAATAGACATATACCTTCATCAAGCTTAAAAAAATACCCCAAGACCCCCCTTTTAGATTAATTTGTAAATGTTTTCGGTAAAATAAAATGTCACAGCCGAGATGGCGTATAGGACAGTGCATTACTAAGGTCCTCATATGCAAATATAAAAATATAAAGGCTAACTCACCATTGATGATTGAAGCAGAGTAAACAATATACATATTGTGTAAATAATCATTAGCTACGTCGAGGCTGAGGTCATATGGCACAAAGCGGATGGTCAGCTGTCCGTACAAGTCATTATCATCACCGCAGTCTTACCTCTCTTTTTTTCCTTTTCATCTTTTAACATTTTTAATTGATACATAGCTTAACTCATCCTCTAACCTAACCAAGCTTGTGGTGATGGGCTGGTCTATCAGAGTGAGAACTGAGCGATCTCTGCCATACCCATAGCTTACTCTGACTGTTCCTTTAACTTATATATTTTCTAGATCTCAAGTGACGGCGTCTTTTCCGTGGATTGACCTCCCAATCTACCAAGATTGGAAGCCAAAGCGTCACATTTTTCCCTTGCCCCTCAACTTTCTCTTCATAATTGCTGAGGGGCACAGGGCCCTGGGTGGGGCTTTGGTTTCCCGGGCGTTTCTTCACCCTCCTCCGCTCCCCGCCATGGAGTGGCTTCGGTCACCCAGGCTTTATTGTGGTCGGCAGGGAGGGTTCTGTGGGGGCGCTCGGTTATGGCCTTGGAATTGCTCGGGGCCTTGGGGCTGTTCGGCCAGGCAGCGTGGGGAACAACAACAACAACAACAACAACCAAGCTTAATAATATTAATTATTATTAGCTCTTCACTTGATATCATATCTTGCAGTTTGGCACCACACATCCATCTCACCATTCTCATCTCATTGCGTTCCATTCTGTTGATATCATCCGCTTTGACAGACCACATTTCTTAAGCATATGCGCTTCTAATGCATGAAGCGTACACTTTTCCCTTCAAGAAGAGAGGGAGTCTTCTCATGGTGAGTAGATGTCGAACTGCAAAAAGTGCCAGACGAGCCCATCCTCGCAAGGGAGCGAGCTGTCGCTTCAAACAGTCTACTGCACCAAATCACCACCCATAACGAGGGGCGTCGCGCTCCTTGGTGCCGCTAGAAGAGCGGCGAACACATCCAAAGGTATCCAAAGGTAAGGTAGA
The DNA here is from genome assembly GCA_032716605.1 of Paralithodes platypus. NCBI lineage: Eukaryota > Metazoa > Arthropoda > Malacostraca > Decapoda > Lithodidae > Paralithodes > Paralithodes platypus. Next base: position 19,220,986 of record CM064566.1, read on the forward strand.
GGCCAAAGTTCTCTAGACTTTCCCCAGCCGCATCTTATTCTGGTGATAGGCGGCCTCGGCCCCACCACCGGCAGAGACGGTATCTCCCAAGTAGAAAAACTTGTCCACCATCTCCAGTACCTCATTACCAAAGTTAACACTGTCAAGCCGGTCATTGAATACAAGCTTAGTTTTGCATACTTTGCATACAAATTTCTTTCTATTTTGGACTTCTTCCTTTGGTAGAGGTCACTTTATGTTGAGCGAATGGAAGGCTTACAAAGAGAATATGTGAGTCAGATACAAAGGAAGGTAAAGGGGGTAGGAAGACCTCTATTGAGATAGAGTAAATGTGTAATACAGTACAAGCATTGGGAGATAGAGGAATGACTATAGACCAGGCAAGAAAAGTGGTAATAAATAGGAATGAATAGAGAATGCTTGTGAATATATGAGTGAAAACGCGGTTGTTCGGGAGAGGGGGTCAGGCGCCAGTTGGACTAGATATTAGTCCGTCAGGCGCCTGGCCCGTGGAGCCGGTACAGTAAACCCTCTAAATGTCGGAAACCCGTACTTGCCGGACCGGCAACAGCCTCCCGGATACGTACTTCCGTTTGCCGGACATTTCCGTCATCGTTCCGACAGTCTCTAACAGTGTACTGTACGAAGATTCTCTCAGTTTTCGGAAAAATAAGGGAAAATGTACGTCATCTGATATCTCGTATGTTCCCGAGATTTGTCCAACAGTCTCGAAAGTGTCGGATGACGCGCTCCCGTCCCCGGGTGAATGTCCGTCGAAACGGGGATGCGTCGGAGCGCCGGTATAAAGGCTAGGCTCTGAAGTGAGTCACCCGCTTGAGACGCGTCAGTACGGTCTAGCTGGTGTTGTGTTACACATCTCCGTGTACAGTATATTCCCGTTTATCATGCCTCCCAAAGCGTAAGGTGACCTTGATATCACTTGAGATGGAGAAGGGGAGTGAGGTGGAGGACAGTAAATGGACCGGTTTTCAATGAAGGGGTGGGTGTTGTTCCTTACTTATTGTTCCATATAAACTACTACTGTATATAGTACTCTATGTGCTATTATTTTAATATATTGAAATCTAGGGTACGAATAGGGTAGCCTCCGTTTTCTAGGTTGATGCCGAGGCCGCATTTATTCCGTTGTCATGGTTGCATGAAGTTTGGTCCCGTTTCCCGGCCAGCTCGGCTCCCGGCTGAAGTTTGCTCCCGTTTCACTTTTCCTTATTCGTCGGATTTTTCCTCTTTCAGGTAGTTTTTTTGTTTTTCTTGTTTTAGATCGGACACAGCCAGAGTTCGGACATCTCGGAAAATTGGTACCCTCCCTCCCTCCCTCCCTCGCTCTCGCTCTCTCTAACTACGGCCACTGGCGAGTGCCCAACTGAAATAGGGGAGCTATTCACCCGCCAAAGGCGGCTTTCTAGGGCCTTTCTTAGCTGATGCTGAGAGGATTGGGTTCTAGTCATATGGTGATGGGCTGGTCTATCAGAGTGAGAACTGAGTGATCTCTGCCATACTCTGACTCTGTTCTAGCTCATTATATTTGAACATTACAAGACATTTGACTGTTTTTAGCACATATAGAAGGTACTATGTTACATACAGGCCTCCAGACTCATCCCGAGAAGAATTCAAAACCCAGCTCAACAAAATAAAATCAGAAGTGGAAACCCTGGGGAACCCAACACCAAATATTATATGGCTAGGAGACTTTAACCTACCAAACATTAAATGGAGACAACTAGAAAACCAGTTAGTGGCAAATAACACCGAAGAAGCAAATACTAATACGAGAGAGCTTTATGAACTTTGTGATTTTTTTAGTCTTACCCAACATATTGCTGAACCCACACGGGAAAACAATATCTTAGACCTGGTCTTCACTAACAACGACTCTCTAGTACACAGCATTAACATATCGGACACAACATACTCAGATCATAAATTAATTGAGATCAAAACAACCTTAGAAAGTGTACAGACAACCTCAGAATCGAGAACAAAAACCGGCCCCTTCAGTAAATTTAACTTCAATAACAAAAACATTAGGTGGGAAGAGGTAAATCAAGAAATGGAGGAAATAGACTGGGAAGATTTAATGGATAACCTGACACCAGCAGAATGTCTAGTCTTAATAACAGAAACCATGACCCAAATCTGTAGCCACCATATACCTGCAAGACAAACAAAACGAAGAAGCAAACAAGATTGGGAAAGGAGGAGGCTGTACAGAAGAAGAAAATTACTCACACAAAGACGCACACATCAAAATCTACAGGATAGGCAAAAGGTCGAAATAGATAGAGAAATTGTGGAAATTGAACAAAGGCTAAGAATATCATATGAACTACAACATATGGAAGAGGAGAGGAAAGCTATTGCAGGTATAAAGGAAAATTCCAAATACTTCTTTTCATACGCCAAAAAAAAGGCAAAAACAACATCAAACATCGGCCCACTGAGCAAAGGGGACGGCTCTTTCACAGGGGACAAAAAGGAAATGACGAACTCTTAAGCAGGCAGTATGAAATGGCATTCAGTGAGCCTGATGAAACAAAAGTCATCAGAGACCAAAATATATTTTTCATGGAAACCTCCCCCACGGAAACCCCTCAGATGCTGGATACTGATTTCGGTCCAAAAGACATAGAAGAGGCCATTTCCAACATGCCATCCCACTCGGCACCAGGCCCGGACTCATGGAATTCGATCCTAATGAAAAAATGTAAGGAAAACCTCTCAAAACCCCTGGCTATAATGTGGAGAAGGAGTCTAGACACTGGTGACATACCAGATAGCTTGAAAAACGCAATAATTGCCCCACTGCATAAAGGAGGGAGTAAAGCACTACCAAAAAACTACCGCCCGGTAGCTCTAACCTCTCACATCATTAAAGTTTTCGAGCGAGTCCTGCGAAGCAAAATGTCAACATTCATGGAGACAAATGAACTATACAACACCGGTCAACATGGGTTCAGAGCGGGAAGATCATGTCTCTCACAACTTTTGGAACACTTTGACAAAATTCTTAAAGCGCTAGAAGAAAAGAAAAACGTAGATGTCATTTACACCGATTTTGCTAAGGCACTTGATAAATGTGACCATGGTATAATAACCCACAAACTGAAAGCAAAAGGTATAACTGGGAAAATCGGACGGTGGATATACAATTTCCTCGTAAACCGAAAACAATCGGTAGCAGTAAACCAAGTCACTTCTGAGCCTTCGGATGTCAAAAGCTCAGTGCCCCAAGGAACAGTGCTAGCGCCCCTTCTGTTCCTCATACTAATTTGTGACATAGATACCAACACCAGACACAGTACGGTGTCGTCTTTTGCTGATGACACAAAATTAAGCAAGATAGTAAACACACAAGAGGACACGGGCCGACTGCAGGAAGACATGAATGTAGTGTTCCAGTGGACCAGGGAAAACAACATGCAATTCAATGAGGAAAAATTCCAATTAATACGGTACGGAGATAATAATGGTGTTAAAGAAATTACAAATTACTTAACAGAATCTAACCACATAATAGAACGGGAAGACAGTGTGAAAGACCTTGGGGTATTAATGTCTGAAAATATGGGTTTCAAAGTACATAACCAGGTCAAAGTGGCGGCTGCGAAACGTCTAACGGGTTGGATTCTGCGTACTTTTAAAACACGCGGTGAATTGCCTATGATAACGCTCTTCAAATCTCTAGTGCTACCGCGGCTTGAATACTGTAGTGTATTAACATCCCCATACAAAGCAGGTGAAATAAATGACGTAGAGAGTGTACAAAGAAATTTCACTTCGCATATAAGTTCGATAAAACATCTACACTATTGGGAGCGTTTAAGAGCACTGAATCTGTACTCACTGGAACGTAGAAGAGAACGTTACCTAATAATATACACGTGGAAAATCGCAAAGGGTTTAGTACCAAACCTACATACTCCGATAGTCATGAAATTCAGTGATAGGAGAGGCTGGGAATGCGAAATCCCCCGGATGAATAACAGGGGTGCTATGGGCTCTCTGCGAGAGGGCTGGTTATCACACAGAGGCCCACGTCTCTTCAACAAACTCCCACGGCGAGTAAGAGACATGAGGGACATCTCGTTAGACAACTTCAAGAGAGCCCTAGATGTCGAACTGCAAAAAGTGCCAGACGAGCCCATCCTCGCAAGGGAGCGAGCTGTCGCTTCAAACAGTCTATTGCACCAAATCACCACCCATAACGAGGGGCGTCGCGCTCCTTGGTGCCGCTAGAAGAGCGGCGAACACATCAAAAGGTATCAAAAGGTAAAGGTAAGGTACTGTATTATAACACTTAAGTAATGTAATATAAAGAAAGGACTACATTTAAAGTAGCAGAAGTTTATTTCAAAATAGCTTAGAGGGGAGGGGCTAGAGAGGCTGGTCAACACATTTAAACTTCCCACCTCAGGAGCCCCTCCCCCACCATCACATTTACAAAATTCCCTGAACATGTAGGCTACTTTTAATGAAGTAGATACCTTATATTACATGCACTTAAGTGTTATAATATCTTTTAGAGGCGCCTAAACAGTCAAATGTCATTTAATTTTATAATAGGATAAGTTGGCTGAAAGGTAAGTGTTCGTTTGGGCATCAGTTGACTTTGGTACAGATGCTTTTTCGGTTAATGCCTGCTTGTATTGCAAAATATCAATGCTAAGCGGCATTTTCGAGTTTTAGAATAAAAGACACTATTATACTTTGTAGATATGATGATTTAAATAATTGTAATGAAACGGTTATTTTAATTTTTATCACAAACAACCTATGAAATGAAACACAGTCACTCCAACCAATCACGCACCATCACCGTGCAGTTGCCACATCTACGATTCTCGATCCTCAGCTGGAAAAAAATCAGGTATAGTGACATTCTAGCAAATTCTGAGAACGGATCTAGCAATATTTTGTCTTTTGTCTTTTGTTTGGGTGACCCTGGACCAAGCATTGATAGTTAAAGATCAAAACAGGGCAAGTTGTGGTTGTCGATGAATGCTTGAATTTTTTATAAATGGCCGTCGTACTATAGTCTATTCGCTGTAAGTAGGCGAGAAATCATGACCTCTATCCTCTGTAACTCAAAAAGGACGAGTAAATTGGCTGTAAATTTTCACATTTATTCCTTGACTGACTCTTCCCAAATGGTACAAAATATTAGCTCGATTACTCTACAGTAGTCGTTTTTGAGTCACAGAGGTTAGTAGTAATGATTTCTCGCCTACTTACAGTGAATAGACTATAACACACTACTGTACAGTACTGTGCTGTATCTAAATAGTGCTAATTATTCTCCAGGTGACGGAGGTAACAGCAATGCAGTGATTTCAGCGGGACCTCAGCTCAATACCCCACCAGCCAGTAACTCCCCTGCTGCCCCCACCCCAGGACCTACCACAGTGTCCCCTGCCACTACCCCAGGGCCCCCCACCAGTACCCCAGGCCCTGCTGTCTGTACCTCACCAGGTAATATAGGACTACCCGGGGGATCTCCTTCCCCGGCAATCAACACCCCTCCCTCCGCCCCTACTCCTGCACAGGCTCCTCCACCCAAGTCTGAAGCTGGGTGAGTTATTTTCAACTCTTCATTACATTACTGTCATTTTCATTTTATTCTGGCTATTCCAAGGATCTTAGGTTAGGGGATTTTACAGTTATGCTGCAGGTGACCATGCATTTTTATTTTTATTTTATTTTTCTATGTGGATGAGGGAGACGAGGAAAGCTATACAAAACCTTCTCTCAGATAGAGTGGATAATTCAAAACATAAAATTGCCATACTGTATATGAGTTAGCTAGACAGATAAGAAATCGCAATAAGAATGTGGCAAGTGAACAATGTATAAAAAAGGAGCCCAGTATGATAGTACCGTACATACTGAGGACGAAATCAAGAAAGCATGAAGGGAGAATTTTGACCATTTGTTGAATGCACTAGTGCTGGGGACTGGGGAGCTAGTGCAAAGACCTCCCCCATGGATTAGTCAAACAGCTATTAGAAATGCAATGATTAAAAGGAAGAACAGTAAAAGTCGCTAGGCTGCTCGGGCATCGTTGCCCACTGAAGGCTTTCTGGGAGGTTGGGGTGTGAATGATAGCACAGTTGATAATGCAGTTTTAAGGAAGGAGAAGGTACCTGGTGATTGGCAAAAGAATATGATAGTAAATATTTTTTAGGGAAAGGTGACTATGGATCGGGGCAATTACAGAGGACTGAAACTGCTCTACCAAGTTATGCAGATTTGTGAGGGAGTACTGTATTTGAGGGTATATATAGGCTATAATTATATACTGTATATATATATATATACATTATACAGGTATATATATTTATATATATAATTTTTTTTTACTATGTATTTGGAGGAGACAAAAGCCAAGGTGCCTGTAACAAGTGTATCCCCCAAAATTTAAAAGACTGACAGTGCCAAATTCAAGGGACGTTGGAGTCAAAATGCCTTGACACAGGATGTTTAACCCTTAACTGGCAGCACCCGGCATATGTCGAGTACATACATACATACATACATAAAATTTTAAGACCGAGTGTTCCACACATCAGTGCAGTTTCAGTCTCTTGTCCTAATGGCGGCGTTCCAGGCAACCCTGTTAAGGGCTGCTTCACTTGTCAAGTTCTTGGATTTGAGATCGGCGCGTATAGTCCGATCCCAGGTCTTCCTCGGTCCACCCCTTGGTGCAGCTCCCTCCACAATCACAGACCTGCATTTTTTCACCCAATTTTGTTCATCCATTCTCTCCACATGTCCATACCATCCCAGTCTACTTGTACGCATCACCTCGCTAATACTCTTTATACCTAAACGTCTCCTCAGCTCAACATTTGTTATTCTATCCTGTAGCCTGGCCCCACACATCCATCTCACCATTCTCATCTCATTACGCTCCATTCTGTTGACATCCTCTACTTTAACGGCCCATGTTTCTGAGGCATACGTCATTGCACTTCTAACACATGAGGCATACACCTTTCCCTTCAGGGGGAGAGGCATTCTTTTCATGGTCAGGATTGGCATCAATTCTCTGAACTTCCCCCAGCCACACCTAATTCAAGCAACAGTGGCAGCCTCGGCCCCACCACCGGCAGAGATGGTATCTCCTAGGTAACAAAACTTGTTCACCAGCTCCAAAGACTCATTTCCAAAATTCACAGCCACAGGATCATCACTTAACACAAGCTCGCCTTTGCACACTACGCACTCAAATTTCTCTATTTCTGACTTATCCTTCGGCAGGGGTCCCTTTATTCTACTACAGCGCTTACTCCCATGGTGTACCCAACATCGACAGATGCTACATTGAATTGAGTTAACGACCACTCCCTTTCCACACACTGCACATGGGTATGCACCGCTCTTTTCTACATTGCCTCGTCTCAATCTACAATGCATAACCTTGGTTTTGTTAATATTGACTCTTAACCCGTCCAGCCCCGGCTAGTTTTGTAATGTTTGTTCACCAGAACCCGGCCGGTTTTCAAAAAATGGTTTTATTCCAGAAACAATAGCGAATGGGTTAGGAATGAAGGAAAAACCACAAAAAACTGCTCAAAAAGCTTAAAGAATGGTCCTACAGAGCCCCCGAAAACGTATTTTACAAGAGTAAAACATTGAAGGCAATTATCCCCAAAAAACAGGTTATTGCGCGCTCACGCGCACGCACGTGGACTTTGAGAGTTTTCAACCATCGGCACGGTTGCGTGGGATACGTACACAGTTCCCATACAAATCTGAGCCCTCTTGAGTGGCTACACCTGAGGATACGGTCGGCGCAATTAGGGTGACGCGCCAGGTGCGTCTCTGGGGCTGTGCGTTACATACATCGCCGACGCGCCAGGCGCGTCGCTGGGGCTGTACGGGTTAAACCCTTGCTCTCCATGCCCTCTCTCCACTCTCTGAATTTGGCCTCAGCATCCTGCATACTGTCAGCTATTAGGACTAAATCGTCTGCATAAAACAGTTCCAACGGGAGTCCGCCTCTAAAAACTCTAGACAGCGCCTCCAAGACCATAATAAAGAGGGGGGGGCTTAACACTGAACCCTGATGGACTCCAACACGGACTGCGAACTCATCACTCAGTACACCCTTCACCCTCACCGAACTTCGCGAATCCTCATACATCTTCATTATGACACGCACCAGCCACTCTTCCACACCAAGTTTCCTCATAGCCCACTGCACAACATCTCTAGGTACCCTATCAAAGGCCTTCTCCAGGTCCACAAACACAAAGTAAAGATCCCTGCCTTTTAGTAAGTATCTTTCCTGTATCTTCCTGACTATGAAGATAGCATCGGTTGTACCACGTCCTGGCATAAAACCAAACTGCATATCATCAATAGAGATGCTTTGCCTGATCAAACCCTCAAGGACTCTCTCACAGACCTTCATGATTTGGTTAAGCATTTTCAGGCCCCTATAATTTCCTCTATCTAGCGCATCCCCTTTTCCTTTGTATATATTTACTATTACACTTTTGAGCCAATCCTCTGGGATTTTCTCATCTTTAATAATGGTGTTTATCAACTCAGTGACTAAGTTTACACCAATCTCCCCTGAGGCTTTTATCATCTCAGCGACAATGTCGGAGCAACCTGGAGCTTTACCGTCCTTCATTTTATTGATTGCGTCGCTTACTACAGCTGGTGCTATCAAAGGAGGGGGCCCAGATATTGGTTTTTCGATACTAAGCTGTTCCTTATCCCATTCAAACTCTACATTTAGCAATCGTTCATAGTGTACGGTACCTTCCATGCTTCTCTGATTTCATTTTCTGCATACACAATCTTCCCATTATCATCTCTAACACACTGTTCACCTATAATATCCCTACTGTCATTTTTAACTCGCCTAGCTAGGTTGAAGATCCCATTGGGATTGTCAGTGTTACACACTTGTTCGAGGACCAGGTCCTTTATGCGATTTTTAGCATTGTAAATAACTCTTTTGGCAGTTCGTTTAGCTGCCTGGTATTCCTCCCTGCTGCCTCCTTTCTTCCATGCTTTGAAGCATCTCCTTTTCTCTTTCACAGCATGTTCTACCTCATCGTTCCACCACCAAGAGGTCTTATTCCTGGGGTGACCCTTTGTTTTCCCACAGACTTTGTCAGTGGCAGCGATAAGGCTATGCTTAAGAAAGTTCCATTGGCTATTTACATCGTTAGGCCTAGCTTCCTTATTTCTATTCATTTCCTCCAGTTCATTATGAAACCTATCCCTAACTTCCTTGTCCTTCAGCAACCACACTTTCCTTTTGGGTATGTAAACCTTCTTGCGCTTAGGATCTCTGTATAAGCTCATGTCGCACACAAGTAGCTTATGCTGGGGGATACATTCTTCGCTCGGGATGACCTTTACATCTCGAACTAGTTTCCAGTCTTTCCTGTTAACCAAGAAGTAATCTATCTGGCTACTGGAGACCCCAGAGTTATATGTTATCAGGTGGCTCTGTCTTTTCTTGAACTTTGTGTTACACACAACCATGTTGAGTGCAACGCAGGACTCCAATATATATTCGCCTTCTAGATTTCTCCTTCCGTAACAATTTCCTCCATGTACCCCCTCGTATCCATCTGCAGATGCTCCCACGTGACCATTGAGGTCCCCCCCCACGATTGTTATTTCGTTCTCCGAGAGGCCTGAAATGACACTGACGGTGTCATTCCAGAAATCCTCTTTTATCTCTTTCTGTAAACCAGCCTGTGGGGCATATGCAGATATCACATTCAGAATTCTTTCACCAACTTTCAACTTCAAAACAATCAGCCTTTCACTAACTCTCGTAATCTGAAGCACACTTTTCGCCAGCTCTTCAGCCACCAGAACACCCACTCCTCCTTTCGCTTTATCAGTCTCCACACCCATCCAGTATATCCTATATCTTTTCCTCCTTCCGACAATCCACTGTACCCCATGCCTCTTCCAGAGTGTTTCCTGGGTACAGCAGACGTCCACTCGCCTCCTCTCACACATCTCAGCCACTTCATTCGCACGCAGATTCAAACTACCAACATTCACACTAGCAAGTCTGAGTTTGTGGGGGGCATTTGTCATTGTCCTGTGCGGTTTTGTTTCATCGGACTTACGTTTATTTTCTTTGATTTTAGTCATAGTTAGGTAGGTTTGTCTGGCAGATGGGCATCACCCCCCCCAGAAATCCGGCTCCAGTCTACCCCGGGTCCATTCCCAGCACCATCCCCCAAGTGATTTCAAGGGGGTAGGATCCAGTGGCCTCGGTACGCCCCACCAGAACCAGCCGCAGGGACGCACCCCGTGTGCGTACACGGCACTACGACTGGCCTGGTATTTTTCGCCAAATGACAGGGCAGCCTCCTGGAGCGCTACCACCAGGTTCGGGCCCCTATACTATTGGGCGGAAAGTGCCAGTCCGGGGAAACACTACGTACTGTACCCTCTGGATCCATTTCGTCCAGGTTGGGCCCAGGGCGCCAGGGCCGGGTCCAGAGGGAGCGACACCCACTGCCAGTGTGCCGCCATTAGGCAACTTGGAGCAAGTACAATGAAGCCCTGTCACAGCACTGTCATATAGAGACCATGCCAGCGCCAATAACAAGGCTTCATTGTATAGTTGTGGCTACTTGGTCCGCAAGTCTATCACCATCCCCCCTATTAGTCGCCTTGTACGACATGCAGTAGGATGCGTGAGGCATATTCTTTTTTTCCTCCACCATTAGATGAAGGCCCCCTTACCCCCTGGGGGCAAATAAATATGGACTATGTGGCGGGTCTCGGCTATTGTCGAGTGCAATTTTGAGCACATAATGTGCTCTTAGAGAGAGCGGAGCGGTGGGAGGAGCATAGATTACCTCCTGACCGCTCGCCACGGCCGCCGTGGACCTACTGAGATTTACTGCACCCTCCTCCACCCTCTCTCACTCGTTTCACACGTAATAATGTAAGAAAATGACCGTATTTTAGCGATTTTGCCCTTCGGTTGCACGATCGTTGCAAGACAACCAGTTATCGTAGAAGGATGGGTCGGGTGTCATTGGAAAGCTCAATTTACGCCCTTTCAGGGATTCATACTTGTATTACGCTCTGGGTCTTGTTTATGCATGAAAAAGAGCACGGAAACAACCCCATTTATGGTAAAACCCCCCGCTGGGCGGTACGGTCAAATATACCCTCCCGCCCGCTAAATAAGGGTTAAAGCAGTCTAAGTCATCATCCTCTTCGACACCTTGTTTCCCCCTGGGAAACCCCCGCTAAAGGATGGTTATGACAGAAACGTCTCCAGGCTACTTTGTCAAGACATGCTTCCTTTGTCCGTGCCACAATGCCTCTTCCACTACGTGGAAGTTTTTCCTCAATGTATTTTTCCACTTTCTTTTCCCATACCATAGGTGGTCTTCCACTACTAGCTGCTCCACTCACCTGGCTCCCATATATCTTTCTTGGCATTCTGTCTTCATCCATTCTCTGAACATGACCATACCACCTCAAAGTACTTCTCCAAGTCATAGGATGAAGGAAAGTTTTATTGAGGGAGAGAGTTCCAGAGTGTTGAGTAGAAGAAAGACTGAGAAAATTTGCCATTTCTTGGGTTGGGGATCTGAATAGAATATGAATGGGCCTGTGGTGAAAGGCGGGTGCCTTGCACTCGCCGCAAAGGAGGGGGTATACACTGAGAGAGCTCTGAAGAACACTGATTGTTGTAATAGCGATAGAAGAGTGAAAGAGATGCAACATTGCAGCGTGTAGAAAGAGATTGTAGGGAACTAGTAAGAGGAAGCAAGTTGATGAGGCAAAATGCTTTTGATTCTACTCGTTCGAGAAGTGCGGTATGGGTGGAGCCTCCCTACACATGCGAACGCTACTTAATACAGGGGCGCGCTGTGCCCTGATACAGAGCAATAAGCTGCGCGGAGGTGAAGAACCCACAGAGACGGTTGAGCACACCTAACTTTTGGGAAGTTATTTTTAGCAAGAGTGGTACAGTAAAATTCCGCTAATCCGGAGGCTGAAACCTCGGAAGGTATATGATATTTCCAAGAAAAGTCATATGAAAAAGATACACCTAGAATATTGAGAGAAGATGAAGGGTTGATCTGTGTAGTGTTGAAGAATAATTCATAGTCATGTGGAAGATTGTGATGGAGAGATAGAGGGAGAAATTGGGTCTTGGAGGCATCAAAATTAACGAGATTTTCTCTTCCCCAATCAGAAATAATTGATAGATCAGAAGATCGGCATTTTATTGCCTCATCACGTTTGTTTTGGAGTGATTGCATGCTAGGTTGATATGAAAAACTACTTGAATAGTGTAATGTAGAATCGTCAGTATATGAGTGGATAGGACTAGAGGTACGCAGGGGTGGCCAATATTTTCTCCCCCGTGATATGACAGTCACCGTCGGTTGAGGGTTAAAGATAACAAGTTTTTTTTTGGCCCCAATTGGAGATGGTAGTTAGATCAGAAGATAAGTGTTCTATGGCTTCATTAAGTTTGCTTTTGAGGGAATGCTGGCTGGGGCATTCTGGGAAGCTAATTGAATAGTTTAAGGTAGAGTCGTCTGCATATGAATGGATAGGACTGGAGGTACAGTTGAGAAGATCATTTATGAAAATTAGAAATGGAATTTGAGATAGGACAGAACCCTGAGGAACACCGGAGTTGATAGGATGAGGAAGTGAGCGATGGCCGTCCACAACCGCAACTATGGAACGACCGGAAAGGAAGTTAGAGACAAAGGCACAGATGGAGGGATAGAAACCGAAGGAGGGTAGTTTAGAAATGAGAGATTTGTGCCAGACTCTATCGAAGGCTTTTGATATGTCTAACGCAATAGAAAAGGTTTCACCGAAGTCCCGAAAGGAGGATGACCAAGAGTTAGTAAGATATGAAAGAAGATCACCAGTAGAGCGACCCTTAACCCACGAAATCCGGGGGGCTTCATATGATCCCGATCGCTGTGTCCGGGGCCCTTTTGGTACAGGCAAACTTCATAATTCAGTAGCTACTGATTGAGACCACCTAGAGAAGTCATTTTTTTTTACAAATTGTAGAACTTTTTGTTGTCTGTAGAATGCCGTTGAGATGACATCGCTACGACGTGTGGTTGCCGAGTTATTCCAAGGGTTAAGTAAGCCATACTGGCGATCTGATAGTAGATTATGAGAAGATAAATACTTAACCCTTCCAGCCCGGGTGTCATTTTAAAATGACACCAAAAAAAAAGGGCCGGTGCCCGGGTGTCATTTTAAAATCTTTGTGCTTGAAAGCGTGCTTCAAAATTAGCGCGGCCAAATTTTGCATTGCAGGAGCGAAAAAATGCTTTCCGACGTGTCCGATTCGCTGCAACCTCCCGCGGGCCCCAGTGCTACCCCGCTCGCAACTTCAACGCCTGTTGCAACCGAGAAGAAAGCTCAACGAAAGAAAGTTAAGCGTTTGTTGAGTGATAGCGCTATACAGCGACAACTTTTTGATAGTGAAGAGAGCAGTGGTGAAAGCTTGGTGGACAAGGAACAATTTATAAGTGCAAGTGAAGATGACGATTTCGTTGGCTTTGGAGACGACGATAATGTCGATTTATTTGAGGGGGGAGACAGTAGTGATGATCCTGATGTGGAAGTGTTTCAGGAAGGTGCCATTGAGCATCCAAGTGTGCTAGAACCTAGGCCTACCCCCTCGCCATCTTTGCTAGGTCAGCCTAGGCCTAGCCCTAGCCCAGGACCTTCCCCTTTGCCTGCCCGTACGCCCTTGAAAGTGGGCAAATATTTCTATAAACAATCGTTGGTGAAAAGTGCAGCTAAAAAAGCACGCAGGGCAGCCGCAGAAAAGGATAGGGAAGCTGAAGACAGTGATAATGACGCCGACCCTGGTCTAGCAACCACCCGCATTCCATTGTCCCGTCGCCTTGACCCGGGACGCCGCGTGGGTCACCCACAGCCCTCGGCTTCATCTCTCCTTCAGGATGACCAAAGGGCCTCTTAAAGTGGTATTACTAGTGTGTCACAGCCCTCAACACCCCGCAGAGCATTATTTGCTGCGGAGAAGCCCTCGTCTCGCCGCAAAAGGAGCCCAACTCCCGAGGCCGAGGCTCTCATTGTTGAAGCTCCCGCAGCCTCCCGCGCCCCACACCGCCGACGCTCGGTCACTTCTTCACCCGAATTGTCTCCTGAAGAGGATGCTGACGACCCCAACATTGCCCCAGATGACCTGACGTCGCCTGAGGAGGAAGAGGAACAGGAACAGGAAGAGGAAGAGGAAGTCCTGACAAGACGAGCGAGAGGGCGAGGTCGTGGACGTGGTCAGTCTGCCGACGCCGCTGCCCCTGGGCGTGGGCGTGGGCGTGCAGGGTGTCCGCGTGGCCAAGGGCGTGTGCCAGGGCATCCAGGGTGTGTGCCTGCTGCACCTGCACGACCTCGAGCATCAGCATCCGACCTGTTTGTGTGGACAGATGGGGCTGATTTTGAGCCAGATTGTCCTGCCTTTGACGAGGTACAGATGGGTTCCGGGGTGTCACCAACATTTCCCTGTGGCCCAGCTGCTACCCCCAGTGAAATTTTCTGTGGCTTCTATGACAATGAAGTCATAGAATACCTCGTCGAGGAGACCAACAACCATCAACTTTCTTGGGAGGAAGACCAGTGCCAAGATGGTGGCATGGAGAGCTGTCACTGTGGCAGAACTATATGTGTTCTTTGCACTCACAATGCTGATGACACATTAAAATGTAAAACTTGCAAACTAAACAAACCAAAATTGGGACAAGGACAATATAAAGTCAAATTAAATTATCAAAATCGCTATGTGGAAACAACGTTTACTAAAATGAAAATTATTAAATAAAAGAACACAATCCACCACATAGGGTGTACATTACTACATACAGTTAATCTGTTTCCCAAGCAAACTAATCGCACATATAACAACGCACTATCGTCACGTTAAAGGAAGTAGTCAAGTTTGGGAAGTCTATATATATATGGGAAGTCTATCACATATCAGGAAGCACGCTCTGGCAGACTACTGGATCACTGGCGACATCATAAAGACTCCAGCATTTGGCAAGTACATGTCCAGGGACAGGTACTTCGACATCCTCTCCTATCTCCACCTGGCAAACAACATGGCAGTCCACCTTCCCGACTCATTATGGAAGATCAGGAAGCTGTATGACATGATACGTCATCGGTTCACCACCTACCTGATACCATTCCAGAAGATGTGCCTCGACGAGTCTCTGGTCCTGTTCCGTGGTAGGCTGCACTTCCGACAGTATATCCCGTCCAAGAGACACCGCTTCGGCATCAAGCTCTTCGTCCTCTGCGACTGTTTGACGGGGTATGTGCTGGACTTTATAGTCTACAGTGGCAAGGCTGGAGAAATTGTGACTGACCCCCTCATTGGTTTTGGTGGTGCTGTAGTGAAGAAGATGATGGAGAGGCACTTCAATCAAAAACACATCCTCTACACAGATAATTACTACACGTCGCCTCTCCTGACCAAGTACCTCCATGACCGCAAGACCGGAACTGTCGGCACAGTCAAGGGCAAGAGGAAGGGCATGCCAGGCTACCCAACCAAGAAGAAGAAGGCAGACATCTTCCACAAGAAGAGTGGCGCCATCCTCTCCATCCACTGGCATGACCAGCGCAAGGTCAACCTCCTCACCACATGCCACAAGGCCGAGATGGTCGCCACAGGGAAGGTGGACCGAAGAACCAAGAAC
This sequence comes from Paralithodes platypus, assembly GCA_032716605.1. NCBI lineage: Eukaryota > Metazoa > Arthropoda > Malacostraca > Decapoda > Lithodidae > Paralithodes > Paralithodes platypus. Next base: position 19,236,726 of record CM064566.1, read on the forward strand.
CCCGTCCAGAAACCAGCTGCTGTCCTGGATTATAACCTCAACATGCGCCTCGTTGACAAGTCCGACATGCAGATGGGCTTCATCGACTGTCTGCGAACATCTTGCAGGTGGTACAAGAAGTTTATCCTGCATACGGTAGATATGTCGGTCCTCAATGCCTACAACAACAACCGTCTGAGGACTCCAGGAGCCAAGAAGTACAAGTCCCTGCGGAAGTTCCACAAGCAGGTGATACTTGAGCTCCTGGCTAAACATGCAGGTACACCAGGGTACACTACAAGGACCAGGCCAGCTGGACTGAACGGGGTGTGCTGAATTTTTCAGGAAGCACCAGCTCAATGCCCTTCCTTTCAAAGCACCAGGTAGTAATGCTAGGAGTCAGAAGAGGTGCCATGTGTGCAGCCACACAACTCTCAGACCCCGCAAACCCACAAAAACCACTTGGGAATGCCTCGAGTGTCAAGTTGGACTGTGTGCTGGCACCTGCTTCAACGACTTCCATACTCTAATACACTTTTGAAATGGAAGTGACAACAGTGAAAGTGACACTCAAATGTAGGCTAAGAATAATGATATAACTAAGTATAAGTGAAAAGGACACATATAAGTAATAATAAGTGCCTTCAATAACAATATGAACAAGTGAAAGTGACACTAAAATATATATTTCTAACAATAAATAAGTGAAAATGACACTCAATAAGCCTAGGCCAGTCAAAGTGACAGTATAATAATAATAAAACTAAGTATAAGTGAAAGAGACACACACAAGTAATAATAAGTGCCTTCATAACAATATGAACAAGTGACAGTGACACTATATATATTGTTAGCTTACCTAACAATATTATTTTTATTAATCTCACCACCACACCCCCAATGAAATTAATTAAAGTATATATGATCCACCGGGATTCGAACCCGGGTTATCACACACATATTTTTGCCACCTTAACCATTACACCACCAAGACACCACCAAGACATAAAAGGGGAAATGACACTATCAATTATCAAAGTCCAGTGAAAGTGACACTAATAATCATAATAATAATAATAAAACTAAGTAATAAGTGACAGAGACACAAATAAGTTCATGTACAGTAAAAGTCCGTTAATCCGATGACCGATGATTCGAATCTCCCAATAGTCCGAATTTTTCAATTTGAGGCCAAATCCGAATTCACCCGATGGTCCGAATTTCAAGAAGTCCCAAAGTCCCCTTTTTGAGGCATTAGGCCACTCAAATGACACATAATGGAGCACACACATATCATATGTTCATGAATTCACTTTAAAAGTTTACCATTGTCATTGTAGCCTATTATCTACTTCAAAACATTCAGATTAATGGTCAAAGGAAGCTACTGATATAATCGTAAACACCTTCGTCTTCTTCTTCTTCCACATTGTCTGCTAGAGAGTTTGTTTTGCTCTTGAACGCATCCTTGGGACGCTCCGATGCGCTACTGGCTTGCACCGCATTTTCTGCAAGCGCATTCAGTCTTGAGCTTGAAAACGCACCTTTCAAGAAGTCCCAAAGTCCCCTTTTTGAGGCATTAGGCCACTCAAATGACACATAATGGAGCACACACATATCATATGTTCATGAATTCACTTTAAAAGTTTACCATTGTCATTGTAGCCTATTATCTACTTCAAAACATTCAGATTAATGGTCAAAGGAAGCTACTGATATAATCGTAAACACCTTCGTCTTCTTCTTCTTCCACATCGTCTGCTAGAGAGTTTGTTTTGCTCTTGAACGCATCCTTGGGACGCTCCGATGCGCTACTGGCTTGCACCGCATTTTCTGCAAGCGCATTCAGTCTTGAGCTTGAAAACGCACCTTTGGACGTATTAGTCTTGAGCTTGAAAACGCACCTTTGGATGTTCCGATACGCTACTATTTATAGTTCAGTGATCGGAGCATCCCAAGGGTGCTTTCAAGACAACAAGACAAGGGTGCTTTCAATACAATATAATATAACAGAGCACGTCACAAAAGGAAAATCACAAAAGGAAATTACAAGAACCTCAGGGAAGTGCCGTTGTTAAGGCATTACTTCCCGAACCACATCTGATCTTCAAGAGCAAGACAAACTCGCTAGTAGACGGAAGAAGAAGAAGACGTTTATATCAGCAGATTCCTTTGACCATTAATCTGAATGTTTTGAAGTAGATAATAGGCTACAATGACAATGGTAAACTTTTAAAGTGAATTCATGAACAATATATGTGTGTGCTCCATTGTGTCATTGAGTGGCCTAATGCCTCAATGTTTTCGTCATACACAGGTTCATAGGGGTAAAGTCCGATAATCCGAAAAATCCACTAATCCGAACGAGAGCCGGTCCGCTGCCCTTCGGATTAACGGAAGTTTACTGTAAATAACTTTATTGAGTGAAAATAACAATAACTAATAAATGACATAATAACCAATGAAACACTTATCAAATCGCTTCCCGGCATAATTGCGGGTGGAGCGACGAGTGCAATTGGGCGTCGTAGCCGGGGCCGCGGTTGAGTGTTCGGACGCGCCGAGGTAAATACGCGGCAAAAGTTACCTCCACTTCCATCACCATCACTCCGGAACCAGTAGAGCTAGAGAGCTCTACTTAACGCCATTCTACGCAGCAAGGTAAGGCGCCCATTTCTATATATGTTTGATTAATGTAGGTAATATATTAGCGAGATTAACCTTAGTTTACTTTATTGATATTCGGCCTGATCGCCCGGATACGAGGTCCGTCCTTTGGAGAGCCTGCCCGGGGCAGGAGGGTTAAGAAATAGGAAGTAAGAATAGTTTTATAAACTTTAGATATATGCAAGAGATGAAAGCAGTTGGACGATAGTTAGAAGGTTGAGAGCAGCCACCCTTCTTTGGGACAGGTTATAAGAGCAAAATTCCAGCAGAAGGGAAGACGTTAGAGAGGACAGAGACAAAGAGTTTGCCTAGGCAGGGATTCAGCACGGAACACAGTTTTTGAGTACAACCAGGAGAATCCATCTTACGTACGCCTTCTTAGTATCAAGCCCAGAGAGGGTAGAAAGTACATCTTTATAAGAGTCAGATATTGACTAATTCCTTGAACATGACGAGGTGCATTGTTATATGTGCGATCATACTTGGGAAACAAATTCCTTGTATGTAGTTGTGTACAACCTACAGTATGTGGTGGATTGTGTTCTTTTATATAAAAAAATGTATTTTATTAAGCGTTGTTTCCATATAGCGATATTGATTAGTTCTTTTGCATTTATCTTGTATCTCCCAGTTTTAAGTTTGTTATTTTGCAAGTTTAAATTATAATTAGGCATAGTAGGAGAGAGGGGGGTGAAGAGGGAGGAATAGCACCGGAATCATCAGGGTTGAGTTTTTAGCGAAAGTTTGAGCGAAAAGTTCAGCTTTGTCAGAGGAAGAAGTGATGTTGTGCCATCAGAGTGGAAAAGGGAGGGAAAGACGAGGAAGAATTGTTGGAGATGTTTTTGGCTAGATGCCAGAAAGCTTGAAAGCTAGAGTTGGATAGTCAGTGTATTTTATTGATGAAAGAGGTTTTGGCAAGTCGAAGAACAGATTTTGCTTGATTCAGGGCAGAAACATAGGAAGAATGAGATTCTTGAGTTTTAAGGCATTGGTGCCGTTTGAATGCTTCTCCTTATTGCGGCCAGCAGTAGAACAAGCGTGCGTAAACAAGATTTTTTGCATAGTCTGAGAGAAAAGAAGATGGAATGTATGCTCTCCATACCCGATAGGATTACCACGGTAATTAGTTCAGCACTATCTGAGGTCTCCGGCCACGGAAGCAAAAATAATTCTATGGAAAATCAAAGAAATACTGCCGGAAGCCTCCCGTCGGCAGCGCAGAGTCCACAAGCGCCGCCGGTGGGAGGATCGGGTGGACCGTACTGGAGAGATAGGACACCCTGTGCAGAGATATTTATGGTCAGAGGAGCCCAAGGAGAAAAAAGATCGACAGTATAAGAAAAGGTTAGAAGTTAGAAAAAAGTCAAGAATGTTGGCCGAACTCCGAAGCGATCCGGGATACAGGTGGGTTGCTGAACTAACTGCTCTAAGTCATTTAGGATAGAAAGACATAGGCTTGTGTTGTTGTAGGTGTGCCCTAAGCCGCCTGGCCGAACAGCCCCGAGCTCCTGAGAAAGGCCATGGCCCCGATCGGGCTTTCCCACAGAGCTCTCATTGAGTGTAGATTGTGTTGTTGGCGTAAGTGGTTGTGTGAAATGCAGTCTTCTATGATGTGTTTAATGGTATGGGGTGCTGTGTTACATCCCGGGCAGGCGTCGACAACGGAGTCATCCAGTCTCTTCTGATAGCTCAGGAGAGCTGGATGGTGTCCGCATCTCAGCCTGGCCAGGTGGACTCTGTCATCGCGAGGAAGGGAGGATTCGGAAGGATGGATTTCGGGAGGTAGTGGCATGCAGCTGAGTGTTGTCTGTGAGAGAGTGGGTGGATCGGTGAGAGATATGAGAATGGATGTGCTTATGGATGGTGGGTCGGGGTGGTCAGGGGGGGAGAGAGGACATAATTGTGTGTGATACCGTGTGCTGGGTGTTGTTTTGATATTTCTTGGTGTCTGTGGTGTGTTGCCATGTAGTTTAGTGGGTGGTCCTGGTTCGTGGAGGCTGCTGCCAGGAATTGAGTGCCTCTCATGTCCAGATGGTCTTTGACTTTGAGGATTTTGGTTTCTTGATGTAGGTGATCTGTGGGTGCAGTAGCTGTGCAGCCTGTAAGGGTCTTCAGGGCTTGTTTTGAATAGTCTGTAAGGTCTTATGATGTGTTTTCAGCTAGGTTAGAAGCCCAGGCTGGGCTTGCGTATTCCATCACTGATCTTATGTATTGTTTATATACTGTGGTGGTAGTTTCTTTGTTGTGTCCAAATTTTGTGTGAGCAAGTGACCTGAGGGCGTTAAGTCTGGGTGTCAGTTTCTTTTTAATGTTTGTGGTGTGCTGTTTGAATGTCATATGAGATCATATGTTACTCCTAGGATTTTGGGTGTGTGTATGTGTTAGGGTGTGTTGTTTATGGGCGTTGAGGGATGTATTCGTGTTCTCCTGTCCAACTTGTGAGCAGGGTTGCGGTGGATTTGGCTGGGGCTAGATTAAGTCTGTTTGTAGTGCACCAGCCATGTAGTGTGTTGAGATAGGGTTGAAGGAGATCTGTTGCTCTTTTTGGGTCATGGTGTGTGCATGTGAGTGTTATGTCATCTGCATAGGAGGCTAAGTTTATTGGGGGCGTATTGGGTGTAGTTATATCGTGCATTGAAGATTGAAGAGTGCGGGCGATAGGACGGATCCTTGTGGGACTCCGTTTGGAAAGTTTCTGATTTTAGATGACTGACCGGCAAAAGATACGTGTGCACATCTGCCTGCTAGGAAGTTGGCCAGCCACCGTTTTGTGTTGTTGTGCATGTTTGTGTTGTAGATTTTGTTTGTTAGGTTGTGGCGGGGGATGGCATCGAAGGCTTTACTAATGTCGAGTGTGGCTAATAGTGATCTGTGTGGTGGTCTAGCTGAAGTGATGCCGTCGAAAGCTCTTTGTGTAAGGTCTGTGAGAAGAGTGTTTGTGGAGTGCAGTGGCCTAAAGCCATGTTGTGTTGGAGCTAGGGGTAGGTCAGGTGTAATTAGTTGTAATACTAGGCGTTCCATGACTTTGGAGGGGGAGCAAAGGAGTGTGATGGGGCGGTGCGAGGAGGGTAGCGTGGGGTCTTTGTTGGGTTTGGGGAAAGTGATGATGATACCATGCTTCCAAATGTCTGGTATTGTGTTGTGTGAATAGCTGTAGTTTGATATGTTAGTGAGTGCTTGTATGCCTTGTGGTCCCAGGTGTCTGAGGTGTATGTTGCTTATGTTGTCTAGGCCACAGGCGGGTGAGTGCTTGAGATTGTTGATGATATTGTTTGTCTGGTGATTGGTGAAGGGTGTATAGTCAGGGTCTGTGGGGAATTGTACTCTTACGTCGGATGATACGTCGGTCGTCTTTGTGAGGTTTTAGGTGGCTGACATGTGAAAAGTGATTGATGAGAGTGTTTGCTTGTTGTTTACATGAAGGAGTAGAGTCTGTTGTTGTGATTGCAGCATGTGATTGTGTTGTGTTGCTGTTGGAAAGTGTGATGCTGTTTAGTGTTTTGTATAGTTTTTTGGGGTTTGTTTTGTGATCAAGTGTTTGTAGGAAGTTATTCCAATTTAGTTTTTGTTGTTCTTGTATTTTGTTGTTAGTTTGGGTGTTGAGTGCTTGAATTTGTTGTGTGATGTCTTGTGTGTGGGGTGCTGGCTTGTTCACCAGGTTGGCCAGTAGTGTGAGAGGAGAGCCATTGGCGGTGGTGAACGTTGAAATCTCCTAAGATGGAGATTTCTGAGAAAGGCGAAATGGATAGAATGTGTTCCACTTCAGAGTTTAGATAGTCAAAGAATTTGGGAAAGTCGGTAGAGTTAGGAGAAAGATAGACAGCACAGAAATATTTAGTATGAGAATGATAGGATAGTTTGATCCATAAAGTTTAGAATTCAGAGTAGTCGAAATCGGGAACACGAGAGCAAGTGAGTTTGTTGTGCACATATGCACAACATCTGCCTTTGGCTTTGAAACTAGGATAGAGAAAGTAGGAGGATACAGAGAAGGGGCTGCTGGCAGTTGCTTCAGACACCTGCATTTCAGTGAGGAAAAGAAGATCAGGTTTGTAGGAGGAGAGATGGTGTTCTACAGAGTGAAAATTAGAGAAAGACCGCAAATGTTGCTAAAGTTGATAGTAAGAGTGACAGGCCGTGGTTCAGAGCATTTAGAGGGGTCGTCAGGGGAAGGTCGGGTGGACGTGGGGGCATTTGTGGTCCCCCCCTGGTGACTCCGAGGCTGGGCGTATCTTCATCATGATATTTTGTTTTTTTAGATTTTGATGTAGAAGAATGAAGTGTGGTGTGCATGTTTAGTGTAGTGAAGTGGATAGGAGGAGGAGGTGTGTGTGAGAGCTAGCTGGATTACTCTCATTATTATTATTATTATTATTATATGAGATGCCGAAGTCTCCAACCAGGGTGCAGAAACACCATCAAGATAGCCCACACAAAACACCCGGAGGCACTGGAGAGAGACTACGGCAACTTAGGAAAAAATAAAAACATATACTGTATACTGTACATATACACATATTAAACACAGATAACATATTATGCAGTGGAGGATATCAAGTATAAATAGAATAAAAATCAGTTTAAAAATTAGAATTAATGTTGCAAAAAAGCATTAACTCTAGACTTAAAAACGGAGATATATGCTGAATTGACTATCTCATTTGGCAACTGATTCCACAAGTCAACCATGGCCGGCACAAAACACCGTGAAAACTGTGTATAGAAAAATACAAACGGCTCATAGCAAGATCATTAAGATTGCTTGTGAATCTAGTTGGACGAGCCCGGACATAGGGCCCAGGCAGAACACATGTAAAGGCATGCTGATTATTGTTAAAAACTTTAAATAAAAGACTAAGGGCACCACTTTATGCCATTGCTACAGATCAAGAGACAAATGAGGTAGAATACAACTGATATAATTTAGGGACCTGGCAAGCAACTTGAGATGGCAGTCCGCTGCTGACAACCAGACAGGTGCGCAATACTCTTAGTGTGGCAAAATAAAAGCATAAAAAGACTTGATAACTGTGGCGTCACAAGCAAATGTTTTATAAACCTTGCGAAGCAGACCAATTTTTGGGAAATGGAAGAGGAGAAAGAACGAATATGCTTTTCAAAAGTAAGTTTGGGATCAAGAGTAACTCCTAACAAACGCAGAGTATACACATTCTCAATTTGCTCGCCAGAAACTTGTAGATTAAGGATGGGGAGGATCCAAGGTAGAAGATCTACTGATGATAATGGAGTTTGTTTTACTAGCATTAAGTTTCATGCCCCAAAGTTCACACCATGATGTAATTTTGGTTAAATCCCTATTCAGAGCAGTAGCAATACGTGTCGATCTATTGGTGATGGAATTGACGCATATAAAGTTGTATCATCAGCATAGGAGATTAGTTTATTTTCAAGCTCGGAACACAGGTCAGCAGTAAAAATAATAAAAAGCAAAGGCCCAAGGACACTGCCTTTGGAAC